>BLSH010472475.1:2424269-2445786 GCA_018402905.1 Glandirana rugosa
CCCTCCCTCCTCGTCCTAGTGTACTATCCCCTCGTGGGCTACCCCCCTGACGTACCAAGTATTACTCCTTACGTGTTTTTTCTCCCCTCACGAGAGCTATTCTATCCTTTCGAGTGTTACCCTCCCTACCCCCCAACACGAAAGATAGTGTTGACACTGAATTTCACCTTGAGTTAGTTGTCATTTATAAAATAGGTAATACGACGATTGTAATCATTTATCTATCCTTCCATATAATAGGCGAACTGGTGACCCGTGAATTTAGGGGAATTGTTGGTCTGGTTAAAAGTCGAAAGTCGCGAGAGTGTGAAATCATATGGGTACAATGTTGCATGACTGAGTAATTGTCATTCAAAGTGTGAGAGCGCTGAAAGCTGAAAATTGGTCTGGTTGTTAAGGGGATTTAAGTGCCCAGTGGTCAAGCGGATAATATACCTTCCTATCTATTTACTAATGTTAGCAGCATAATGGATAAAATATTTACTGTTGATTGAGTTCCACTTTAAGTCACAGTTGTGATAGAAAGCACAACCCCCCATCCCTCCCATTGTGAGCTTTCCTATCTTATCGAGAGCACTCCCCTCTTTTTTGTGCATTCCTCATTATGAACCATGCAGTCCCCCCATCGGGTGCTCCCCTATCATGTGATCCTGCTCCTCCCTCCCATTGTGTGCTCCCCCTCACATCATGCATGTCCCTTTTCCCGTCATGACCTCCCCTCTTTGCTCTGTATTCAGCACTTTAATCATGAGCACCCCACTCCCATCATGCGCTCCCTCCCATTGTGTGCTTGCTCCTCCCATTATGTGCTTGCCCCTCCCATCATGTGCTGGCCCATCCCATTGTGCACTCTCCCTCACATTGTTTGCACCCCTTTTTCCTTTGTGGGCTCCCCCCAACCATCATGTACTCCCGCTTTCATTTGTGCACTCATCCCTCCCAATGTTTGCTCCGACCTCCCATCATGTGCCCCCCTTTTCCACTTGTATATTTTACCTACCAATATGTGCTCCCTAACTCTCATTTTGCATGCCCACCTACCTTCTAGCGCTCCCTCATTTCATCCTGTGCTCATTCCTTCCATTATGCTCCTTTTATTCCCATGATGTGCTCCTCCCTCCCACTATGAATCCCCCCTCCCCATTCCTTAACACGTGTTTCACCTTTCTCATCCTCATTCCCTCCTCCCATCATGCACTCTCCCCTTCCAATATGCACTTTTATCTCCCATTATGCTTCTCCCCCCCCCCCCCTCCTTCACTGCCTAAACATGAACAGTTGTACAAGCTGATCTTTTCTGTTCAGGAGAGAAGATGGACTAAAATGTAATCTTTACAACCAACCTATCAAAACTGTGCAGTCCACATACAGTGGCATTTTAGTGGGGACTTGGGAACAGGAAATCAGCTGTGTTGCAAAATAACACGGTTTACTATGCTTCAGTTATGAATGAACACAGTGAGTGAGTGTGTTCACTGTGTTCATTTAGAAAAGGAAAGGGCTGGAAAATGATAATGTTTACTAGCCCCTTCCCCCACTCTCCATTCCGAGAGCGCAACACGAGGTGAAGCCCAGACAACAGGGGGAATCAGCACCGTACGAGGTGATTAGGGTGTGCCCAGGCACACCTGGCACACCTCCTGTGCATGCCTATGAGCATGTGTATAGTGAAGGCTTTTGTGGCTGTATAAATATTTATCTATGTGACAATAAAATGTGGGATGTAATCCAGATAAGTGATTGTACAGATATTTCAGTGCCATAGATGTGCGCAGACTATTACATTAGAGTGTGCATCCATACGCTCAAACACATACATACACACTTTTACGAATAACTGGGAACAAACTTTTTTTTAATAAATAGACACTTATCAATGTAAACAAATCCTTTTTTTAACCACTTGCTTACTGGGCACTTAAACCTCCCTCCTACCTGGACCGATTTTCAGCACTGTCACTCTTTGAATGACAATTGCACGGTCGTGCGATGTTGCATCCAAACAAAATTGACATCCTTTTTTCCCCACAAATAGAGCTTTCTTTTGGTGGTATTTGATCACCTCTGCGGTTTTTATTTTTTGTGCTATAAACAAACAAAGAGAGATGATTTTGAAAAAAGAACAATATTTTTTACTTTTTGCTATAATAAATATCCAAAAATAAAAAAAAATAATTTATTTATCAGTTTAGACCGATATATATTCTTCTATATATTTTTGGTAAAAAAAAAAAAGTTGCAATAAGCGTATTTTGATTGGGTTGTGCAAAAGTTATAGCGCCTACAAACTATGGGCATTGGTTTATGGTGTTTTTATTATTTTATTTTTTTTACTGGTAATGGCGGCGATCTGCAATTTTTATCGGGACTGTGATATTGCGGCGGACATGTCTGACGTTTTTGACACTTTTTTGAGACCAATGACATTTATACAGAAATCAGATCTAAAAACAGACACTGATTACTGTATAAATGTCATTGCCAGGGAAGGGGTTAACACTAAGGGGGCGATGAAGGGGTTAAATGTGTTCCCTGTATGTGTTCTAACTGTGTGGGGGCGGGGCTAACAGGGACATAACAGATCTAACTGATCCCGATCACAGGGATCAGTAGATCTGTCATGCCCCCCTCACAGAGCGGGGAACCGCCGTGTTTACATCGGCGGTTCCCTGTTCTGGCTCTCTCTGAAGGGATCGCGGGTCTCCGGCGGACATCAAGTCCGCCCGACCCACAGACAAGCTCACACAGCGTGCGGTGGCTGCAAGAGCGTGCCTGGAGCACGCAAAAGGGGAGGACGTCTATTGACGGCCTTCCGGCAATTCAGATCCACGCTGTAGCTGTCAATCGGCTATAGCGTGGATCTGAAGTAGTTAACTTATCAAAAATATAGTGTGGACAGTCAGTTGGCAGTATGCGGTGTGTACAGTCAGCAGGCAGTATGCAGTGTGGACAGTCAGTTGGCAGTATGCGGTGTGGACAGTCAGTGGGCAGTATGCGGTGTGTACAGTCAGTGGGCAGTATGCGGTGTGGACAGTCAGTGGGCAGTATGCGGTATGGACACTCAGTTGGCAGTATGCGGTGTGGACAGTCAGTGGGCAGTATGTGGTGTGGACAGTCAGTGGGCAGTATGTGGTGTGGACAGCCAGTGGGCAGTATGTGATGAGGACAGTCAGTGAGCATTGCGTAGTATGTGGTGTGGACAGTCAGTGGGCAGTATGCGGTGTGTAAAGTCAGTGGGCAGTATGCAGTGAGGACAGTCAGCGGGCACTGGGCAGTATGTGGTGTGGACAATCAGTGGGCAGTATATGGTGTGGGCAGTATGCAGTGTGGACAGTCAGTGGGCAGTATGCGGTAAGGACAGTCAGTGGGCACTGGGCAGTATGCGGTGTGGACAGTCAGTGGGCAGTATGCAGTGTGGACAGTCAGTGGGTAGTATGCAGTGTGGACAATCAGTGGGCAGCATGAGGTGTGGACAGTCAGTGGGCACTATGCGGTGTGGACAGTCAGTGGGCAGTATGCGGTGTGGACAGTCAGTGCACAGTATGCTGTGAGGACAGTCAGTGGGCACTGGGCTGTATGCTGTGTGAACAATCAGTGGGCAGTATATGGTGTGGATAGTCAGTGGGTAGTATATGGTGTGGACAGTCAGTGGGTAGTATGTGGTGTGGACAGTCAGTGGGCAGTATGAGGTGTGGACAGTCAGTGGGCAGTATGCGGTGTGGACAGTATGTGGTGTGGACAGTCATTGGGCAGTATGCGGTGTGGACAGTCAGTGGGCAGTATGTGGTGTGGACAGTCAGTGGGCACTGGGCTGTATGCGGTGTGGACAGTCAGTGGGCAGTATGCGGTGTGGACAGTCAGTGGGCAGTATGCGGTGTGGACAGTCAGTGGGCAGTGTGCACAGTCAGTGGACAGTATGCGTTGTGGACAGTCAGTGGGCAGTATGCAGTGTGGACAGTCAATGGGCAGTATGCAGTGTGGACAGTCAGTGGGCAGTATGCGGTGTGGACAGTCAGTGGCAGTATGCAGTGTGGACAGTCAGTGGGCAGTATGCGGTGTGGACAGTCAGTGGCAGTATGCAGTGTGCACAGTCAGTGGCAGTATGTGGTGTGGACACTCAGTGGGCAGTATGCGGTGTGGACAGTCAGTTGGCAGTATGTGGTGTGGACAGTCAGTGCGCAATCTCCATTTCAGTCACTTACTACATGGCTTGAGGTAGAAGACTCCCGGGCTGCCATCTCTGCTCTGCCTGTTTCAGTTGCTCGAACAGCCACCTGTAAGTGTGTATGAAGGAGAGTTCAGGCACACCCCCGCACACCACCTCCTCAGCCTGTTGCACGGGTTGATGCCGAAGAGCTCAGAGTGAGTCTCCGCAGGGCGCAAGCCCAGGATGCTGTGTGCGGGGCACTGGGGCCAGGGTAGAAAGTCAGCCCTTGCCTGCCTGGTGACAGAGATGGTTACAGAGATGGTGGTGAACCCAAGCATCTCCCTGGTGCTGCCTCTGGATTAGGGTGTGCCCAGGCACACCCTCTGCGCATGCCTATGTTCAGTGACCTGTTTGGACCTTTTGGTCTGGCAGCATTGCAGTGACATCATGTTTCTCTGTTCCTTTTTGGGTTAGAATTGCTGATTAGTCTGAAATTGGAGGAGGCCTACTTCTATATTGTCCACATTGTCCTGAGAAATCTGTGACTCTGGAAATGGTTCTGGTTTTTACATTTAGCCTCTTGTGTGGGAAATTCTGGCTATGTCTTCATATGCTGAAAACAAATTAATATTCAGGTCTCAGAAATAAGAAGGGAACATACACACACAGATCAGGTCAGGATGACTTCTGTCTGATTATAAATACAGACACACAAATCATTTGCATAAAATAGTTTTTAATTCATATATATATTTTTTTTTTTTCATATATATTATGAGAAAGAACCAACAAGAAATTAAAGGAAAGATGTTGAGGCCTCCTGAGATCTCACACTGAAATGGTTTGTTAAATATTTCCTGTCGGTCATGCAATATGCTTAATATCATCTCTAATCCAGACAGATTCCTTGTACAGGGACTTTCAATCATTCACAGCAATCTACTAAATTTTTCTCAATGCAGCCATTGCTATCGTAAATAAGAGATCAGGTGGAGCTCAACACAAAGACCAGATGTCAATCATCCAAACCTAATGGTTTGGGAGAACAACTGTCGTATATCTATGGGTATTACCAGATGCTCAGGGGCAAGACATGAACTGTGTAAACCAATAATCTTTACCCCCCAAGGATATGCCAACCCTAGAAGAGTCAGACCACTCCCCCTATGAATAATTATGTGAGGAAATTGACAGTAAGGTAATGCCATTGTAGCGCTACAGCCAGTGCATGTTTGATGAGAATTTTCAGGTATTCAGTGTAATAAAGACTTTTAATCAAAAACATTTCACAATAGCCACAGATTCTGCCAGGTTGAGGGCTTTACCTTAATATCATCACATTTTGGATTGATATTTTTGAAGCTGGTTGGTTTTGTTCAATTCAAAGCAGTTATAATATAGGGAAGCCCAAAAAATGCAAAAAAAAAAAAAAAAAAAACTGCTGCTGACTTTAGGGAGGTATTTGCGATTGCTTGCAATCCTGAGCATGAACGTTATCTGTAATCTGTGATGGGGATGAGCAATTAACGGTCATTAGAGTGAGTGGACCCAGGTGTTTTCTCTGCCACGCAGATGCTTCCACCTGCCAATATACACAGTCCAGCTGTGGCCAGCATTGTCTGCATAGCCCCTGCCACTGTCAGCTCATCGGACTGAACAATGAACATTAGCCACAGTCACAATACTTGTTAAGCTCCAGCCTGGCCAGCGCAACATGGCAGCAAATTATTAAATAATAGACAAAGCAACTTGGGTTCACCAGTATAATCATTTTCTCGTTTCAAAGGCCAAAAACATCTTGCAGGTTGCTCCATCACCCACACATGGCGCCCCATAATTACATGATACACAGTGGATAAAATATGTAATTATCCGGCTTGTCTGTGACTCTGGGAATTGATGAACTGGTACAAAGGACATCAAACGGTACGGTCGTTTGTTCAACATAAATTGCTGTGTTTGATTGTGCCTGACAAATAAAAATCAAATGATTTGTTGTGCCAGGATCAGAAATCAAGAGCTGTGGATGAGCATGAAACTGGCCTAAATCCCAAAATTTAATGCACTTCTTTATGATACGGGAGGAAATTGTGCTTATTTTTTTGCAAAACACAGAGCAGTGGATTTACTAAAACTGCAGAGTGCAAAAGCTGGTGCAGCTCTGCATAGAAACCAATCAGCTTCCAGGTTTTTTTTGTCAAAGCTTAAAGCAGCCTTTCTCAACCTTTTCAATGCAGAGGAACCCTTGAAATAACGTTCCAGTCTCAGGGAACCCCTGCTAAAATGACTATATCTAGAACTCAGGATACATTAGAGTGATGCTCAGTGGGAAGAATGCTCCTTACACTCATGGTCATTTGGAAGAATTCCCCCCCTTACAGATAGACAGGATCAATGGTGACAGAAGTAACTTATCTGAGGGACAGAAATTTCTCATTGCTCAAGGAACCCCTACCAACCTCTGGAGGAACCCTAGTGTTCCACTGAACCCTGGTTGAGAAACCCTGGCTTAAAGTGTTACTAAACACACAACAGTAAAATCAGTCTGTATATGCAGTAAAGCATGCTTGTTATACTCACTGTGGAACAGCAAAATCCTTTCTTGTATTAAGAGAGGTATGGACTCCAGAGATAGAGACATTATTTTGCCCCTGTACAAATCATTAGTAAGACCTCATCTGGAATATGCAGTTCAGTTTTGGGCACCAGTTCTCAAAAAGGATATCGGGGAACTGGAGAAAGTGCAGAGAAGGGCAACCAAACTAATAAAAGGCATGGAGGAGCTCAGCTATGAGGAAAGATTAGAGGATCTGAATTTATTCTCTCTTGAGAAGAGGAGATTAAGGGGGGATATGATCAACATGTACAAGTATATAAGTGGTCCATATAGTGAACTTGGTGTGGAGTTATTTACTTTAAGGTCATCACAAAGGACAAGGGGCACTCTTTACGTCTAGAGGAAAAAAGATTTCATTTACAAATACGGAAAGGTTTCTTCACAGTAAGAGCTGTGAAAATGTAGAATAGACTCCCCCCAGAGGTGGTTTTGGCCAGCACGGTTGATTGCTTTAAAAAAGGCCTGGATTCTTTCCTTAATATAAATAATATAACTGGGTACTAACATCTTTAGGTAAAGTTGATCCAGGGTGAATCCGATTGCCTCTCGGGGAATCAGGAAGGAATTTTTTCCCCCGTTATAGCAAATTGGATCCATGCTTTGCTGGGGTGTTTTGCCTTCCTCTGGATCAACTGTGGGTGAAGGATTGTATATGGGATTATTTGGTTGTATGTGTGTATGTGTGTATATATATATATATATATATATGTATATACATTTTTTTTCTTTTTTTTTTTTTTGGTTGAACTGGATGGACTTGTGTCTTTTTTCAACCTGACTAACTATGTAACTATGTAACCTGAGGGGTTAATCCTGCACATTGTGTAAAAGGCTGTTTGATCTAGTCTTCTCTGATCCCCCCCTTCCTCCACAGTCCCCAATCCATCTCCTGATAGTACAAATCCTTGGGGGCACTCTGCACATGATCAGTTTGTATTGCTAGAGAGCTTTTTTATTTTTTTTTGGGAGGGTGCATGTGATCGGCACAGGGCCAATCAGCACTATCCAGACAGAGGGTCAGGGGTCATGCAGGCTCAGAGGACAGTCAGAGAAGAATGAAAACTCCTCCTACAAGCTTTAACCAGTGCTGGGCCATACACTAATAGAAGTCACAAGATGGCTATATACTGCTGATGAGAAAAGGTATTTAGCACTTTATATTTACTACTCAATGTTCTGTGTACTGTGGGAGACTAGATACAGTGAATGCAGGGTGCTTGGATTTAGTAACACCTTAATTGAACAAACTAAAGTTAGAAGCTGATTGGCTACCCATGCAGAGCTGCACCGGATTTTGCACTCTCCAGCTTTCGTAAATCAACCCCAGAAGGAGATTCTCATGAGGGAGAGGAGACATTTCTGCCGTAATATTCAGGGGCAATGTACAGGCTGGCAAAAATCAAGCTGGCAATGTGAGTGGCAGCTCTGTGAGCTAATAGGTGGGAGGGGAGTTATGAAGGCTGGGTTACAAGAGGGAGGGAGCTCAGGGTGTGCATCACAAGTTGCTGACTTTCATTAATAAGAGCAAGCAGGTGGTGGGGCAGTGGGTGGAGTTTGCAGAGCCGCAGTGTTGTCAAATTCTAGAATAGTGACAATAAGAAAGAGGTTAGAGACATATAAAGATTTATAGTGCCGGCCCTGTAAACAAACATACTGTGCTGTAAGTGAATACATGATGTGGAAGCTTTCACTACATACTGTTCGGGTATTTTTATGTGTATTAGGCATGATTCCTACTTATGCATTTTAGTACTTTTAGCATTTTGCAGATTTGCACTACAGTCCATTTAACATGATTTCCTATGGAACATGTTCTGTTGTGCAAATCTGCAAAATGCAAAAAGCACTAAAAATGCATAGGTATGAATCAGGCCTAAATATGGAAATGATTACATGTTTTCCCCTTTCTTGTACTAGCACATTATTACACGTTTAACTTTCCGTATACCCAGCTGTATGTCTTCCACAGCCGGCTGCTCATTCCTTTATCAGTCCCTAACACTGCCGCATCAATTTAAAGTTTCACAACCAACTTTTCCCATTTTCATTATTTTGCTGTCAGGTGGAGATATTCACTCCTCCGATAAAATGCAGCCTTTTCTCTTTATTTATTCACACACCAAATACAAATGTTAAAAAGGAGATCAGAGAGTCTGGCTGCAGGCGGAGGAGGATTCATAACAGGCGTAAGCGGCTTATTCCATGCTGCTTCCATTGTATTTCTTAATAAAGGAACCATCTCTTCCGCAGCCACGCTAGTCCAACCTCTGGAGCTGATAATTACACCAAGACTCCCAACCTTCTCATAGAAAGAATTCTATTTTTCACTCTTCAGATTGCCAGCTGTAATCGCATATACTTAACAGAAAATGAAAACTGGCCATTGCGCTCCTCAATCACACAGAAGAGGCACCACTCCTGCGTTACTGTTACCGGGGGCTGCTGGGTAATTGCTTTCTGATTATCTGTTAACTCATGCGACAAACGCACTTTCTAATGAAGTGATAATAAAGGCTTTAATAAAAGTTGCTGGACAGGAGGGAAGGACCTCGCAATGGCGCTTGTACAACATACAGAAGAGTCAAGAGGTCCAATTACAGCTGAGCAGCCCTGGGGAAATGATTTGTGCATAATACTATTATAATTATTACTATTATTCAATAATAATAAAGGTCAGATGTGGGACCCCACTATAAAGGTGGAGAAGTGCCCTTTTGTTTATTCTACACCAGATACAAGTTTGGAATTTCTGTACAAAAATTTGTATTCAAGAATCCTAAAATGCAGAAAATGCCCTCTACAAACCAGACTGCAGAGTAAAAGGAGTCCATCGCGTTATGTGGTTTGCAATTATGTGCATTGCAGTATTACACTATATTGCAAAATGCAGTCAATGTACCCAGAATACAGCATACAGGACCCTTCCAGTGTACTTGAGTGAAGTTCCTTAGTGACTAATTCCTATTTAAAACAATAGATATTCTCCTGTCTATTTATTTAGACTGCACTGGAAAATGCATAAATATGTGAGACAACACATTTACTAGTGTGAACCAGCACTTCTGCCATCACGTCATTCAAGTCATTCTCTAATTGTATAGCCAGTGATGGTGACATAGTAAGGTAAGGAAGCTCCTAGGTAGACAACTATGACATGCTGGGGCTTATAGTTAACACACATTAAAGAGTGGCGTTGGTGTCCAGTTCTTGCTGCAATTTAGCATTCCATCACTGGAATACTGATTTTATGTCTCTTTCTACATACTACCTAGTATTTTTTTTTTTAATTTCACTTCTAATAATAAAACTTTTTAATGTCTACAAAGATAGAAAAGAAATTTGAAAATCAGCCGACATTTGGTGCTGAGTACCACAGGGCTCTTTGGGAGGGCTTTACGCCCCGGGCAGAGGGGTACACATGGGGACACAGCTGTTCAGTCTTTAGATATTACTGTCACTGGGGAGGAAAATGCTCAAATCTCGCTACACAGATCTAAAAATATACTCCAGCAGCACTGCCGAATATCTCTGAGCAAATTAGCCGGCAGCGTCCGGCTGTACCTGAGCCCAGAAGATGGCGATAGCTAGGCAACATAGAAAATCACATTTTTACTTCTCAATGCAGCAAAACACATTTACTAACAGATTTTCATGTTATGAAAAGCTGTACAATATCCAGCAGAGTTCTGATGGTGACTTGCTTTTGCTGTCCACAGGCAGGGCAATGAAAAAGGTTGGGCATACAAAGGCCAAGATTTCAGATTGTCTGATTGATTGACAAACATTCTATACCTGGACATTATGGTATAGGCTGTAGGTCAGTGGTTCTCAACCCTGTCCTCAGGTACCCCCAACAGGCCATGTTTGCAGGCTTTCCTTTATCTTACACAGGCGCTTTAAATCAGAGTCAATGGCTTGGTATTTTGGACAGCTATTTTATCCAAGAGAAATTCCCAAAACATGGCCTGTTGGGGGTACTTGAGGACAGGGTTGAGAACCACTGCTGTAGGTGAAAGAACTATAGAAGATATTTTCTGGCTTTTATGAACCTTGCCTTAGGTTCTGTGTCTAGCAGTTTGGCGATGTTTAGATTATAACTGGCATCTGATTGCTACCCTGTGAGGTTAGGCTGATAGCATCCTTGTTTAGACTTCTGTGTTTATGGAACAATATACCAGTCAAACCAGAGAGGTTATTATTATATGGAAATTTAGGGGTGTATAATGGGGTAGAAAGACGGAGAAAGAAAAGTAGGAAGAGAAATGAAAAGAAAGAGAAAGAAAAGAACAGAAAAAAAAGAAAGAAAGAACAAGAACTATAGGAGCAGATATTTTGTGACTTTTAGGCCTCATACACACGGGCGTAATAGCAAAACATCAGGACCGACGTCAGGCAAAAATCGGCGTTAATGAGCGCCAGTGAGCATCGATGCGCGTCGGCGTCAATAGGCGTTTTTAAAAGAAAAACATTCCTCTGCTATTTTTAACCTGAAAATACCGGCACTAAAAACGCCGGTGAACGTCGCTACGGCGTCAATGCACGTAGGTGAGCGTTTTGCCGGCTCAGCGTCAAAAACCCTACAGCCTCGGAACGCGCGGGTACTGCGTTTGATTTACACCTTAATAACGCCGAAGCCATCTACAGCTCAAAAACATCTGCGTTTATAATGGGGCCATTGAATAACATGGCGAGCTGCAAAAAACGCTAAAAAACGTTGCGTCAAAAAACGCCTGTGTGTATGAGGTCTTATGAACCTTGAAAGAAGGATAAAAGAAAGAAAGAAAGAGTAAAGAAAGAAAGAAGGGGAAGAAAGAATGGAAAGAAAGAAGGAAGAGGGGAAACAAAGAAAGAAGGGAAAGAAATAAGGGAAAGAAAGAAGAGAAAGAAAGAAAGATAGAAGGGAAAGAAAGAAAGAAATAAGGGAAAGAAATAAGGTAAAGAAAGAAAGAAGGGAAAGAAGGGAAAGAAAGAAGGGAAAGAAAGAAAGGAAGAAAGAAAGAAGGGTAAGAAAGAAGGGAAAGAAAGAAGGGAAAGAAAGAAAGAAAGAAAGAAAGAAAGAAAGAAAGAAAGAAAGAAGGGAAAGAAAGAAGGGAAAGAAAGAAAGGAAGAAAGAAAGAATGGAAAGAAAGAAAGAAGGGAAAGAAAGAAAGACAAGAAAGAAAGAACGAGAACTATAGGAGCAGATGTGTTGTGACTTTTATGAACCTTGAAAGAAAGATAAAAGAAAGAAAGAGTAAGAAAGAAAGAAGGGAAAGAAAGAAAGAATGAAAGAAAAAAGCAGCAAGAAGCAAAAAGAAAGAATAAGATGAGAATAAGACAAGAATGAAAAAAAAGAAAGAAAAAAAAAGCACTAAGAAGCAATAAGAAAGAAGTAAGATTCTGTTTTTTATCACCTTACAGTAGGCCATACAGGGTCTCTTTTCTTAAAAAAAACTCAAAAAACAAGATCTTTTTCTGCAAAACAATCATCTTAGCTTGCTGAGCCTCTGCTGAGCGGGTTAAAAATAATGTTATTTTTACAAAATCAAAGCCCTGGGAGGGTTTAAAAGACCAAGGTCGTTTTTGTGCAGCTAAGCGATCGCAGTTCCACTTGTCAGAACTCATTACCTCCCTATTATATACTAACTAACATTACACGAGTCCATTATTACTGCATACAATCTGAATTCAGGTAGAGTCACATCATTAACTGTCATTGTTCAGCAGCGTCCTCTGTGACATAGGAAGGGTTAATTACTGCGGCGTACTTGTTTGTTGAGCGCACAAACTAAAATTACATTGAAGTGACAAAGCAGTTCAGGCTCAGTCTACTTACAACTGACAGACTTCTACATACATTACAAGGATCATAGCAAACTATTTCAGGTTTCATGTCTTCTGTTCTAGGATATTACAACCACCTTTTCCCTGGACCAGTGATATTATTCAAAAAGAATGTCTGTAGAGAGAGTGAGTTTGGTGTAGAGCTCAATCAATCAATCAATCAATCAATCAATCAATCAGTGTAGCAAGTAGTAACTTGACTCTTTCCCTTACTAATAACTCATTATCTGATGGAAAGAGACTATATAGAGATTTTTTCAGTAGATTTCACTACAGTTCTAAGAATAATTTTGGATCAGCTATTCAGTTTGGAAAAAGTAAGACTTCAATCAGCATAAACACACTTCAGAAATAATAAATGCATATATGGAGTTATCTCTACCTTAATGTGTGGGGTGGGCTCTTACGCTGCTTCATCTGGTAATGGATAGTATTTATATTTGCCAAGACAGCACATTTTCAGATTTTAAGGGGCACATGTGGATCTGGATATGGGTCAGTTTTGTTTAGTGCACGGTGATCCATTATTCAGTTTCCATGCGTTTTTATGAGACTACAAAGGTATAGAACTGTTACGTACCTGGGATGTGAGCCTGACGGTAGAGGGCGATCTCTCATACAACTCCGGTTCCCAGACCGCTGGTAGTGGGAACAGCGGCCACAGGAGCATGGTGGGGTAAGAGTGTTTGTTAATCAGTCCAGTAGCGGCAGTCAGCAGATGGGCTTCTGATGAGCTGGTGCAGACTTGCAGAGCTGGATGCTGTGGCAGACTGGATGGATAGCAGAGCAGGATGCTGTGGTGGACTGGATGGACAGCAGAGCTGGATGCTGTTGCAGACTAGATGGACAGCAGAGCAGGGTGCTGTGGCAGACTGGATGAATAGTCAGACAAACTGGTTCGGCAACAGGCAGGCAGATCAGATATAAGCAGTAGGCAGAAGGAAGGTCAGGTCACAAGCCGAGGTCGTACCGTGGATCAGCAGACAAGAGCAGTAGGAAGAAGCAAGGTTGAGGCAAGCCGGGGTCAGGGAAGGTAGCAGACAATCACAAGGTAGGAGACAAGCTGGATCAAGGTCACAGAATAGCACAGGTTTCAGGGAATCACACAGAAGCTGCAGACCAAACAGCAATGAGTCCTCACTAGTGACAGGCACGAGTGCCGATGCGCGAGTGCGCATGCATGAGTGCCGTGATCACTCTCTTGCTCTGTGGGCTTCCTGACAAGAACAGTCTTTCCCAACCTTTTTACCCCAGAGGAAACCCTAAAATAATTGTAGCGTACCGGGGAACCCTTACTAAAACTAATTCATTGAGGGTCACTAAGAAAAATGCCCCTTACATTGGGCATCAGTAAGAGTAAATTAACCTATACAGTGGGGGTCGAAATGCCACCCATTCAGACAGCTAAAAAGATCATTGGGCACTGAAACTCTGCAGGTCCATCAGATGGGAGGTTAAGCAGCAACTGCTCAAAGAAACCTTAGCAACTTTTGGAGAGACTCTAGGTTTCCATGGACCCTTGGTTGAGAATAGATGGTATAGAGATACAGTACTTATTATTGTGCATTATACAAAAATAAGATCTGAGAGCATATACATGGTACTCTATTATTTTTCATTATCCATTATGATCAGCCAGCACAATATCTCTCCATTTTACCTGTCTGATTTGTAATATTGTCAGTGCCGTTTTTTATGTGGTCCATTAATATTTTTTTTTCATAAACCAGCTTCTAGTGTACAGGAGTTAGCTAACCTTTAAAATGGCTCCACCAATGAAATAGCCCCATGTGTTTTGTGATGATCATTCGTGTAGGTTTCTGCTAACAAGAAACTTTATAAATTGATATATGACATATCTTTCAGGTATTCCCATTGCTCAGCCAGGAAGAAAACAGGGAGCGTCAGCGATGCAGGAGACTGCAGAGAACGATTAGCGCTCCTCTAGGGAGATCGTGTCCTGACCACGTGGAAGATGCTTTATTCCTGCAAAGTAAGTAAAAGTTGCTGAAAACAGTTTTATAAACAAGCGAAACTGCTAGAATTGATGTTTCCCAGTAAAATATATTGAATTATTTATTTTGTTATTTTCTGTTTAGTTCCCCTGTCCACCTCTAGCTGAACCAATATAAAATTGTCTATGACTGCTAATTTGTGATTTTGTAATGATAAATGGGGAGCAGAATTATTGCAGTTCACAAATCCCTCACTAGATAAAACACAGCTGGATTATGCTTAATAAGATTCAGGGTGTTATTATAGCCATAGCCAACCATGTGACCACATTGGGCCAAGAAGGATAGGGAAGGCCCAGAGCTATGTGGCTACAAAGTGATTTAGACAGGTATAAATAGCATTTGGGAAATTCATTTCGATAGATGAACAGTTTGGGAACTGCCTTTGGGGCAGACATAGGAGTTTGTGGTTTTGCTATAGGCCATAGCACACTTTCAGCCCTGTATTCAGCCCTTATAAATCCCAGTAGAAGTCAGAGCTGTCACATGTTGGGGAAGGGGGCTTAAAAAAACAATCATCTTTAAGCACATCAGTGGATAGATAGAGGATATATTCCATGTTCCAGCAGGGAGATTTCCTGGTGATGCTTTCCATTGCTGAAGGGTGGGGGATAGTCAAACATTTTGGAATCAAGTTTGAATTTGGGTCTTCAAATGGCCAGAAACCAAGGGGTGAATTTTGTCTTTTAAAGTCTGTGAAATATAAATTAGTCCAGTTCTCTAATGACTTCAGAAGGGGAAATTTAGCAGCCAAATCTGATCCAGAAGTGGCTGGGTGTGTGTATATTATTTATACACACATGCATGCACATACTGTATATAAATAGTGTACCTTGCTATAGACAGGTGCACAGTAAAGACCATCGCTGCACAGGTAATTGTGTTGTATGGTTTTGGTAATGGCATTACAATGGGTGTCATAAATCAGTGCTGTCAATGGACCCTTAATTGGGCATCCTGCGGTGCACATGTCTAATTAAGATTAATTTATATTAACAGTTTCTCCTTGATATCATGTGGTCCACATTATGACCCCCCTCCATTTATATGCCTGTCTTCAGTCCAATACATATACACACACAGGAAACTTTACCATTCTTTGAGTTTTACACATTAAACTGCAGTTAAGTTGGCACTACAGTATCATCCCAGCGCCAACCACATGTGCCTTGAGGAGGGTTTTCATCTTATGAATCTTCATGATTCTGTGCTGTGTAACCTTCCTCTACAGATCATGGAATCACACACACGCGCTGCACTTTTACCTGCTTAGATTCAAGTCATCTTTGCCTTGTCTTTGCAGGCCCAATTCCTTGACATTCCCAGAGTGATTATGGAATTACAGGTTCCCATTGCAGCAATGCTGAAGTCATTGCAAGCAGATCCTGGAGTGATAATACCACTTCAGCCAATCAAGCAGAAAAGGGATTCATCAAAATGTTTAAACAGTACTCACCTTGATGAGTCATGCAAATTGTATGGATGGTGTGTACCTGCAATGTTGCAATGCATGCATACCTTAGTTCTTGTCTGAGACATGTGCTCCATGGCAAACAAAGTGTGCCAATTACTGCAAGCAGCACCAGGTACTAAATAGTGTATGTACCACATAAAATGGCCATGCAACTTCTCACCGCTGTCTGCCTGCTCATAGGTTTTCTGTCTCTACAAGATTATCTTTGTAAAGTTATGCAGAAAATATGCATATGTTTTCCTTCTAATTCTGTCACCAGGTAGTTTTAATTTTCAGGAGCGGAGGTTAAGGGCTTAATGCCATAAGAGCAATTAGGAGGCAAAATGCTTCTAATATTGTTTGTGATGCACAGAAAACATGTTTGGAATTCAATATTCAATCTGTTATATGAATTATTTCTACTATATGCATTTCTGTTGGACAGCACTTTCCGTTTTTCGTAATGCATAGTACAGCAATAGATGGCATTAAACAATTGTATGTTAAACATAGTCTGGCTGATAAAGCATATTGCTGATGCAAGGGACCTGTATCATCTGCGTAATGTTGTTTAATAAGCTTTTATTGGGTTTCGTATGGAATATTTTACATTTTAAAGAGCATTTTGTCTCTTATTGGACTGTGAAGATAATTAATTTTATAAGTAATGGTATAATATAAATGAGTATAGCCAGGCTGTAGGATATATCGGAAGGTTCTGCTGTCCTTGGGCCAGGGAGCAAAACATTATAGCTACTATTAGAGGGTATCCAGAGGTATTTTTTTTTATTTTTGCATTTATAGCAAACAGAGGAGTTAAATACAAACATTCCCAAAGAACTTTACAAAATAGACAATATTAAACATCTGGGTAATACGCACAGGATGGTAGAATAACCCCATCTGACCAAAGGCATAAAACTGTGGGTAATCCATCATCCAGAATAAAAGGTGGGAAGGGGAACGAGGGGGGGGGGGCAGGGGGGAATTAATAGGGAAGGAGGAGGGACTGAGTGGACGGCCAGTAGAAGTAAAGACAAGGTAGAGAAGGATGGCAACCCAACCCTCTCCAAGGGGCTGGAAAAAGAAGAAAAACAAAAAGCAAAAGGCCATATAACATCACAAACCATAGACACAATCCCAGATAGCAAGGATAACTTGCCACAAATTTGTCGCAGTTTTGAATTGTAAGTCTTGTTAACTTGCTGCACATTTTCACTGGCAAGTTGTACACTTGCAGAGCACTTGAAGCACAAGTTCTAGTTGACAATTTGTAGCAAATTTGCATATCAAGTCTCTAGCAAGAGCAAAGTTGCAGTAGTGAGTCTACAGCAAGAGCTATGTAAGTCTACAGCATGAAAATCCAGCCACAGTGACCCCTGTGGTGGGATGACTGTCACACAACATAACTAAACCAGAACTTGCAGCAGACTTGCAGAATGTTTGCAAAGAAAGTCAATCTGGAGTCATGCAATGTGGACTTGCTGCAATTGTGCAACGAACCTGTGAAGCCTGGCAATTCTAGCAATAGTTTAGCAAGTCATTTTCAAACTTGCAGCACAATTGCTTGCTATCTGGGATGTAATCCTGTTTAATCCCAGTCAACATGCCTTGGTATAAAGCATAAGGAACAAAATGTAGCTATGTATGTCTCTACTATTACTGCATTAATTGCTTGTACAAGTCAGAGGAGATACAATTCAGCCATAGAGCCCAACTATTATAAAACTTAGCCACTCTTTGACAGTAGGTATGACCGAGGACTTCCAATGGAGTGGAATAAGTCTTTTTGCTAGCATTGAGGAGGTGAGGCACTATGGACGTATCCAGAGATATTAAAGGGGATCTAGAGATAAATCTAGTGCGATCAGTGCATCCAACCTTCTTTTATAAACCATGTGTAAGTTGGCAGGGGCATAGTTGCTCATTATATATGCAGTTTGGTGTTTGGTCGTAGCAAACATTAATTGTGCTTTACTGTTCCTGGCAGTGCATGTTTATTGACTGAAAATAATATGCTGTCTATGGAACCAACTTATCTTATCTTAGAAGCCATTTTGAAAGAATACTGATTGTACTGCTCAATATAAATATAGGAGGAGTATCTAAAAAATACCATCATGATAAAAGAACGCATTACTTACAGATGAATGTTATAGTCATGGCTCAAAAATGTTCTTTCCTTTCTGAAGTCTCACTTTAAATGAGCACCTCTGGGTCTCGTCAGGGTGATCATTGGTTTCTTTATGGAAAATGTCGTCACATGCCCAATGAAGGGGTCCTGCAAGGCTGTGAAACATTGCTGTTTGCTGTAACAATGTGATCACCGAATAAAGCTTTGGACCCATTTTTTAGAGACCCATGCTGTGCTAGTAACATTGCTCATTCTGTATGGAAAATGGGAGCAACATTAAAGCATATCTATAGTCAAGATTTAAATTATATATCACTTTCCACATTTCAATTATTTTTAGCTTGCTCCTATTAATCTGAATGATCTTGAAGTTAGTAAACTTACTTAGTAAATTTCCCCACACATTTACCTCCCTAAATTCACTATTCACTATGTACTGTGAGTAGGCACTGCTGAGTCACACATTTCAGAGTCTGCCTTCTGAAATACAGAGGTGCTGAGAGCAGGAGTTTCAGAAGGCGGAGTCAATTTAGGAATTACTGTTCTAAGGCATCAAGGGACCATGGGATATGTAGTTCCTAGAAATTATAATACAAACAGTAGAGGAGAAGCTGCAAAACATTCAGGAAATCTAGGAAGTTGTGGAAAGAGAAGACCAGTAGACAGGCAGAACTTAACATGAAAGATTTTTCAAATAAGCTTAATTTGGATTGTAAAAAAATAACTACTGCTTGTATTGCTATTACTATACTGATGTTATAAAATTAACGTATTAATGTATGCTGTGAACATAGGTTTCCTTTAATTTTTTTTTTTTACCAGGGCTGATTTCGTGGCTCTGTCTATGCCCCTATGTCTGTCTGTACAGTGATTCGTAGAATGTATTAGTTAACATTAGAGGTTTGTTGGTACATCCCATTACTTTCCATCTTTGTAGTGATTCAAGATACTGTTGCTGTATATTGTGACATGTCAGGGATTAAAGGATAAGTCCACCCTAAAACTAAAATCTCTACATCCACAGACATCCACGATCTAACACTAACCTATCTAATCCTGTAAAGAAGAAATCAGTATACATACCTTTTTTTGAAGCCGATCTGGTCCGGGCTCCAGTGGTGGAAGCTCTGC
Source organism: Glandirana rugosa (assembly GCA_018402905.1). Classification (NCBI taxonomy): domain Eukaryota; kingdom Metazoa; phylum Chordata; class Amphibia; order Anura; family Ranidae; genus Glandirana; species Glandirana rugosa. The sequence continues at coordinate 2,443,590 of BLSH010472475.1, forward strand.
ACAGGACACGGCCGTCAACGCTTGTGAAATGAATGAGAAGTGACGTCACTCATAGAGCTACTATGTTGCTTCCGTTGTTGGCTGTGTCCTCTGCACCCGCCTCCACAGCGAAGCCGTGGCTGACAGCTCAGCGTGTGACCAGACCAGAGTGGCTTCAGAAAAGATATGTATACTGATTTCTTCTTTACAGGGTTAGATAGGTTAGTGTTAGATCATGGATGTCTGTAGATGTAGGGATTTTATTGTTAGGGTGGACTTATCCTTCAATGCACGCTTACATTTTCAATTTGCTGAGTTGGGTGGGAGGGGGTGAGTAATCATCCAAACCAAAGCTCCGCTATGGAAGAAACTTTCCTGTTTCTTTGAAGTCCATATAGTTCAGAATTCACTAGGAACTGCTGAAATCAGCATGACATGCAGACGACCCGTCACAGTCATATTTGTTCTGATATTAAGACCTGAACACCATCTTATCACCATAAATATCCTGGGCGATTCAACATTGTAGAGGCTGCTGGAGAAGATCTAATCTCACTGCCCATTACCGGGGACAGGTTAGTGCGCCCTGATCATAAATAGAACATTTACTGTGACTGAGATCTTCTATTATCCTCTTCAAACCAACCATCGGTGCTCCATATGAGATGGCTATATTGCATATTTCAGAAATAAAACATTCCACTTATTAGTAGGAAGATATGATGTGACCCTACAGACAGCAGGCAAGGAGGCTGGAGGCTTGATAGAAAATCATCTGGTTGTGAACAAATCTTTATACATCCACAAATCTCCAACACAGTTTGTTATATATCACAAGACCTGTATGCAGTCTGTAATGCACTACACCAACCTTATCTCTGCTCATCTCTGACAGTGAAGAATTACCTTTTAGAGGGTTTCAGCCCCATTTATTTATACTGCCACCTTCAGGTTATATGTGATCATTCAATGTCCATTTATTGACCAGGTATACGAGACAGCAAATATCACACAATGACCAATAAAAAACTACAAAAGAAGCAACCAAGTACAGACAGGTAGATCAGACAGCAGGCACTGTGTGGGTACCCCTACTGGGAGAGGAAGGAAGGCTCAAGGTGAAAATAGGGAAAGAGAAAGAGTGTAGGGAAGGATGCATTCCCACCTGAGCGTAGGGATTTACTGGCATTATTATTTGAGAGTTTTTGAGCAGTTTTATAAGTATTACACATGTTTTATAAGCTTATTACAAGTGTTTTACAGCTTCAGGCATTTTTGTTTAGCCAATAGAAAGCACAAGGGGTAGAAAAGGTTGAATGAGATTAGGGGTGGAGAGCTGCTGTTTGAACAGAAAACGTGCAACAAAACGCTCGTAAAACACTCAATTCAGGCGCTTCTATTGAAGTCAAAAACAGTTGTAATCTGCCAAAAAAGAAGCTCAGGCGTTTTGCTTTGGGCAACAGAATGCTCATATGTGAACAGAGGCCATTGAAATTAATGGGATTTGGCGTTTTAGAGCTACAAGCTTCAAGAAGAAAATCGCTCAGGTGGGAACGGGGCCTAACAGAGGTAAGCTGAAGAGACAAGAGATAGCAAAAGACAGACAGGGGAGAAAGACTGAATGAGGAGAGAGTGAAATGGTAGAGAGTGAAGTGGGGAGGAAAGAGAGAGAACAAGAGAAGGAATGAATGAGGAAACAGAAAGAAGAGACAAGGAAAAGTGATGAAAGAGAAAAGACCAGTGGGAGAATAAAGAGAGAGCATGGGGCTAACACAGGAGAGCTTTAGTATGGGGAATGGGGGTTAGAGAGAGTGTGAAGAAATCAAAGGGAGGGGCAGAGAGGAGCACAGGGCAAGGGAGAGACAAAGAGGAGCGCAGGGCAAGGGAAAGACAGAGAGGAGCGAAGGGCAAGGGAGAGGCAGAGAGGAGTGCAGGGCAAGGGAGAGACAGAGAAGAGCGCAGGGCAAGAGAGAGGCAGAGAGGAGCGAAGGGCAAGGGAGAGGCAGAGAGGAGTGCAGAGCAAGGGAGAGGCAGAGAGGAGTGCAGGGCAAGGAAGAGGCAGAGAGGAGTGCAGAGCAAGGGAGAGACAGAGAGGGGTGCAGGGCAAGGGAGAGGCAGAGAGGAGTGCAGGGCAAGGACGAGGCAAAGAGGAGTGCAGAGCCAGGGAGAGGCAGCTAGAAACACAGGGCAAGGGAGAGGCAGAGAAGAGCACATGGCA
>BLSH010472475.1:2446235-2457986 GCA_018402905.1 Glandirana rugosa
GGAGAGACAGGGAGGGAACGGGAGAAGGGCAAGGGAGAGGCAGAGAGGAGTGCAGGGCAAGGGAGAGGCAGAGAGGAGTGCAGGGCAAGGGAATGGCAGAGAGGAGTGCAGGGCAAGGGAGAGGCTGAGAGGAGTGCAGGGCAAGGGAAAGACAGAGAGAAGTGCAGGGTAAGGAAGAGGCAAAGAGGAGTGCAGAGCAAGGGAGAGGCAGAGAGAAACACAGGGCAAATAAGAGGCAGAGAAGAGAGCAAGGCAAGGGAGATGCAAAGAGAATGAAGTGCAAGGGAGGGCAAAGAGGAGCGCAGGGCAAGGGAGAGGCAGAGAGAGCGAAGGGCAAGGGAGAGGCAGAGAGACAGAAGGGAAAGGGAGAGGCAGAAAGAGCAAAGGGCAAGGCAGAGGCATAGAGAGTGAAGGGCAAGGGAGAGGCAGAGAGAGCGAGGGGTCGGGGTTGAGAAAGGAGAATAGTGACCAGAAATAAAAGAGAGAATGCAAAAAGCAGGGGAGAGAGAGTGGGGCGTGGGGAAGGGGTGAAGGAGTGCAAAAGGAGAGAGAGAAAATAGAGAGCATGTGGGGGGGGGTGGGCAAAGTGGTAATAAAGAAGAAATAAAAGTGAGAATGAGAGAGGCAAGAAAGAGGTGACATAGGAGAGAGCAAGTGGGGAAAAAGACAAAGAAAGGGGCAGATATACAAGAAATAGTCAGACAGAGGGAGAGAGAAAAAAAATTCTCACTATAGAGATAACGAGAGAAAGAGCAAGCAAATAAGGGGGAGAGAAGTGATAGTGAGGAGGAAGAGAGTGTGAAGGGGGAGAAAAGTGAGAGAGAACAAGGGAAGGGGCAAATGAGAGTGGAGAAAGAAGAGAAAAGGGAGAGAGGCAGAGAGAGAGAGAGAGAAAGCAAGGATGGAAAGAATAAGAGGTGAGACAGAAAAAGGAGAGCAAAGGGGGGGCAAGAAAAAGAGAGTAGTGACCAGAAATAAAGAGAGCATGGGGAGTAATGAGGCAGAGGAGTGTGAGCAAAGGGGGAATAGAGAGAAATGAAAGTGAGAATGAAAGCGGAAGGGACAGAAGAGAGATTGAGATAGGAAAGAGAGCAAGATGGAGGGAAAGTAAAGAAATGGGGTGAGATTCAAGAAAGAGAGGCAGTGTAAGAGAGAAAACAAAAGAGAAACCATTTGAAGGGGGAGAAAGAGAATGAGAGTGGGGCAAGAGAGCAAGTGATTTAAAGAAAAGGGAAAGTTTGATTTACATGTGTAGAAATTAGGAGAGAGTTCAAAGTATGAAGTGTTGGTTTTGTATTTGCTCTACCAGCTTCCAGTCTCCCTTTATTGCCAATCTGCAGTTCTTGTCCCTGGAGGACATTCACTGATATCTCTCTGTGTCACAGCTCTTCCTCTATTTAATCCTTCGTTTAAACTTCTACTGTAAATCTCTCATCTCTGGATACAGAATACCGTTAGTCACAGCCTGAAGTCTTTCTCCAACCTGTGACCACCCTGTAAACGGTGCAGAGGCCACCATCTGGCTTATGTATCTCTGCTCAGCCTGATAAGCATTTCCTACAGTACCAGAGGGGGATTGCTTCTCGTTGTCGGAGCTGGACCTTAACCATCTGCGGGTAATTTATAAGAACTGAAGAAAAGTTAAGCGTAAAGAGCCAAAACTTTTTATTTTTTACTTTTTTGTATAGAGTTGGCAAGGATTAGAACTCCTGTCAGGCTTTACAGAGACTCTGCTGGAGAGATGCCTTCACTTCCTGTCTGGTAAAAAGATTGTCCTCAGGACAGAAAATACCTCTCTAACAGCAACACAGATAGAAGTAAAAATGCTTTTTAGGGTCCTTTCCCACGGGTGCTATGCCCGGTGGACTCTGCTTTGCTCAGCGGGGGATCAGTCCGCTGATCCCCCCTCGAGCAGGCAGATGACAAATCCGTCTCCGCTCAGTGCGCAGAGACGGACCTGCCAGAGCGCCGGCCTGTCTGTTTTCATCCGATTCCATCTGATCCGCCTGACGGATGGAAAATAGGGCTTCCATCCATCTGGATTTCACAGACAGGATCAGATCAGATAGCGGCAGATGTCAGCGGACATGACAACGTTGACATCCGCCGTTCCATAGGGCTGAATGGAGGCTCCTGAAAAACTTGATCAGAAAGCCAGTGTGAAAGGGGCCTAAGAGTTAAAGGTTAAGTGCACTTTAGAATAAAATTTACTTTGTGCAGGGGAATTTATCAAAACTGGAGTAGCCAGTATCTGGAGCAGCTGTGCATGGCAAACAATAAGCTTCTTTTATTTTCAAAGCTTAAAATGTCATTGACCACTTGACCTCTGGAAGATTTGCCCCCCTTCATGACCAGGCCATTTTTTGCGATGCTGCACTGCGTTACTTTAACTGAAAATTGCGCAGTCATGGGAGACTGTCCCCAAATAAAATGTATGTCCTTTTTTCCCCACTAATAGAGCTTTCTCTTGGTGGTATTTCATCACCTTGAAATTTTTTTATTTTTTGCACTATAAAGAAAAAAAAAGATTGACGATTTTGAAAAAAAATGTTTTTATATTTTTTACTTTCTGCTATAAAACATATCCAATAAAAAAAATTAAAAATTCCAATAAGTGTATATTGATTGGTTTGTGCAAAAGTTATAGTGTCTACAAACTATGGTATATATACTGGAATTTCTTTTGTTATTATTATATTTTTTATACTAGTAAGGGCGGTGATCAGTGACTTATAGCAGGACTGCAATATTGCAGCAAACAATCGGACACTAACTGACACTTTGTAGGAACCAGTGACACTAATATAATGATCAGCTTTAAAAATATGCACTGTCACTGTACTATTGAAGATGGCTCTAAATAGCTATTTACAATGCTTGTTTTTATAAAATATTTATACAGTGTGCTCTGCATTAATAAAGTGGAGGGGCTGGCAGTGAGTACAAATAGTGGGTTAACAACCACTTTAACCACTTTCCAGCCAGTGTCATTAGTACAGTGACAGCATATAGTATTTCAATAATCACTGTATTAGTGTCACTGGTGATGTCAGTGAGTCAGTTAGTCTCACTCCCAGCCAGTGTCAGTTAGGGGTTGATTTAGTAAAACTGGAAAGTGCAAAATCTGGTGCAGGTATGCATGGTAGCCAATCAGCTTATAACAAAAAGAACAATTGGGGCCTAAGAGGAAGCAGTTGGGAGAGTGGAAAAACATGGCTCAGCTGCCAGTTTTTATGCCCCTCCCCCCCAACCGCAGGTGTACACAAGCCCTAACTTAACAAACTTAAAGTGGATATAAACCCTCACATATACCCAGTGAAGTGAACAGCCTCAAATGACGCAGAGATGAAACAAGCCTCCCTACATAAGTTTTATTTGTATATCTGTAGTCTTCCCTTTTCTACACTCTTTGAAAAGTGCAGATCATGTTAGAAAATATTTCTTCCTCATTCAGCAGTGGGTGGGGAATCTGGGCTTACATTGTGTGTGAGATGATTGGAAGAAAGGCACACAACCCCCCCTCCACAAAGGCAGAGGAACAAAGGAGCATGCAGAGCTGTAGTCTGAATAGACACGCTCTCTGCTAATCTACCTTTAAGCTCCCTTCCTGACACAAATTTTCAGCAGCTGTTATCTCATGTGTAGAGAACTTATCTCTCCATAGAGAGCTGGTCACATTCTCCTACTATTGTGAATTGGATGCAGAGTGATCACTTGTAAACAAGCCGACGCATGTCCGGCTTACCTCTCCCATCTCTGTACCGATCAGTACAGTGTGAGAGGAGAGGGGAGAGATCGGATGCAGCAGCGCTGTGTGGATATCTAGTGCCCACAGCGCTGCTCTGTGCTCATTCTGTGCCACTTATCCACCTGTCTATCCATGCTCAGCCATCCATCCTCCATCATCCATCCATCCATCCACAGCCATCCATCCATCTCCAGCCACCCAGCCAGCCATCCATCCACAGCCATCCATCCTCAGCCATCTATCCTCCGCCAGCCATCCATCCTCCGCCATCATCCTCAGCTATCCAGCTATCCATCCTCCGCCATCCATGCTCAGCAATCCATTCTCAGCCATCCATGCTCAGCCATCCCCATCCATACTCAGCCACACCATCCATGCCAGCCATCCCATCCATGCTCAGCCACTCCCTATCCATGCTCAGCCATCTCCATCCATGCTCATCCATCCCCAATCCATGCTCATGCATCCCCATCCACGCTCATGGCTCAGCCACCCCCATCCACGGCTCATTCATGCTCATCCACGGCTCATCCATCCCCATCCATGGCTCATTCATGCTCATTCATCCCCATCCATGGCTCATTTATGCCTCATCCATGCCACATCAGTTCTAATCCATGCCACTACAGTGCCCATCAGTACCACTTCAGTGCCTCACAATAGTGTAATAGGTAGTCAAATTAGGTTTGAAATGTATGCCCCTAGAACACCTGACCGTGCTCCCTGCATGTTGGGCCTCTGTATGTGGCCAGGCTGTGGAAAAGTCTCACACATGTGGTATCGCCATACTCAGGACGAGTAGCAGAATACATTTTGGGGTGTCATTTTTGCTATGTATATAATGTGTGTTGGAAATATTCTATAAATGGACAGCTTTGTGTAAAAAAAAATGCGTTTTCACTTTATTTCCACATTTTCCAAAAACTTGTGGGAAAAAATGACATGTTCAAAAGACTCATTATGCCTCCTAGAATATATGTTCGGGATGTTTTTATATTCCAAAATGGGGTCTTTTTTGGGCATTTCCATTGTCCTTCAAATGTGCAAGAGGTAGTCAAGAAATTAGATGTGTATTTTATGTCCCTAGAACGCCTGATGGTGCTCCTTGCATGCTGGGCCTCTGTATGTGGCCAGGCTGTGTAAAAGTCTCACACGTGGTAACGCCATACTCAGGAGGAGTAGTAGAATATGTTTTGTGATGTAATTTGTGCTATGCATATGCTGTGTGTGAGAAATAACCTGTAAATATGACAATTTTGTGAAAAAAAAGAAAAAAATCTTCATTTTGCAAAGAATTGTGTGAAAAAATTACAACTGCAAAAAATTTCACCATGCCTCTTGCTAAATACACTGGAATGTCTAGTTTCCAAAAAGGGGTCATTTGGGGGATATTTGTACTTTCCTGGCTAGTTAGGGTCTCAAGAAATGAAATAGGCCATCAGTACATCAGGTGTGATCAATATTCAATGATTGGCACCATAGCTTGTAGACTCTATAATTTTCACACGGACCAAATAATATACAGTGATTTTTTTTTACCTAAGATATGTAGCAGTATACATTTTTGGCCAAAATATATGAAGAAAAATGACTAATTTGCAAAATTTTATAACAGAAAGAAAAATGCATTTTTTACCAAATTTTCGGTCTTTTTTCATTTATAGCGCAAAAAATAAAAAAACCTAGTGGTGATTAAATACCACCAAAAGACAGCTGTGTGGGAAAAAAAGGACAAACATTTAATTTGGGTACAGTGTAGCATGACTGAGTAATTGTCATTCAAAATGTGAGAGCACTAAAAGCTGAAAATTGGTCTGGTTAAAACTTCAGTAATTTTTTCATCTTTTCATCTATTAAATCCTCCCTGGGAGCTTGAAGAGTGGAAGGGGTTCCTTGTACAAACCCCAGAGGAATTCTGACCAAGGGAGCAGGAGAGTAACAGGCGGTGCTACTGGAGAAGCTTAGCAAGGAGTCCACCGGAGGTTGGTGAGTGGCACACACCCTGGAAAACTGTAGAGGCATGCCGGAGTGGATTGGGGGTGAGAGACAATTTGAAAGGATGCAGAAGTCAGTGAGGGACTGTGGTGCTTACCATGGTAGTGGTGAAGGCCGTCACAGCTGAAGTAGCTGGCAGGGCCTGGAAGAAGAGGATGGGCTGGGAGTAGTAGTCCATCAAGCTGGCTAGCACAGCAGTATCTTTTATTCTACAATTTGGGGCCAACTGTCCCTGCCTGTAATGGGTGGTTCGGAGGTCCAGCTCACACTATAGCAGGCCTCATCATGTGCTAGCTGGGATGAAGAAACGCTGGAGGTCTAGTCAATTTCCTTCTAGGCCTCACCTGGAAAATAGGAGAAGTGCAGGTGAGAGGAATGAGGAGCAACCGTGCAGCAAGTTATGTGCTGGAGTGAAGAAGGAGTAATGTATATACGGAAGTGTATATAGAGGTCCCTTGTAAATGGAATTAATTCTTTGGGCATCCCACAACATCCCAATTCCCATCCAAGTTCAATTTCCCTAATAAAACAAAACAAAATACCATCCTGTTCTGTGACTCTGAAAGCGGTATGGATGTGATTGAGGGCAGTGTAAGCAAGTGGACCACAGCAACCTGCCACCCCTAAGGGGGACCTTGGCTACAGAAGTATGACCAATCCAGCCACAAATACTTATAATTAGCTTTAACCACTTGCCGACCGCCAACCGCAGGTTGACGGCGACAAAGTGGTGCGACATCGCAAATCGCCGTCATCTGATGGTGGCTGCGAGATCCCGCACTGTGAGCACGCGCGCGCCGCCGGAGGCGTTCCCGCATGCTCACTGTGTTCGGGGAGGGCCAGGGAGCGGGTGCGGCGGCCTCGATCGCCGCCGGCTACCCGCAATGCCCCCCCCCCGGAGTGAAAGAACGGAGGTCCGTGTAAGTAAACACGGACCTCCGTTCTGTGAAGGGGGAAGGGCTGTGATCACAGCCTTCCTCTACACGGAAGCTGTGATCACTTCCCTTCCCCTGCTAGGGCAGTCCCCCCACAGTTAGAACACGCCCAGGGAACACAGTTAACCCTTAGAGCTCCCCCTGCAGTTTAACCCCTTCACTGCCAATGGCATTTACACAGTAATCAGTGCATTTTTATAGCACTGATCGCTGTATAAATGCCAGTGGTCCCAAAAAAGTATCAAAATGGTCAGACATGTCCGCCCCAATATCGCAGTACCGCTAAAAATTTCAGATCGCCGCCATTACTAATAAAAAAATAAAAAAATAAATAAAAACCCCAAAAATGAATTCTCATCGTCCGTAAACGCGGCCACGTTTGTACAAACCAATCAATAAACGCCGATTGCGATTTTTTTTATCGCAAATATGAGGAAGAATATAAATCGGCCAAAAACGGTGAAAAAAAAATTTTTTTATAATTTTTTTTTTTGGATTTGTATTTCAGCAAAAAGTAAGAAATTTGGGTTTTTTGCAAAATTATCGCTTTTCTTTTGTTTATAGCGGCAATCAGAAATGACGCAGCGATGATCAAATACCACCAAAAGAAAGCTCTGTTTGTGGGAAAAAAAGGACGCAAATTTCCTTTGGGTACAACGTCGCACGACCGCGCAATTGTCAGTTAAAGCGATGCAGTGCCGAATCGCAAAAAGGGCTCTGATCCTAAAGTGTGAAATCCTTCCGGGGCTGAAGTGGTTAAAGAAGCAAGGTCTGAAATCTCACACTGGATCAAACTGAGAGATCTGCTTTACCTGAATGCCAATATGTCTGTCTGTATGAGCAATAATTAGATTATCTCAGTGCAGAGGGATGTTGTGGACACTACAGGTTGCCCCTCCTGTACCCTATATAAAATATACCGACTACAACAGACAGAATTGTGCAGGATAACCTGGTAGCTGGAAATATCCCAATGAAAACCTTCTGATTTCATTTCATATTTCACCTACTTGTCTAATTCATCAAAAAGATTACAATGACATTAACCGGCAGTGAGCTGTTCCTGCGAATGACCTTTACGCTACGATTCCATGTATCAGGGCTAATTAACGTTCTGCTCTTCCGAGAGGGGGACAAAAATGTGGAGTGTTACAATGAAACCTAAAGAGCCGCTTCCCCTCCATTCCTTTCTTGACTCGCATTTCTTTCATACGCAACTTACACCCACGTGGAAAAAATCTTGACAGAAGAAAGTCAGCGAGACTGTAGGTGTAACGCAATGACTATACATCCCAGCAAGTGACCGCATTCACTGCCATATCCACCCACGCCCACCTCATTTTTTTCACAGGGAGAAAATATTTCTTAACCAGATCTAAATGCAGATACAAAAAATTCTATATAGGTTGGAATTCTAATATACCGGTCAAAAAAGAAAATTTAATGATGTCTTCTAGGCTAAGTGATGTCATCATGGGTCTATGATGTAACTCAGAGAACTCCACTCCACACCATATAAATGAACTGTAAAGCTTATATGATGGGGTCCGGTGATCCATGTATCATTGCTATGGACCTGATCTGGCTTCATTTCACAATTACCTTACTCACAAAAATTCATAGAATTCACACCCTATTGATTAATTACAGGACTGTAAGTGATCACACATCTGAAAGTAGCAGACAAAGTGAGACAATCACCATTATGTAAGCTGAGCTAGCTCAAGCTGCCTAACCAACCCCATTAACAGGAAACATAAACAAAGAGCAAGGGTTGTTTTTTAGGTTAACAAAACTATTAGATGACATTCACCTGCTCTGACTGTTTTTGACAAAGCTGGACAATAATCTCATGACTATGGGCAGGGCCACTGATAAGGCAGTACAGCCAGCCCTCCTGTACTGGGCCCGGGCACCATCCGTTCAAAAGGGGAGGCGGGGCACCTGCAGAGCAGGAGGTATGGCTATATTGTCTTATTACAGATACCAATCCTCTTCTGCCCCCTCCTGCATCTCTGCCAGCTTCTCCTATTTCTCCCTCCAGCTGCACTGCATGGCGATTGGTCCTAGCACATGTGCCCCTTCCATCTGCTGTCTGAACCCCATGTGCCCCTTTCCCCCACATAGCTTCCGGCTTCCCTCCTCTCCTCTCTTTCCTGCCAGAAGCTGCTACGGGCACACACATGGATGTTTCAGGATGGAGAGCGGGGGAAGGGGCCGGTAAATATGTCATTTACTGGCACCTTCCTTTCCTGAATGAACACATTGAGCAATTGGTACCAATCACTCCTGTGTCCATTCATCACTGAACCATAGTAAACTGTGTTTATTATCATTCAGTTTGTGAATGAGCAAGAAGCCTCATAGTGCTTCCTATTCATTCATCTGTGCAGCTGAGTCTGTAAAGAGAGGGACTGATAAATCTATGTCCTTAGTCACTTTTGGCTGGGGGGCAGCCCTGCCAGGTGTATGGGACCCCGTGATATGTAACAGCAGCCCTGACTATGGGGCAGCTGCCAACTGTTCTTATTGAAGAATGTAACCAGACAGAAAATAAAACCTTGCCTAATTGTTTTTTCCCCGAGATAAGTCTATGCTCCGACTGTCAAGTATTTCAGAAACTGCTGAAGCCAGAGGATCAACATATTCACCAGGTAACTTACATTTTCAGAAGGAAGTCAACAATGGCAGTACCATACAGTGCCTTTAAAAAGTATGCATACCCTTTGCAATTTTCCACATTTTGTCATGTTACAGTCAAAAACATAAATGTATTTTATTGGGATGTTATGTGATAGACCAACACAAAGTGACACATAATTGTGAAGTGAAAGGAAAATGATAAATGGTTTTTAACATTTTTTACAAATAAATATCTGAAAAGTGTGGCATGCTTTTGTATTGAGCCCCTTTTACTCTGATACCCCTAACTAAAATCTAGTGGAACGAATTCCCTTCAGAAGTCGCTAATTAGTAAATAAAGTCCACCTGTGTATAATTTAATCTCAGAATAAATACAGCTGTTCTGTGAAGCCCTCTGAGGTTTTAGAGAACCTTAGTGAACAAACAGCATCATGAAGGCCAAGGGACACAACAGACAGGTCAGGGATAAAGTTGTGGAGAAGTTTAAAGCAGGGTTAGGTTATAAAAAATATTCCAAGCTTTGAACATCTCACGGACTACTGTTCAATCCATCATCTGGAAATGGAAAGAGTATGGCACAACTGCAAACCTAAAAAGACATGGCCATCCACCTAATGTGACAGGCTGGGCAAGGAGAGCATTAATCAGAGAAGCAACCAAGAGGCCCATGGTAACTCTGGAGAAGCTGCAGAGATCCACAGCTCAGGTGGGAGAATCTGTCCTCAGGACAACTAGTAGTTGTGCACTCCACAAATCTGGCCTTTATGGAAGAGAGGCAAGAAGAAAGCCATAAGAAGTCCTGTTTACGAGAAGCCATTTGGGGGACACAAGTACTCTGGTCAGATGAGACCAAATTTTAACTTTTTGGCCCAAAAGCAAAACGCTATGTGTGGCAGAAAACTAACACTGCACATCACTCTGCATACACCATCCCACCGTAAAACATGGTGGTGGCAGCATCATGCTGTGGGGGTGATTTTCTTCAGCAGGGACAGGGAAGCTGGTCAGAGTTGATGGGAAGATGGATGGAGCAAAAAACAGGTCAATCTTAGAAGAAAACCTGTTAGAGTCTGCAAAAGACTTGAGACTGCGGTGGAGGTTTACCTACCATCAGGACAACGACCCTAAACATACAGCCAGAGCTACAATGGAATGGTTTCAAGCAATGCATATCGATGTATTAGAGTGGCCCAGTCAAAGTCCAGACCTAAATCCAGTTGAGAATCTGTCTCAAGACTTGAAAATTGCTGTTCACAGACGCTGTCCATTGAGTTTGAGCTATTTTGCATAGAAGAATGGGCAAAAATGTTACTCTCTAGATCAGCCTTTCTCAACCTTTTCAACACTGAGGAACCCTTGAAAACATTCTCCAGTCTCGGGGAACCCCTGCTAAAAATTACCACATCTACAACTCATGATACATTACTGTGATGGTCAATGGGAAGAATGCTCCTTACACTTGTGGTCATTGGGAAGAATTACCCCCTTACAGATAGCTAAAAAAATCAATGGTATGGGAATTTATCTGAGAGGAAAAAATTGACCATTGCTCAAGGAACCCCTAGCAACCTCTGGAGGAACCCTAGTTGAGAAACCCTGCTCTAGATGTACAAAGCTGGTAGAGACATACCCAAAAAGATTTGCAGCTGTAATTGCAGTGAATGGCGGTTCTACAAAGTATTGTTTCAGGGGGGCTGAAAATATAAATGCACCCCACACTTTTCAGATATTTATTTGTAAAACATTTTGAGAACCATTTATGATTTTCCTTCCACTTCACAATAATATGCCACTTTGTGCTGGTCTTTTTAATAAAATCCCAATAAAATACATACAAAATACAAAATGCAGAAAATTTCAAGGGTTATGAATACTTTTTAAAGGCCCTGTATTTGTCACATAGGGGGCTTACTTTAAACTTTGAGAAGCATCAGAAAACACTAGAGAAGCCTAGAGGTGGAAACTCCTTAAAGTAAAAGTAATGCAGTATCTGTTTTTTTGTTGTCTCTATAAACCAGAAGGCCGGGGGCTTCATACATTGTGTTGTCATAGATTGAAACACAGAAACATAGAAAAGTGACGGCAGAAAAAGACTGAGTAGTCCAAGATACAAAGACACAAAGTTAGATACTGTTGTGTTACATACTTCGGGGGCCGGAAGACCAAATATCTCTGTTGTTTTTTTGTCTATGACGTAATGAAAATGAAATTCCTCAAAGGTGGAGATCCGAAGAGATCACAAAAGACTACGAAGAGTTTCAAATTTCATTCGGGGGATACACTGTTTATGTCCCGGAAATTTTTCATAAGTATTGGGAACTTTAAAAGACGTAAAACATAAAACATACATAAAATAACCCTAAAATAATTTTTCTGGTCGTGTTTCACCGTATAATAACACTTCACCTTCCTTTTAGTATTTACCAAGAG
>BLSH010472475.1:2457996-2473800 GCA_018402905.1 Glandirana rugosa
GAGTCTTGTCTCTGGTCAGTGATCACCCCATGGTGTTCCGAGACATGACCCAGGACAAGATAAATTGGATATACATTCACTTTATTGATTTCCAAACGACCCGTTCCATACAGAGAAACGACTACTATGTTTCCACACATTATCCCAACTATAGGGACCTCCACAGACATTGTACCTTGTACTAAACCGTAACGACCTTCTAACCAGTTTCGTCACCTCTGACGTCAAGTTATAAAGATTTACATTTTATTACGTAGATCCCTTTTTCTTAGGGGAATCTCTCATGTCGTAACCCCCATGTCACAATCGGTCGTGATGTCTTCTTTTTCTAACAATGCCAAATCATGTTCCATGTTACAGACACCTCCAGGGATATCAACCCTATTACACACCTTTGTATCATCAGCAAAGAGACATACCTTGCCCAGCAAACCTTTAGTTATTTCACTTACATATAGGTTAAATAGAACAGGACCCAGTACAGAGCCTTGTGGTACCCCACTAGTGACTGGTCTCTGTTCTGAGTCAACCCCATTTACAACCACACTCTGGGATCTATCCTTTAACCAACTGCATATCCACTGAACCACCCAAGGGTTAAGTCCCAGCTTGTACAACTTTTGCATCAGATTATTATGTGGAACTGTATCAAATGCCTTGCTGAAATCAAGATATGCTATGTCCACAGCACCACCCTGGTCCAAAACACTGGTAATATAGTCAAAGAATTCAAACAGTTTTGTCTGGCACGATCTGCCCTCAGTAAAACCATGCTGCTTTGGGTCCAGCAAGCTGTGTATTTTTAGGTGATCAATGATCCTTCTTTGATCACCTAAAAATACACAGCTTGCTGGACCCAAAGCAGCATGGCTTTACTGAGGGCAGATCGTGCCAGACAAATCTGATTGAATTCTTTGACTATATTACCAGTGTTTTGGACCAGGGTGGACATAGCGTATCTTGATTTGCTACAGGCTGGCTCCATTCTAATGCATGACTAATACTAATATCTGCCTGTTCTGCATGTAGACGGTGGCTGACAATCTATAAGTGCCTCGTCACTTTGAAATCTTCTTAATGAATGTTGAGACCTTGAAAATACACATTTCAGAATGACATTGAAAAATATTCACAGCTAACAATGAAAGCAAATTGTACTTCTGTTTAATGTCAGCGCAGGTTAATCAGGATTCCAGCTGCTTTCGTTTTGCGTTCCCTCCAGTGGCTCATACTGGACGGTGGCAGGAATCATGCACGTCTTATGACAACCTCTTTTTTTTTTACTTGTGCTTTACAATGTTTTCCCTTGTTCAGGTCTCAAGGATTGGTAGCTTTTTTATACCTTAATTGTAGAATGTCCTGTCATTCCCCCGCACCGCAGACTGCAGCAGGCAGGATAAAAGCCGGCAGGGAAGGGAACAAGCTCCCGACATCTAGAGGGAAAAAAGGAACAATTACAGCAGAAAGGAAATGATTACAGAGCAAATTTTATTATAGGAGTCAGAATTGACCCCAGCGGGAAGTACTAGGTGAGCACATTAACCATTTCTGGAGGGTATTTAACCTTTTCCGTGGAAGGAAGGGAATGACTGGGTATTACCTACAAGTCACAAATGGGGTTGATTTATTAAAACTGGAGAGTGCAAGCTCTAACTTCAGCTTGTTCAATTAAGCTTTGACAATAAAACCTATTAAGCGAATGGTTTCTAAGTAGAGCTGCACCAGATTTTGCACTCTCCAGTTTTAGTAACTCTCCCATAAAGTCTCTGCATGCAATAATAAGCACTTTTGAGGCTTGCAATTGTTTATTGGCTTCCAGGTAACTCCCGCATGACCTAATCATCACAAGCCATGTAATGATCTTCTGCCTGTCCCAAGGATGCAGCCCGTCACTGGTTGCCATGCGTTTTTGCACTTCATGCCCATTGTTAAATAAAGGGCAGCCCAGGAGGTGGTTAAATCACATGACCCATTCTATAAACTGTGTTGTTTCTGTATGTCCGCCATCTGCTGCCATTGAGAAGCACTGTACAGACGTTACCAGACTGACCATTATAGAGAGCATTTGTTACATTCTGTAAACACTGGCATCAAATGTAATTTACATTATAGTGGCTTGTGATTGGATGTATAATAGCAGGGAACAGGATGACCCACATACAGGGAACCTGGTGCTCTTAAATTCCTTTATTATTGAAATTTATCTCTGCTATCTGTAGTCATTCCAACAAAAAATCATTCAATGTATTTTAAATATCTTCCCATCTAACGGCACAGCTTGTCACCTCCAGCAGAAATAGAGTATGCAGCTACAAAGAGAGATGTCAGCAAGGCCACTGTTACTGCGATAACACCTGGCTATGTATGGAGGGAGAACATCAAACTTACAAAGCTGAAGGAGCTCAATGCTAGCAAGCTGCATGTAGGTGTTGATCAGTTTGGCTGATTCCTCTTCTGCTGAGGCATGGTGGAGGGCAATATCCTGAATGACCAGGAGAGCATACATGGTAAGAGGGGGATAATGGTGGGGGGTGAAGGGGTAGAGCGCTGGGAAGAGAGACAGTGAGCAGGGGGATGGAGAGAGAGGGAAGGGGTTAGGGAAGAATGGAGAGCGATGGAGAGACAGAGTGCCGGGGGGACGAGAGAGTGGAAAGAAGGGGATGTAGACAGAGAGAGGGGAAAAGGATGGGAATGGGAAAAGAGAAGGTAGAGGGGAGGGGTGAGATAGAAAAGAGAGAGAGGAATAGGGGGCTGAGATAGAGCAGAGGTGGATGGGGAGAGCTGTGACAAGGAGAGAGAGGGATAAGGTTAATGAGACACAATGAATATCATTTGAACATACTTTTAACATTCACTTTTTGAGTGATTGAAACCACATTTACTGTTAGAAATGTGTTCATTTCAGAAAAACGTTCCATCCTGCTCCTTCGAATTTTCACATCAATCATCACTGCAAAAAAAAAAGATTGTGGATTTATAAAGAAAAAATTTCAAACTAAATTCAATCAGTGTATGGCCAGCTATAGGATCACTATACACATTAAAATTTGATTGTAGAATCTCATTACAATCAACCTTAGATCTACCAAAACTATGTAATATGAGGACCTAGCTGAACTATCCAATAAATTTCTATCAAATCAGGCTGGCCCTTGCACTATATACTTGTGGGTAGATCTAAAGGAGATTATACAATCAGATTGTAATGTGTGTGGTGAACTTTAGGGGGTAGAAGAGAGAGGGAAAAGGGGTTGGGGAGGAGAAAAAAGAGAGAGTGCAAGTGAGAATGGGGATGTAGAGAGAAAAAGAGGAATAGTTTTTTATGAGCTTTGTAATGCGTGTTTACTACTGTGACTCATCCTTGCTGTTAGCCAGCAGGGATGATTCATTGGTTGTTAAGGAGCCAACATCCGCCAGCATCCTAACAACCAGTGACACATTACTGCTGCCAGTGAGAAATTCCCCACTGACAGCAAAATGTAAATAAAGGCCATACCAGGCCCTTCCATCTGGTATAAATTTTAAAGGGAATCCTACGCCAAAAAAAAAAAAATGGAGTGAGAAACAGCCAGGAAGGAAGTAAAGGAGGAGGTGGGGGGGGTGAGCAACCGGCCCTCCCTCCTGAACCATACCAGGCCACATGCATGGGGACCCCCCATCCTGTCAAAGCACCCTGCCCTCTCGTTAATAAGGACAAGGGCCTCTTTCCCACCCGGGCATTGTGGTGGTGGTGGGGGGTAGGGATAGCTTATTCGAATCTGGAAGTCCACTTTAACAAGAAGACCCTCAGATCTCAGCTTCCCCCATGTGAATGAGTAAGGGGTACATAGTCCTACTCATTGCTCCAAAAAAAATGTCAAAAGTAAATAAAAACACAAGACAGCTTTTGGCAAGTCTTTTGACATGTCCTGACTCCTGACATGTAAATCCATGACTGATATGTCAATCCATTGTCAATCATGATTAAAGCGGTAGTAAACCCATGCATTTAACAGGTTAAAAACCAGTCACATTTCCGGCACGTGCCGAAAATGTAACACTCCCATTGGTTGTGCTCTAAACCAAACACTCAAACCATCCAATGGCTGGTGTCATAGCTGATCACATGTGCAGCATCATGGCAGTTGTAGATTAAACAGAGGCAAAGATGGCAGCTTCCTTGGCTGAAAATGAAAGGAGGGTTTACTACCACTTTAACACCAGCAGCTGAGCCACATGAAAAAAACTCCCTGCAGTGCTGTCATTCAGCAACTGTCAAGCGATGGGAGCAATCGTGTTCGGTGGGTGGCATTTCTTTTCTCATGCAAGTCAGCTGCCAGCGTTTATTGTCATTGACGATGAATTTTCATTGGGGGGCAATTTTATTTGTTTTGTTTTTCTTAATAAAGGACTTGTCAAAAATTGTCTTCTGTTTTTATTCACTTTTGACATTTTGTTGGTGAATAAGTAAGGGTACTATGTACCCTATACTCATTCACATGCAGGGGGCCGGGATCTGGGGGCTTGTTAAAGGGGGCTTCCAGATTCTAATAAGTCACCCCCCATACCCCCACAACCACCGTGCCAGGGTTGTGGGGATGAGGCCGTTGTCCTAATGAACATGGGAACAAGGTGCTTTGGGTGGGTGGGGGGGGACCCGCCCTCCATGTTGAGAGCATATGGCCTGATACAGTTGTGCTCATAAGTTTAGATACCCTGGCAGAATTTATGATTTCTCGGCCATTTTTTAGAGAATATGAATGATAACACAAAAACATTTCTTTCATTCATGGTTAGTGTTTGGCTGAAGCCATTTATTATCAGTCAACTCTGTTTACTCTTTTTAAATCATAATTACAACAGAAACTACCCAAATGATGCTGATCAAAAGTTTGCATACCCTGGTAATTTTGGCCTGATAACATGCACACAAGTTGACACAAAGGTGTTTGAGTAGCTATAAAAGGTAACCATCCTCACCTGTGATCTGTTTGCTTGAAATTAGTGTGTGTGTGTATAAAAGGCCAATGCGTTTCTGAACTCCTGACAGGCCCTTGCATCTTTCATCCAGTGCTGCACTGAGATTTCTGGATTCTGAGTCATGGGGAAAGCAAAAGAATTGTCAAAGGATCTGCGGGAAAAGGTAGTTGAACTGTATAAAATAGCAAAGGAATATAAAAAGATATCCAAGGAATTGAGAATGCCAATCAGCAGTGTTCAAACTCTAATCAAGAAGTGGAAAATGAGGGGTTCTGTTGAAACCAAACCACGGGCAGGTAGACCAACTAGAATTTCAGCCACAACTGCCAGAAAAATTGTTCAGGATGCAAAGAAAAACCCACAAATAACTTCAGGACTCTCTGAAAACATGTGGTGCGGCTGTTTTAAGCTGTACAATAAGGAGACACTTTAGGAAAGATGGGATGCATGTTTGAGTCGCCAGAAGAAAGCCATTACTACGCAAAAGTATCCACAAAGTATCCTGCTTACAATATGCCAAACAGCACAGAGACAAGCCTCAAACCTTCTGGCACAAAGTCATTTGGAGTGATGAGACCAAAATTGAGGTTTTTGGCCACAACCATAAACGCTTCATTTGGAGAAGAGTCAACAAGGCCTGTCAAACACGGAGGTTGATTGCTGATGTTTTGGGGATGTGTGAGCTTCAAAGGAACAGGGAATTTGGTCAAAATTGATGTCAAGATGAATGCAGTATGTTATCACAAAAAAATTCTGGAGGAACATTTGCATTCATCAGCCAGGAAGCTGCGCATGGGACGTACTTGGACATTCCAACATGACAATGATCCAAAACACAAGGCCAAGTCGACCTGTCATTGGCTACAGCAGAATAAAGTGAAGGTTCTGGAGTGGCCATCTCAGTCTCCTGACCTCAATATCATTGAGCCACTCTGGGGAGATCTCAAACGTGCAGTACATGCAAGACAGTCCAAGAATTTCCATAAACTGGAGGCTTTTTGCCAAGAGGAATGGGCAGCTTTACCATCTGAGAAGATAAAGAGCCTCATCCACAAATACCACAAAAGACTTCAAGCTGTCATTGATGCTAAAGGGGGCAATACACGTTATTAAGAACTGGGGTATGTAAACTTTTGATCAGGGTCATTTGGGTAGTTTCTGTTGTCCTTAAGATTTAAAAATAGTAAACACAGTTGATTGATAATAAATGGCTTCAGCCAAACACTAACCATGAGTGAAAGAAAAGATTTTTATTTTATCATTCATATTCTCTGAAAAATGACCAAGAAATCATACATTTTGCCAGCGTATGCAAACTTATGAACACAACTGTATGGTTTAACAATGGGGCTTCCAGATTCCAATAAGCTATCCTCCACATCCACTGGGCCAGGGTTTGGGAAAAGAAACCCTTGTCATCATCAACATGGAGGCAAGGTGCCCCCCCATGCTAAAGGCATGTGGTCTGACATGGTTCAGGAAATAGGGCCACTTTCTTGGCCCCTCCCTTTCCTGGCTGCATCCCACAATTCCAGATTCAAATAAGCTACCCCCTGCACCACTCCCACAACAGTGGACCAGATTTGTGGGAAAGAGGCCCTTGTCCTCATCAGCATGGGGACAAAATGCTTTGCTGGGGAGGGACAAGGTATTTTGCTCTCCCTGGCAAAGTGCCCCTCATGTTGAGGGCATGTGACCTGCTATGGTTTAGGAGGAAGAAGAGCGCTCCCTCGTGACCCTCATTTCTTGGCCTGCTGGGCTGCCTGCTCAGATAAGGGCTTGGTATAGATTTTGAGGGGGGCCCCATGACATTTTTCTTTTGGAATGGGGTTACCCTAAAAATCCTCACCAGAATGCAGTTACGTTTGTTTCTTACATTTTTAAGTGGCTCTTTTGTTTACATTCTGTTGTAAGCAGGGGAGATTCATTGTTAGGACACCAGTGAGTGCCTACTCCTAACAACCAGCACAAATCACCCACAAAAATGCATCAAAAAATGCATGTTGATGCGATCTTGATGCACTTCTATTGAAATCCATGGGCCACAAAATTGCACTGCATCACACCAAAGTAGTACAGAAACCCTTCCCCAAAGTCACATGGAAGCTGTGCTGCATTGATATGAACAGGCACCATTGGAAACAATGTTATTTGCATTGCTATGTGACCCAAGTCGCATCTGAAATCTGAAAGTGTGAACCAGGCCATACACTGTAGTTTTAGAAGTCCATATTTGTTTTTAAAATATCAGATTGTTTTTTGCTGAAAACTTTTAAAATGAGTAGTGGGAATGTTTGCCATTGCCATAATCACATAAACAGCCTTTTTGTTGTAATAAGAAGGATTGCACCAGTGGCACATTAAACACTCTATGCAGCTGTTTGATCTAAGATGAAAATCTCAGTACAGTAAATCTAAGAATATTTTGGTGGATACCATATTCCTAGACACCGACTGCATGTAATTTGGCCTCAAGCTCTGTGCACACTTCTGAGAGACAGTAAATCAATCAGAGGAACACAGGAATGAGCTTTCCCTGGGAATGTTATTTACCAGTCATATGATTGCCAGGAAGAGATTGTTTTTGGCAGTTGTAAAAATGCTGTTTGCAGTGAAATTAAAAAGCAATGTTATATATAATTCAATTACAGAACGTCTTGTAGGGAAATTACATATTTTATTTTACAGTTTAACAGAAGTGGAGTTGTCCTTTCAGTGTGATGTCTGCCTGTAAGGAATGCATATTGTTCCCTGACATTTCTAAATGAGTGAAAGTGATGTGGATTATTTTGCCTCTGATTGTGTGATCATCATCTGCACATCTATTTCAGCTCCATGCCACAAATAAAAGAACTCTGTGAACTGCCAATGATACCCAGTTAACTGAAACTGTGATAAAGTCAGAATACCCAGTTAGCTAACTGTCATTTTACTTTTATATAATTTATTAAAACTAGGTTCAAGGGGATTAGTATGTATATGTGGTACTGCTACAGTTGGGTTAGAGAGGAGCTAAAGCTAAGTCACAGATAAACTCAATGGTAGGTTCTGAAAGCGAAAATAACATGGTGAGGACCATCTGTGAAAATCCAGATCAGTTGATAACTGACACTGCAGAAACTGGTAGTTATATGTAAGGATGAAAGTTTTCAAAGCCTATAAGATTCATGTAAGTGATCACTGAAACCCAGTCACCACAGCCCACCATATTGTCAGTCAGCAGTGCCAACACAAATAGTGTTATTTTATTGCAGCCCTAGGTGTGATCATACCCCAATGTTTCCACTAGATGGCACTCTTCCATTACTGTCTGTGGATGGGACATAACTTTATTTGCTGCATTATGATCTCTGCTGAACCTGCTGGAGAGAAATGTGAATGTTTTTGGCAGTTATAGAGACTCATAGCTGGCTGTAGACTTCAAAAGAACAGGTCATTTTTATTAACATCAAATTACAGAATGGTTTATGCAGCAACTATATCAGATTTGTAATAGAAGTGGAGTTATTTAAAGCTAAACTTTGAAGATAGATACACAGTTGAAATACGTTCATGTGAGTGGACCTGAAATTCTGTATTATGATTCACAAAGCCTGGCCATGCTACATAGTCATGGGTGACTCCACGATTCAGATCTTACAACTCCTCAACTTTTAAAGTGGTAGTAAACCCTCCTATCATTTTCAGCCAAGGAAGCTGCCATATTGGCCTCTGTTTAATCTACAACTGCCATGATGCTGCACATGTGATCAGCTATGACACCAGCCATTGGATGGTTTGACAGTTTGGTTTAGAGCACAACCAATGGGAGTGTTACATTTCCGGCACGTGCAGGAAATGTGACTGGTTTTTAAACTGTTAAATGCATGGGTTTACTACCGCTTTAACTACTCCTCACCCCTCCCAACCAGTGTTGCCAACCTCCAGCCGTGTTTTTTACTGGCAAAACATAGAAAATTTACTTGCGGAGCACATTTTTTACTGGTAACTTGAAAAATAATAGAACTCCTATTAAAAACGAAGAAAATTGATATTTAAACACAACATGGAAACACTGACAATACCTATATGAAGTCATTTGCCTGATTTACAGTTAAAAAGTCAGCACAGCATGACAAATTATCGGACCCTAATATTTACAGACAGTTGCAAAAATCACAGATTTTTACAAACTGCCAGTAAATTTACTGGCGGTTGGCAACCCTGCTCCCAACCTGCTGTTTGGGATTATGATAGATAGAGCATCACCAGACTGCTAAACTCTTCTCTGTGCTTTCTCATCTCTTGTATATATCTCACTTTACAGCCTCAGTGACTGAAACATGTTAGAATGAGAAGACTATGCATTGCAGGAGAGCCAGACTGACTCACTGAGCTGGCACTTGCAGCCTGATTTCTGGTGCTCCAGGGCTTATGTTAGCTTAACCACTTCAGCCCTGGAAGGATTTCCCAGTTTAGGACCAGAGCACTTTTTGCGATTTGGCACTGCGTCGCTTTAACTGACAATTGCGTGGTCGTGCGGCGTTGTACCCAAACAAAATTTGCACCCTTTTTTCCACATAAATAGAGCTTTCTTTTGGTGGTATTTGATCACCTCTGGTCATTTCTGATCGCCGCTATAAACAAAAAAAGAGCGACAATTTTGCAAAAAAAAAAAAACAATATTTCTTACTTTTCGCTAAAATACAAATCTAAAAAATATATAAAAAAACTTTTTTTTCATCGATTTTGGCCGATTTATATTCTTCCTCATATTCTTGGTAAAAAAAAATCGCAATCAGCGTTTATTGATTGGTTTGCGCAAAAGTTGCCGCGTTTACGGATGAGAATTAATTAATGGGGTTTTTATTTATATTTTACTAGTAATTGCCGCGATCTGTGATTTTTAGCGGTACTGCGATATTGCGGCGGACATGTCGGACCATTTTGACACTTTTTTGGGACCATTAGCATTTATACAGCGATCAGTGCTATGAAAATGCATTGATTACTGTGTAAATGCCATTGGCAGTGAAGGGGTTAACCTGGAGGGGGCGCTCTAAGGGTTAACTGTGTTCCCTCAGTGTCTTCTAACTGTATAGGGGCTGGGCTGGCAGGGGGAGGGGAGTGATCACGGCTTCCATATACAGGGAGGCTGTGATCACATCCCTTCCCCCTCTGTCAGAACAGAGATCCGTGTTTACATACACGGACCTCCGTTCTCTCACTGCGGGGGAACCATCATGGGTAGCCAGCGGAGATCGGGTCCGTCCCACCCGCTCTCTGCCCCCCCCCGGAGCACAGTGAGTGTGTGAGCGGGACTCCAGCGGCATGCGCGCACTCACTATGCTCTTACTCGCGGCCGCCGTCAGGTGATGGCAGTTTGCGATAACAAACCACTTTGCTCCCGTCAAGCCACGGCTAGCGGTCGGCAAGTGGTTAAAGCGGACCTTCAACTTTCCATCTATTAAATCTTCTGCCCTTGTTGTTTTAACTTTGGATAGTAAAACATTTTTCTTCTGCCAGTAAATACCTTATTAGCCTAGGCGTATGACATCATGCACAGCTCTCTCTCTCACTCTTGTGAGAATCTGCCAGGAAGGGAAAGTTGATGAGTCATAAGAGGGCCAATGAGATCTGCAGGGCTGGAGGTGTGACTCTGTGTGAATACAGGATGTGAACAGGCAGCAGCTTCAGCTGCCCACAATTAAAATGGATGCAGCCAGACTAAGTGAAGGGAGATTTCTGCAGCATATTTGGCAAGTACAGAATCACAGTATATATGAAATAATATGCAAAGTGGTTGGAGGGAAGCTTCAGAATGGCAAAAGATGTTTTTATGACAAATGATGTGAGCAGACTGCAGTTCCTCTTTAAATTAAAGGCAAACTATTTGGCTGGAATAATCAGCAAGAGTTTGTTATTGCCCGGAGTTCTGCTTTAACACTGCTGTTTTCTAATAGCGTTTTTTTAAACCGTAAAAAAAAAGATAAAAAGATGCGTTTATAGCCTACGTGGAATGAGCACTGTGCGCAGGATTAGTATTTATGGTGGATGTAAATCGAGTGAATGAGAGAAGTAATTGAAATACGGCCGGACAGATGGAGACGTGAACAGCGAGATGGCAGCTTGATCCATGGCAGATGATAAGTCAGGAAGAGGCATCAATAGGATATGCGGATTATATATTCCTATCGCATTCATCACACAGGCGCCGGGAATGCATCGCTCACCGTTCTCAGTTTAAGGGGCTTAAAGGATTCAGGCCAAGAATATACCATATATTAATATGACCTATTCTGATAAATAAAGAACAGCTTTGTTCACTCTGACCAGTCAGGGGGGATAGCTACTGTTTCTCCATTGATAAGTCAGTTAAAAAATCCATACCGATCATTATCTGCCCTCCATCCAGCGCTAGCCAATGATCACAGGGCCGACAATCTCTGCCCCTCTCTCCATCAGAATGATCACTCATATATATTATAAAATACAAATTGTAGGAATTGGATTATCTGCCAGGAAATCTGTAAAGTAACATGCATAGCACATTTCATAAAGAGACTGATAGAAAATTCACACAGGCTCTTCTTCCCTAGATTCCTCACTAGAAATGACATAAAAACTCAGTGATGATGTAGGGACACCTACGTACCTCCCTTCCTACCCATCAGGTTACAGGGATGCCTCTCCCACTGCAAGCCTGATTTCAGCTTTCAGCTGGCATGTGGAAATTCTATATATAAACAGGTTTTGGGTCACTACATTGCCTGGGCTGGAAAAAAAAGATTTTATGACTTATAGAGCAATATAGATGTTAAAAATGGCTAATTGGCAATTTTTGCAAGGCGGAATTTTCCTTTAAAGTGTTGCAGAGTGGGTGGCATTTGGCGCACCCCATGTGGTGCCCTGCACTGAGGAGATGAGGGTACAAGTGATTGTTATGCATTGATTCTGCGATTGGTCTCAATATCTCCTGCATCTCCTTCATTACTGTTGTATTTCATATTCGGCTTACAGATATGTGCCGCTGTGATAAGTGACGCACACTGAACTATTCCGCCCGACTCCTCCATACGGAAATAGCTGTGTTGTTTAGTATGTCAGCGGGGTGATGAGACACCCCACAAATGTCTTGACAAGCTGGCTTTACTGATGGCAGTTGCAAATGTTTAGATTATAAGGTGAAAAATGCCAACGATTGTAGCGTTCCATGTCTAACCTATCCCACGCTGCTCTTATCCCAAAACACCATTTTCTGAGCTTGCAACTATTTTAAAGCTGAAATCTAGGCAGATATAAAAGAAACATTCATGCAGTTCTGTATTCCTTAGTGCTGCATTAAATTTAGATTTTAAATGCAAGCAGCGTGGTACCTGAATTGTACCTGATATCAGCTTTATGCAGTCCTTGTACAGCAGAGCTGGAATGTGAGAGCAAAAAGCTTTACAACAAACCAATTACTTAATGTGCTGAAAAGGAGCACGCTGATAAGAGGAGAGAGCAGAGTGACATAGAGATGAGCTCATCATTCTGCTACTTATTTTTCCATTATGCAATCACAGGTGGGACAGTTCTGGGATGAACTGAGCTTAGAGGAAATGAATTAAATGATGCTGACCATCAGACTGCGGACCTCTAATGGCAGAAAGAGGTTCTGTGGACTGAAGGTAAGTATATCAGTAAATATTGGTTTTGTTATTTTATGTTTTTAACCTGCCATTTCATTTTATCTTGCTATTTTTGGCTGCAGTTTTGCTCTGAGTGTAAAATCCACTTTCTGTTCCTTAAACCAGTGGTTCTCAACCCTGTTCTCAAGTACCCCCAACAGGCCATGTTTTGGGAATTTCTCTTAGATAAAATAGCTGTTTAAAATACCAAGCCATTGACTCTGATTTAAAGCATATGTGTAAGATAAAGGAAAAACTGAAAACATGGCCTGTTGGGGGTACTTGAGGACAGGGTTGAGAACCACTGCCTTAAACCTTCAGAGGCACCTCGAAGAGTAGGACTATCTAAGATACAGGTAGTTGGCCGTGTTACAAGTTCTCCTCCTGTCAGTTCGAATTTAAATTTCAACAATTGTGTGAGGATAAAGGTAATGTAAAGTAAAAATAACAATTACACAGCAGATTTAAAGTGTTTCTAAACCCACAACTGTATATGCAGTAAAGCACGCTTCTTATACTGACTGTAGAACCTGTCTTCTTTGTTCCTCCCCTTCTTCCACAGTCCCTAAACCATCTCCTGATAGAACAGAGGCTAGGGGACAAGCTGCACATGCTCAGTTTGGTGTGTATTGCTAGAGAGCTTTTTTTTTCTTCGGAGAATGCATGTGATCAGCACAGGACAATCAGCACTGTGCAGACAGAGGGTCAGGGGTCCTGCAGTCTTATAGGACAGTCAGAGCAGAATAAAAACTCCTCCTTCAAGCTTTACCCAGACACTAATAGAAGTCATAAGACTGCTCTAACGGTTGATTAAAAAAGGTATTTAGCTGTTTATATTTACTAAAACTATTGCATTTCCATGTTCTGTGTACTGTGGGAGACCAGATATAGTGAATGCAGGGTCCTGGGTTTTGTAACACTTTAAAGTGCCATGTCACACTAGCAACTTTGTAGCAGATATTTTTAGCAGATACAAATATCTCTGCTTGTTTTCACTGGCAGCTTGCAGCTGGATACAGAGCTGCTGCTGTAGCTGGTGTACTGGCCAAAAGTAAAAAAGTTCTGGACGATATGTACCGTATATATCTCCATTTTGTGTTCTTCAGGTGTTGAGCTCTTTGAGAGCAAGAGGACTCACAAGGAAGTAAAAGATAACGAGAAAGTCGAAAAAAAGATGGGAGAGTTAGTGAATGCTGCACCTGTTTGATTTGGATATACATGTCAAAAAGCTCAAATGGTGGCTGGGCTCTGTAGTGCTACAGTGTTTAATCTCTGTTCTGCTGAAGTTCTCCTGGCTGATGTAGGCATATTTCTTGTTATTGCAACAATACTAATCTGAAAAGTAGCATTTAAGTCGGTCAACCTGCAAAGATGGGTGCGTCAGTCTGTCAGAGTTGCTGATCGATTGGTTATGATGGTTGAAAGATATCTGGCAATGGAAGAGCTGCCCGTCCCCAACAGATGTAAAGAGCTTGCTGCAGTGCCCAGTGCTGGAAAAAAACATGTCACAGAACCCTAGGATCAGCCCAAAGGAGTCCATGGACACGTCAGGCCAGCTGCTGCAAAGAATAAACCAGGACCCTCTGTGTCCCAGAGGTTGGTTCCCATTCAATGTTGATGGTGCCATAACTGGGGGATTACTTGGTCACAATGCATGTGGTCAGAGGGGCCCATGCCATGTGGAGCTCTCTGCAGGCTTTCTTTCTTCACAGAAATCTTGTGCTGTACACCCTATGTCAGGTCAGGTGACCTCTGAATGTACTGTGACCATCACTCACGTCCCAGTCACTTCTCCCGTGAACTTAGGGAGTATTTTGACCATGGTCAAGTACACCTTGGTGGGTGAGGTTGGGTCTGTGACCTGATTGAGGTTGTCTGCATCCATGGAGAAACAAGGACTTACCCACTGGTGTCCATGTCCATTACCACCATGTGTGAAACTATTAAACACGAGGTGGGACTAGTAAGAAATCTGGTACACCCTGTGAAAGAGGGACTTGACTTTCCCAGATTTTAGGAACTGTGGGAAACTGTGAGGAAGCAGGGGTCTGACCTATGGTGTGACCAAGATGCAAGACCCTACTCTGGCGCGGGGAAAAAACAGGTATTTGGCATAAATGGGGTTATCCAGGAAGCAGGAGCAAATAAGCCATGGTCTCATATTGCAGTCAATGTTGACCTGATTTAATGGGTCACCGAAGTGCGTAAAGATACTCTTGAACAACTGCTGGTGCCCCAACCATACAGACGGAGGGTTCTCAATCTGGCACATAAAAATGTTTTAGGGGGACACCTGGGGACAAAGAAAATTGAAGCATGTTTTACTGACCTGTTTGACTGGCAAGGTTGCAAACCTGAATTAAAGTAAAGACTCTACAATACATCTTGTCTCAGAGAGGAGTATACACAGCATTGTCAGAGGAGTATATACAGTATTGCCAGAGGAGAATACACAGCATTGCCAGAGGAATACACCCGGCATTACTAAAGGAGTATACACAGCATTGCCAGAGGAGTATACACAGCATTGCCAGAGGAGTATACACAGCATTGAAAGAGGAGTATACACAGCATTATCAAAGGAGTATACACAGCATTGACCAGAGGAGTATACAGAGCATTGCCAGAGGAGTATACACAGGATTGCCAGAGGAGTATATGCGGCTTTACCTGAGGAGCATACACAGCATTGCCAGAGGAGTATACAGTCCTGCTCACCATTATTGGCACCCATGAAGTTTATGTACATATTGTGGAATATCTACTGAAGGAAATGTATCAAATTAACCAACATATTACTACAGATAGCTTGTGTTTGACAAAAAACTGTAAATGATAAATAACATTTAAAAAGATAAACATTATGAGGAAAACAGAGAAAACCATAATGCTTGCCTTGTCAGTGGTATTGGCACCCTTTGCTGCAAATCAGTATGGAAACCCAATTTGGCTCACCTGTTGCAGATCTCAAATGAGGATCACCTGTGATGAATTGCCTCCACCCATGTGACCCAAATTAGCCAATAAATGAACATTTTGGTTTTATAAAAAGCCACCTGTTATTCCCTCTTCATGTGTGACAATGGTAAAGACAAAGGAGCTGTCTGACGACACCAGAAATGCTATTATTTGCAAGCATAAGACCTCCAAAGGGTATAAGGCCATCTCCAAAGACCTTGGCATCCCTGTTTCAACG
>BLSH010472475.1:2474451-2490335 GCA_018402905.1 Glandirana rugosa
CGACACATATGAGGAGACCGTTACGACACATATGAGGAGACCATTACGACATATATGAGGAGACCATTACGACACATATGAGGAGACCGTTACGACAAAAAGATCCTGCTGATATAAATTTGGTACATTTCCATTTATTTCTGAAGACATTCACTCAGTTATGCAAAACATGAAGGGGTGCCAATAATGGTGAGCAGGACTGTACGTGGCATTGCCAGAGGAGTATATACAGCATTGCCAGAGGAGTATATACAGTATTGCCAGAGGAGAATACGCAACATTGCCAGAGGAATATACCCGGCATTACTAAAGGAGTATACACAGCATTGCCAGAGGAGTATACACAGCATTACCAGAGGAGTATACACAGCATTGCCAGAGGAGTATGCGTGGCATTACCAGAGGAGTATACACAGCATTGCCAGAGGAGTATACACAGCATTACCAGAGGAGTATATACAGCATTACCAGAGGAGTATACACAGCATTGCCAGAGGAGTATACACAGCATTGCCAGAGGAGTATACACAGCATTGTCAGAGGAGTATACACAGTATTGCAAGAGGAGTATACGTGGCATTGCCAGAGGAGTATACACAGCATTGTCAGAGGAGTATACACAGTATTGCCAGAGGAGTATATGCGTCATTACCAGAGGGGTACCTGCACTTACCCCATCTAGGAGCGGACAGGCAGCAGGCAGGCAGCGAGCAGTGTCCGGCAAGCGGGGAGCTGCTAGACTTCGGCCGTGCATCCCCCTCCTCCTCCGAGAAAGGCATCCAATAGGATTGGCTGTCTTCTCTGCCAATCGCGAAACCAGTAACATACTGGCGCTTCCTGATTGGTGGAGAGTGGTTCATTATTAGAAAAGCAAATGTTCATTTGCCTTTGTAAGGGCTTGTGGCGCTATGCTCTGTGCCACAAGCCCCACTATGTTGAAGCCTATTACAGCCTACAACTTCAAAGAAACCCCCCGACGCAGTAATTCATGCAGCCTGCGCCTCAAAGAGGCCAGCCACATGAATAGGGGGTGGTCGCGGGCGGCCATGGATAGATTCATGCTATGCATGAATCTATCCTTAAAACCAGGAAGATATCTGCGCTAAATCCAAAATATGAGTATTTCAAGGACAGCAGCTAGCAAACAGGCATATAGATAAATACCTCAATACAAAAAATGTTTAAAGGCAAAAAGCAGAGCTTGTCAGAAAAATTACATAAACATTAAAGATAAATAGCAATCAAAAAATGTCCATATACAGTCCATATAGACCCTAAGAGAGGGAAAACTCCTTTAAGAAAGAATCAGGCTGTAAACATAGCACCAAGTGAAGGAAAGTTGAAAAATCCACATTTTTCCCCATACACTGTGCAAAGATCCACCACTTATAAAAGGGAAAGCAGCTTACCAGACAGATATGGCTTCCAAACGAATGGAATAGCCAAAAATCACTTGTAGGGACGTAATCACTCCCTTGTGAACACATGTGCATAACTCAGGCTTCTAATGATCGATGTTGAGCAGAGTCCAGCAATCTTCTTTAATATCCGAGTAGTCTAGCCTCTGGGCACAACGGGCCATCGTTCACCAATCCTAGATGGCATATATTTCCCAGGCTTCCATCACTACTCACAAATGTTGTTCCACATTGCCCTACAAAGGACCTATTAGATTAGCACTGCAGGACACTACATCTTTTTAGCACCAGGGTGTATGGCTCCCATACCCTGTCTCCCCAAGCCCCTCCCACACTGACATTTATATGGGCACAAACTACACCCATGACATCACTAAGGAGGGACTTTCCTAAAAGAGGACCTAACACCCAATTACAACTTTACCTTACCATGCTATCTGGGAACAGAGCCATCCCGTGTCAGACAAGCTAGGTGCACCCATCACAATGTTTATGAAATAAGCCTTTGAATATAGACATTATTCTTGGTTATATGTGTGGACTAAACTGAGAATTGGCATTTTCAACACAAGACACTGAAGATGAGATTTATGTTTCTAAATAAAGTGCTCAATATGACATTCTGCTGGGAAATGTGTAGTTAGGTTGGGGTCTGTAACAGTCCAGCTTCTCCGGCTGCCTCCTATTCACCCTTTGTAGCTGTCCCTACCTGATGCAGATAATATATGTGGCATATATAAGTGTAATAGTGGCTCAGTGGTGTAGTGATTAGCACTTTCGCCTAGCAGCAAAAGGGTCGCTGGTTCAAATCCCAACCACAACTACCTGCCTGGAGTTCTCCCTGTGTCTGCGTGGGTTTCCACCAGGTACTCTGGTTTCCTCCCATACGCCAAAGACATGCTGGTAGGTTAATTGGATCCTGTCTAAATTGGCCCTAGTATGTATGAATGTGAGATAGGGACCTTAGATTGTAAGCTCCTTGAGGGTAGGGACTGATGTGAATGTACAATGTATATGTAAAGCGCTGTGTAAATTGACGGCGCTATATAAGTACCTAAAATAAATAAAAATAAAGAATAAATCCATCCCTCATCCCCCTGTGGGTTTACATTAAATACTCCCCCTCTGCTAATAAATCTTTGGGGGACCTCTTCAGATTGCAGCCTGAGCAGCTGTTACAACACATGTAAGCGACGTTCACAAACATTGCCAACTGTCCATCCAAAGGGTTTCAGAGGGCATTCTCCACCATGAATCACACAAATTCTACTCCTGAAATAACACAGACAGCATTCAGACATCGGCAGAGTAACCAAATACAATGTAATTACTATTGTTTCCAGTCTGCCTCTCTAATGACAGCTCGGAGACAGATATGCATGGTATGGGGCCTTCTTCTGAAACTACTAGATTGCCTGGCTTCAATACAGTCACTTATCTTGAACAAATATACAGATCAGGGGAGGCAGACTGAAGGCAAAAACAATCCAGGTGATTTATACAGAAAGTACAGTACTGGAATCACTGGCTCACCAGTAAAATCAAAGAACGGGAAGATATCCTGAGGGACCAGCTACCCAAGTGCTATCATCCCTAATGTATAGATGCAAACATGTAAAACCCTCTAGATTGGGACTTTTTGAAGGCACAAA
The DNA here is from genome assembly GCA_018402905.1 of Glandirana rugosa. Taxonomy (NCBI): domain Eukaryota; kingdom Metazoa; phylum Chordata; class Amphibia; order Anura; family Ranidae; genus Glandirana; species Glandirana rugosa. The sequence goes on from BLSH010472475.1 coordinate 2,477,522, forward strand.
TCAGACATTGTAGTATATAAAACAATATATTTTTATTACAAAATTGTTAAAAAATATATATAGAACACCTGATATATGCAGGTTGTACAGTACAAAATAGAGAATTTGACATAGTTCATGTACAAAACCTAATGCATTTCAGTGCTCAGGACCTTCTTCAGAGGTATTAACTTGCACATTAAAATCAAAGTAGATTGATTCTGTAAAATAGAAAAAGTGCATCAGATTCATAAGTAACAGACATTGCCGGTCTCACCAACGTATTCACATCAAGCTCAAGGACACTTACCCAAATGCATATACCAAAAAAAGAGAGTTAAATTTAAAAAGTTGTATAGTGTTAAAATCAAGTCGCCTCAAAAGTACCGCCTGGTCTCTGGGGCAGCCAGCGCAGTCTTCCCCACAAGGGCTCCAGGTGCCACCCTAGAGGGGAGGGGGAAGGTAAAGTAAAGGACAAAATATAGTCTGTAATGAGCTCTTCTCATATAAGGCCATTTGTCTAGGACTTAGTAATTTATACAGTGTACAGTAGTATTACAATAGTAGATACCTATAATCCCTATGTAGAGCATGTTGACTGGCATGTGTAAATAGGCTTTAATCCTATTCCTTGATGAGCAATTGAATCATATGTTTGGGAAATTGGTTGATTGAGATTCATTTGTGAAAACCTGTGTTTTTTGTTTTGTTTTTTCCCTTCCCTCCCCTCTTTGTGATTGTTCCCATTAAGTCTCTCTTTAGAGGATCTTTGTAAACATCTCCATTTCCCTTTTCTTTTGCCCATAGACATGGCACAATATAACGGAAAGGATAACCTCATGACTGGGGTCCTGAATGGGCAAAAAGAACAGAAAAATGCTGATTTGTCTTACCTCTTTTTCAAACTAAAGAAAACCCTTGAGAAGAAGGTATCATACTATTGGCATATTAAAACATTTAACAACTATATACGAGAAAATTAAAATCTGTTTGGATTACGAATACAGATCTTTCCCACACTGGATGGCCTTGATGCCAAATTCAAGGATGAGTGGGAAAAGTCTCTAAATACTTGTTCCAGAAATCTAATGGGTCATCTTATTGATGAATACAACATCTGTCTGAAAAGTCTAGATAAAGAGATAGAGGAACTAAACAATAGGCTTCAACCCCTACAAACTCATGCTAATTTCAAAACACTTGATAAAGATATTAAAGAACATATAGAAAAATATACTAAAAATATAATTATCGGCAAGGTAAAGAAAATCCATAGGGATAAAACAGCTTTTAGGGAACACAAAGCATACAAATGGTTTAACATATCAAGACAAAATTATTCCAGACAGAACAGAAATGGACCAGATGACACAATCTAACTCTTCCAAAACTTCTTCTAATTTTTCTCTTCCCTTTCAAGGCATTAAGGGCCACGGACGTTCTCAGAAAAATAAGCAAAGACCGAGTGGGGATGGGACCTTCTCCCAAACCTCAAAAAAATCTTCTTTGGATTCTCAACTTTCAAATTTGGGTTCCTCCTCGACACAGGTGGTAGGTGGTGCTCACGGGGGTTCGGGATCTCCTCACTATCCCATCTTTCCTTCCTCCTCCAAACACACACAAAATGTTTCTTCTGAATCTCAGGGGGATTTTTTAGTCAACCCATCGGGCACAGAATCACTGATTCCCCTGAGTTAATCACCAATTCGACTTACTCTATTCCTAACTCACTAAACATAGTAAATCTGTTCGAGTCACAGGCTCACACCCCCTGAGAGTCATTTCCTCTCTAGGGGTCTGGGCTTCTGCCCCGACATGAATATAAATAGATTTGACACTTTGAAAGACATACAACTGTTTGCACGTAAACTCACATTGAAACTTCTTTTTTCTCGGAAATGTACGGAAAATAAGACTAAAACACAGACCCCTGACACCCCTAGGCCCGAACCTGGTAACCACGACCTCCCACCATTAGACGAAGAGACCGAAAATCGAATTGACCATCTTGATATAGAACAGCTCCTTACAGAGCAAGAACAACTTTCTCCCCCTCCCTCCAATATGCTAGGAGGCAAAAAGGTTCAAAAACCCTCTGACTTTTTTCTGTCTCTGTCTGTCAGCCAAAGTGTTGCTGCCTTTGTCAAAGCTACAAGTGAGGACATCAACAAAATATCCACTAACATAAGAAGAGGCAATCTTTCGAAAGGTGAAAGGGAAGCCATCAGAACCCTCTCAAATAATGCTGATTTAATAATAAAACAAGCTGACAATGGCAGCAACATTGTACTGATGGACAGAGACAAATACTCGACTATGTGTGAAAAGATACTTTCTAACCAGGCTTGGTATAGAAAAATCCCCCGAAGTCTTATCAATATGCTTGAAAAGGAATTTTACAAACTTGTAGACACAGTCTTTTTTAAAGGAGCCATTGACAAAGGACAGTGGGAATATATTCGCACACCGTTTCCCCGCATAGCTACATTCTATGCGCTACCAAAACTTCATAAAAACCCCACTGATCCCCCAGGCCATCCTATAATTTCAGGGAATGGAAGCCTGACTGAAAATCTTAGTGTATTGGTAGATGACTATTTGTGTTCCCACCTCCTGAGTCTGCCCTCATACATTCAGGACACTATTCACCTTTTACAAATTTTAGATGATGTAATGCTGGCCCCCACGTCAATATTAGTGGCAATCGACGTGGAGGCCCTGTACAGCTTGATTCCCCATGACCTTGGCCTTACATGCATTAGGAAGATATTGGAGACTAGAACCTTGCACGAATGGAAATTTGCCAATTTTGTTTTGGAAGCATTGGACTACATTCTTCACCACAATTACTTTTGCTTTGCGGACTCCCATTTCCTCCAGGTGCAGGGGGTTGCGATGGGGACGTGTTGTACCCCATTGTATGCCAACCTGTACATGGGGGAATGGGAAAGGACGCTCTTTGATTCTGAAGGGATGTCCAGATTCACGGAGTATGTCACAAGATACATGAATGATATTTTTGTGGTCTGGGATGGACCTGTCGATGTGTTGCAGGAATTTTTGGTCCAACTGAATATTAACACATTCAATTTGGCATTTACAATGTCCTATGATTATAGTGAGATTGCCTTTCTAGATATTAATATTCAGAAAGAAAATGAGGATAAAGTAGGAACCTCACTCTTTAGAAAACCTACGGCAGGTAATAATATCCTGCAGTCCTCAAGCTCCCACCCAGCCCCACTTATAGCGTCAATTCCATACAGCCAATATTTATGCATAAGGCATAATTGTATTGACGAGAACATCTTTAAAATAGAGGCAGACACTCTGCTAGAACGCCTCTTATTAAGAGGCTATTCCAGAAACTGCTTGAGAAAATCCTACAACCGGGCATGTAAAAAAGAAAGACATAAATTAATTCACTATAACAAAAAAACAACAAATAATAAGAATAACTCTAATAGCTTGAGATTTATTACACAATTCTCTTGACAGCACGGTGAGCTGCGCAGGATTCTGCGTAAACACTGGCACTATTTATCATCTGACCCAGAGATCCATCCATTTATCACCAACCAACCAACTATCACATACAAATGAGCAAATTCACTAAAAGACAAACACAGTGATTACAATGCGAACTTGGGGGACCCCTGTAAATATCCGGGCACCTTTACTTGTGGGGGCTGTGGATATTGCAACTATATGTGCACTGTCCGTAGCCCTATATTACCAAATGGGATATAATTTTAGGCCAAACACCATGCAAATTGCAAAACAAAAGGCGTTGTATATTTGTTCCTATGCAATTGTGGGAGTTTCTATGTTGGCAAAACAATCCAGGAATTCTGGCAACGCGCCTACAGACACATTCTAAGCATGAAAGTAGCCAACAGGGATCTTCCACTTGGCAGACATGTAAGAAATATACATCAGGGTATTTTCCTTAGAGTCAAATTTTTGTTTCTAGATCTTATTCACCCTAATCCTCGGGGTGAGGACTGGAATAAAATTCTCCCACAATCTGAAGCCCGTTGGATCCATATCCTACAAGCGACAAAATTCCCAGGACTAAATGAGAATATCTCCTTCAAACCTTTTTTAGATGGCTTTGTGTCCGGAGGGTGGGAGCATTAGTAGCACCCCACTTTGGATTAAGAAATATCCTCAAAAGAGACTCTGCCTGGCCTTTTTCAAACCTTGTTCTCTCTTTTTCTGTCTTTATCTTTTAACTCCGTCTAGACCAACTTTGTGTGTAGGAATCTAATTGAGATATTATTGAACAACTGTTACTGTATGTAAAGTGCATGTGATTTATATTCACAGACATGTAGCCAGTTCACATAGGATTCTCTCTCTTTATAGGGAGATGGTATGTACTTCTACATTTACCCACTTGCTGTTAGGCATTAGGGAATCTATCTTTTAAATTTTCCCTAAGGATTTCTAGCGCGGTAGTGTTATGCATTTCTTCAGGTCATGTCGCCTCTTACTGCCGCTCTCTCTGTGCCTGTGCAGTCAAACTCCCCACCCAGCGCACTCAAGCCACCCGTCGATTGGCTGGGGTGGCTTCTCCTTCCCCTACATTGAGGCTGCTCTTCCCTGTGCTGTAATGCAGACGAGCCTCCGCCCCCCTTGCTCAGCGTTTCCATCTGCGCTCCACAGGCCTGGTCCTTCCAGGTCTGACGCGCTTCCGGATTGCGTTCCAGGAGGTGGAAATTGCATCGGCGACCGCGTGACCCGTGGCGTCATTTCCGGTCCGGCTTCTGACGCCGCCGGTCACGGGGTCGGGAGCTCCAACGCGGAGGCGCCCAGAGACGAATGGGAAGGCTGGTCTGAAGGCGGTGCTTTGTTGTCCCGGCCAATCACGGGCCATGGAATGGGCAATATAATACCGCAGGTGTTTGAACCAAATCACTGGCGTGTTTGGCGGTGGAATGTGCAGATGTAACTGGATGGCGGGCCTATCTCCATACTTTATTTAAAGGTAAACTATTACCTCTTGGGGCATGTTCAGTGGCTTTTATACCTAGTGGGTGACTTTGGTAACCTTCTCTGGGGCTCTTTTCTTTCAGCACAAGATTCACCTCTGGCTGAATAAACTATTTCCGGGGCTACTCCTCTTGTCTCAGTGCACCATCCAGCCCGCACTAGGAAAGGACCAGCCATGGCAGTCCCGATTTCCTAAATCCATCGCCATTTTCATCTACACATGCCAGTCAACACGCTCTACATAGGGATTATAGGTATCTACTATTGTAATACTACTGTACACTGTAAAAATTAAAAACAAACGGCCTTACATGAGTAGAGCTCATTACAGACTATATTTTCTCCCTTACTTAGATTCCCTGCCTTCCCCCTGCCCTCTAGGGTGGCACCTGGAGCCCTGGTGGGGAAGACTGTGCTGGCTGCCCCGGAGACCAGGCGTTACTTTTGAGGCGACTTGATTTTAACACTATACAACTTTTTTGGGTAAGTGGCCTTGACCTTGATGTGAATACGTTGGTGAGACCGGCAATGTCTGTTACTTATGAATCTGATGCACTTTTTCTATTTTACAGAATCAATCTACTTTGACTTTAATGTACAAGTTAATACCTCTGAAGAAGGTCCTGAGTACCGAAATGCATTAGGTTTTGTACATGAACTATGTCAAATTCTCTATTTTGTACTGTACAACCTGCATCTATCAGGTGTTCTATATATATTTTTTAACAATTTTGTAATAAAAATATATTGTTTTATATACTACAATTAGCTCAAGAGGGGGAGTTAAGTAATGGCTATATTTCCTCATACATTTCTTTAAACATGCTCCAGAGTTTCAGATGCACTTTAAGAATCTTTTAAGATTTTCCAGAAAAAAACTACTCTAATAAAACCATTAAGGGGGTTATGTGAGGTTGTGCTCAACAGTGCAATTAATTCAAGAACCTTAGAAAAAGGTGAAATAATCAAATACAAAAAATATTCCACAGCAGCACTCCAATTACAATCAAATCACATCAAAGGAAAAGTATATGTGCAATAAAAAGTTGATAAGAAAATAAAGTCCAAACAAATGTGATAAAGATGATGTATTAAACAAGAGTAAATACAGCATACACAATGGGGTTGATTTACTAAAACTGGAGAATATGGTGCAGCTCTGCATAGTAATCAGCTTCCAGGATTTTTTTGTCAACGCTTAATTGAACAAATTAAGTTAGAAGCTGATTGGCTACCATGCATAGCTGCACTATATTTTGCACTCTCTGGTTTTAGTAAATCAACCCCATATATACTCCACCACAGTGTTAGTGCAGGTTCCACTCCCTTAAGAATTATGCTCACCAGATGGTATGGCCATTCTCTCTTGAGTCTGGCTAATGGTGCTTATGCTGATCTAGAGCCGCTGAAAATCTCTTTTTTTTTTCAGGTACTTATATAGCGCTGTCAATTTACGCAGCACTTTACATATATATATTGTACATTCACATCAGTCCCTGCCCTCAAGGAGCTTACAATCTAAGGTACCTAACTCACATTCATACATATACTAGGGCCAATTTACACAGGATCTAATTTACCTACCAGCATGTCTTTGGTGTGTTTTTTGTATTTGATTATTTCACCTTTTTATTTGATTATATTTACTTATGTAAATTAGCAGCGCTAACTGATTTATTTCAGGAGTGCAGTGCACATCTTTAATAATTCAAGAACCTGCCTAATAGGTTGCAGATTGATTGGATTGTTGATGTTACATAGTTGTTAAGGGTGAACAAAGAAAACCGTACATCCAGTTCCACCTGTGAGTGTCTGTGTTTGTTTGTGTATGTACAGTATGTGTGTATGTCACCGCCATTTCCCATATCCCTGTATATTGTGTTTGCTAAGATGCTCATCTAAAAGTTCTTTTAAATTTTCGACAATCCTCACTGACACCACCGACTGTGGAAGGGGGTTCCACATCCTTACCACTCTAAAGGCCCGAAATTGGACAAAAATTTTCGTACGACAGCCTGTCGTCCGATAATCTGACCGTTAGTAGGTTCCATTCGACAGCCGATTTTTATTTATCGTCCAACAAAAGCTGGATGAGCTGACTACAAAATTTTTGTCTGCCGACAAGGCGTCGTCCAATTTTCGGCTCGACCGTACAGAAGTTGGACAAACAAAAGTTGAAAGTACAAACACGCATGTTCAGAACCCAGGAACGGCCCGCAAGTGTTCTGTCATGAAAACCTGTGTTCGTAATTCACAATTCATATTCGTGAAGCGGCAATTGAAATAGCGAAATGCAACGGAAGAGGCCCAAAGGCTGATGCACAAAAACTGGACTTCCTCTTTATAAGCTATTTGTTGAACGATAATCTTATTAACATCAGTACGCTAGACAAAATTACAGGCAGCCTATTTTGGAAAAAATTGGACATGCGGTCGTACGACAATCGCATCGTGTGTACGAGGCTTAACAGTAAATAACCCTACACAGTTTAAGATTGAACTGTTTCTTGTTGAACTTCATTGAGTGGCCACGTGTCTTCTTAAGAAACCTAAGAATTAATAGTTTTTTCCATATGCTAGAATCACCATTTAGATACAGTATTTGTATATTGCAATCATTTTTTGCTTAATCTTCTCTTCTTCAGGGAGAATAAGTTTGATGTTTGTAGTTGTTCTTCATAATTGAGGTCCTCTAGCCCCAGTATTAGCTTTGTTGTCCTTCTCTGGACTCTCTCCAGTTCCAGCACATCCTTCCTGTGGACTGGTGACCAGAACTGGATGACATACTGAAGATGTGGCCAGACCAAAGTTTTGGAAAGTGGTAGAATTATAGTCTTACCCTTTTAGTAAATTCCCTTTATAATGCAAGCTAATAGTCTGCAATCCTTGCTTGCTGCATCTTGTCATTGCATACTATTGCTGAGTCTGTCATCTACCTGAACCCCTGAGGAAGTTACATGATCATGACGATACCCGTGGGAGGAGTCGGGTGACAGAGTACTGTGTTTGTGGAACATACAAGAGCTGCGTTGGATGATCTTTTAAAGCGCACTGTCTTAAGTTTTAATGTAAGTGGATATTATGCAATAAATGTAAAACCTTTATATACTACACAATGAGAGTGTATATTTTATACTGAGGGGACGTGGAGGAACGGAAGGTCAGACAAAGCCAGCTCAGTGAGTGGAGAGGAGAGTGGAAGGATATTGAACAGCTGAGGAGCCTAGAATTAACCCCAGCAGGGGAAGACAATTTTAGACCTTGCACTTTTTCACGAACACAGTTGCCCCGCCATAGCATGTGGCAATGATAGCTGCCAATTTAAAGCCGAGTTCCACCCTGTTAAAAGTCAGCAGCTACCAAAAGGGTAGCTGCTGACTTTTAACAATTGGCCACTCACCTGTCCCTCGTTCCAGCGATGCGGCTGCCCGAGGTCTCATTCTTCTCCCCCTCCCCTAGGCGGCGCCGGCATCACAAGTGTGGGCACCCAGGTTTGGCTTTAGGCAGGCGCTCACTGCGCATGCGCGAGTTGTGCTGCTGCTTGTGAATGGCTCCGCGTATCTTCTGGGACCACTGACGTGTCCCAGAAGATAGCAGAGAGAGAGGGGGGGAAGGTGGACTTCCTTCCTGGAGCCGCGGCTCCAGGGGAAGGAGTGGACCAGGTACCCTGTGAAAACAGGGTCCCTGGTCACCCCCCCCCCCCAAAAAAATGACATGCCAATTATGGCATGTCGGGGGGTCACCTTCCCCTAAAGCGGAAGTTCCACTTTTGGGTGGAACTCCGCTTTAAGGCATTTATTCTACTGAATACAGAAGTATAAGTAAATAAAAATATAGTAAACAGATGCATTAGATAGTTTACACAATGCAGATTATGGACTGTATTCCATTCTGTTTCTACTTTTTACTGGGAGTACAACAGCCAAATCCACCAACACCAATTCCCACCCCACTGCTTCTGTTATATCTACAGATAAGACATAGGAGCTGTTTAATTCTCTTCTGCAGCTTCATATAGGATTGTGACTTTCCCTTGTGTTATAAAACAGATTGTTATGTGGTGATTCATATCTGATTGTCCAAGCAAGTTAACCAGTTTGCAATGTGCATTTGTTCCATCCTTTCCCCTGGGGCAGCCCGTCTAGTCACATTACGGTGAATGGGACCAGAAAGGTACCTTCTCTTATTAGAAGCCAAAAAAGTATTTTTATAGTATTTTATTGTAGGGTTCTATTTTTTGCATCAGCTCACAATAAACTGAATCCATAGTCTGCTTTCTCTTTTCTCCCCCACCTATTCACTGATTAGTAATAACAAGCCTGGAAGAGTTGTATACAATGGTGGATAAACTGCTCTATATTTGGGTAGTATCTTGGATATAAACTAAAGGTTCTGGCTGTACGTGGCGGCTGGTGTTTTTTTATTTTGGGGGGGCGGCAAACAACCACCCCCATGCTGTCGGTCGGGTCACCCTCCCCCCCCCCCCGTGTGCGGTCATTCGACCATCTAGCCCCGCACTTACCCCATCTAGGTCGCTCCTATGGGCGGTGGCTTCCAATGCATCTCCTCATCCTCTGCATCATGGTGGCTTCCGCTGTGTGTCTTCTTCCTCCTCCTCCTCCTAGGCGTCCAATAGGATCGCCTGTCCTTTCAGCCAATTGGGTGACGGGTCTCAGGACCTGCTTCCTGACTATCCGGGAGGAGGATCAGTGTAACAATAGAGATATTCATTCTCTATTGTCATGTAGCTGGATGGGCTCAGGGCGCAGTGCTCTGCACCCTGAGCACAACCTTTTTTTGAAGCCTATTAGAGCTTCTGGCTCTAATCACCTGTTTAAAAAAAAAACATTGGAATCCATGCATCCGGCACCCTGCATGTAGATTAGGGGGGCGGAGGCATGGATGGGGGGGTTGGCACCCAATGTGCCTCTAATGGACGGGCCGCCCCTGATCTAGGCTATTAACCAGGAATTCTGGATGTATTGTTGGATAAATTACTATATTTAGGCTGTGTCTGGGCTATAATATAGCAGTTCTGGAAGAATGGCTCTATCATCATTATTAAGCTATATTACATGAACAGTTGGATTAATAAAATGTAGCCTGTATTTGGAATAATATACAGTGGTTCTGGGTGGACAGTTCCAAAAATAGCCCTCTAATTAGGCTGTGTTTTTGCAAATAACTAGTGGTTCTGGATGGACAGCTGGTTAAATGTCTCTATATGTGGACTATATTTTGCTTTATACTAGTGGTTCTAGATAGACATTTGGGTAAATGGCACAGTACTTGGAGGAAATCTGTGTCATAAATCAACAGTGGACAAATTAAAGTAGAACTATAGCCATTTTTTCTTTCATTTTGGACAGAGTAAGGGAGAGTTATAACCCCTGTTGTTTTTTTTTTTTTTGCCATCTGTGTGCCATTGGGGAGATTTCCCTTCACTTCCTGTCTCATAGCCAAAACAGGAAGTGAGAGGAAATCCCTGCAAATTAAGGGAATCCCTTGGGGACCCCCAGGCCACCAGAACTAGTGTCCCCAGTGTATTACTTCTCTGGGGACAACCCAAAATTTGGGATTTTCTTTTACTCTCAGTCTCAATGATAATGGCAAACAGGACAAATAGACAGAGTGAAACAGGGGGCATAGACCGTAATATAAACCTGATAGGGGTTCTAATCCCTCTCCACTCTATCCAAAACTGAAAAAAAAAAGTTTTGTCTTTAGTTATACTTTAAATATGTGGCTAAATATTTAAGCCATATCTGGGCTACAAAGAAGGGTTTCTTGATGGACAGTTGGATAAATGGCTCCAGATATAGGCTGAATCTATAACCTCTATAATGTCTCTGAATAGAAACTTGGATAGATGACTCTAAATTTAGGCAGTGTCTGTGGAATAACCTGAGGTTCTGGGTGGACAATTGTATAAAGAGTATGTGGACTCTACCTAGGATATAAACCAGCAGCTCTGAATGTATACTTGGATAAATTGCTCTATATTTAGGGGGAATGTAGGCTATAAACCAGTGAAGCTGGATGGTCGGTTAGATAAATGGCTGTTTATGATGTATACCTGTATGAGCTATAAACCAGTGGCTCTGGGTGGACAGCTAGATAAATGGTTCTATATCTAGGCTGTATAGGTGTTATAAACCTGCTGTTTTGGATCAACGGTTGGATAAATGGGTTTATACACTATATTGCCAAAAGTATTGGGGCGCATGCCTTTACACGCACATGAACTTTAATGGCATTCCAGTCTTAGGCCATAGGGTTCAATATTGTGTTGGCCCACCCTTTGCAGCTATAACAGCTTCAACTCTTCTGGGAAGACTGTCCACAAGGTTTAGGAGTGTGTCTATGAGAATGTTTGACCATTCTTCCAGAAGCGCATCTGTGAGGTCAAGCACTGATGTGGACGAGAAGGCCTGGCTCGCAGTTTCTGCTCTAAGGTATTCTATCAGGCTGAGATGAGGACTCTGTGCAGGCCAGTCAAGTTCCTCCACCCTAAACACACTCATCCATGTCTTTATGGACCTTGCTTTGTGCACTGGTGCACAGTCATGTTGGAACAGAAAGGGGCCATCCCCAAACTGTTCCCACAAAGTTGGAAGCATAAAATTGTCCAAAATGTCTTGGTATGCTGACACTTTAAGAGTTCCCTTCACTGGGGCTATGGGGGCCAAGTCCAACCCCTGAAAAACAACCCCACAATCCCCACTTCACCAAATGATTTGGAGGGTAGGTCCAATACTTTTGGCAATATAGTGTGGATGAGCGAGTTTGGGGTGGAGGAACTTGACTGGTCTGACCCCAAGCCAATAGAACCCCTTTGGGATGAATTTGAGTGGAGAAGCCAGACCTTCTCGTTCACATCACTGCCTGACCTCACAAATGCGCTTCTGGAAGAATGGTCAAACATTCCCATAGACACACAAAGTAAAAGTCCGCGCTCACAACAACTAAAAGATCTAAAATTATCGTTTACGGTAAAAAGTGTAACATAGGCTGCTCGCAAACAACAACTGATCCAATTGTCCCAACAGATATAAAGAAAACAATTGCAGCGCCCAAATGATGTGATAAAATCTTCATAAATAATGATAGAACAAATGTATATACGCTTATATATATATTTAAGATACTATAGTCCCAACGTGGGAGACAAAGAGATGAGTCTCAATCCTCTCGTATCCTAATGCATCAGGGTAATCTTACCAACATCAGGATGTTCAAAGAAACCAGGGGGTATTCTGATAAATCCAATATGTAAAAGGATGTATGCTTACCAGAATCCCTTAGGTCATGCGCAGATGTCAAGATGAATCGGTGGGTAAGTACTCAGATGTCATCCGGGGTCCTGGTGAAGAACCGGCAAGCCACAGATATGCAAAAAGAGATGGTCCGGAACCTCATAGGTGTCATCAATGGTCGAGACCAGGAAAGGGCAGGGGTCAAAATCCCATCATGGATAGTAGTCTCCAACTTCTCACCTCGATCGCTCCCAAAGGTTAATGGTGGATGGAATATTGCAATAGAGTGGAGACAAGAACCGCAATAGTGTAATACTGTATAAAATCTAATTTATTGCAAGAAAATGAATTATACTCACAAGGTATAAAAATAAGGAGAGCTCTCAAAGTAAAAATTGTGACAGGGGGGGTATGGAAACCCGACGCGTTTCGGCTCCAATAGCCGTCATCTGGGGTATACCCCCCTCCTGTCACTACCCGTATATATAACAAATGTATCCAAATTGAACAGAAAACGCCCATTCAGGGCTAAAACCGGAAGTCATCTGAGATGACTTCCGGTTTTAGCCCTGAATGGGCGTTTT
>BLSH010472475.1:2530026-2553845 GCA_018402905.1 Glandirana rugosa
CATAACACTCTCGTCGGGCCGCGGCGACGACTCCATGCTCGTCTCGTGAGAGACGGTATGGACGTGTCGCCTGGAGGGCCAATGGCGGGTAAGAAGGGCGTCGAAGGGGTTAAGGACGTCCGCCGCCGGTCAAGACCTGGCCTCGTTCAGTCGAATGTTCGACTGTCGTTGTCACACTTCCCTTCCTCGACTTGCTCTCAGTACAGCTGTACCTCCAGCGATCCCTCTTCCATGAGGTATCCATGCCCAGCAGACAGCTCCTTCCCTTCACACTGTTGCTGTCAGCTTGTAAGCTGACTTGCTCCGGTCCAGAACTGGCCGCCGCCTGCAGGAATTGGGGAAGCTGCGGGAAGAATGGGCGGTAACCGGGAGGTCCGCTGTGCAGGTATGGCAGAGAGTGCTCTGCTCGTACCTCAGCAGCGGCGCCGGGCTGCTCTCACAATACAATAAGCGGTGCCCACCACAGTAAGATAAGGAGCAGGCAGAGCGGAGCTAATAAAGTGGGCAGGCGTGACTCCCCCACAGTAAGATTAGGAGCGGGCAGAGCGAGTGGGCGGGCGCTAGTGCTGCCCCTCTGAAAGTGCCGCTAGGGTCCCATGGTCCCACCGGGACCCATGGTAGGGGCCGGCCCTGGGATTACTGATATACAGTAATGGGGAAACCTTTATATCAGTGCCCCCTTACATTATTGTATTCACTCCCCCTTTACATAACTGACTCCCCCTCAGACTGGCCTGGCGGCGCTGTCGCTGACCTCTTCTCAGGTGCACCGTGCAGGGCTCAGTCAGTCGGCTCCAGCTTGGTGGCTCTGATTTTACTCCATAGTCTCCTCTCCACAGTCCACACACTGACTTCTCCCATGACCCCCGGGCAGCACTTCCAATCTTGACTCCTCTCCTGACTCCCCCCTCAGAGACTGCAGACCAGTGGCGGCTCCTCCATAGTGCGCCGCCCCACCGCTGATTACTGAAAAAAAAAACATAGGCTGGCGGTACATGGCAGTCCTGGGTCTTTTGGGAAACTTGCTGTCTTTTGACAGCAAGTCCTAAAGCCCATTGGTCGGCCTTTAAAGTGTATATATGTGCACCACCGGAGCGCACATATATACACTGATTGGCTTCGGCCTCAGTGACTGGCCTCCAGCCAGTAACTGATTGGTCAGGACACGGGGGCGGGGCTGACGGACGTTCTGGTGCTTGGACTGGGAGAGTGTCCAGCACCACACGCCTGTTATTCCCACCTCCGCGTGAGAGAGAGTGCGGCTGACTCGAGGTACCATACTGCTGCAATACCTGTGTACTGGCTACCTGTGTCCTGGCTACAATGCCTGTGTACTGGCTACCTGTGTACTGGTTACAATACCTGTGTACTGGCTACCTGTGTACTGGCTGCATAACCTGTGTATTGGCTGCAATACCTGTATACTGGCTACCTGTGTACTGGCTACCTGTGTACTGGCTGCAATACCTGTGTACTGGCTACCTGTGTACTGGTTGCAATACCTGTGTATTGGCTGTATACTGTGATACTGGCTGCAATACCTGTGTACCGGCTGCAATACCTGTGTACTGGCTGCAATACCTATGTACTGGCTGTATACTGTGATACTGGCTTCTGCACCCCTGAAGCAAACAGGAACTTTAACCCCTGAGGTGGGACAGGTTTATACTGGCTGTGAGCCAAATCTTTGAGTTGTACCAGAAATTTATGGACTTTTTTGTTTCCTTTATTTTGAAAAGCAACTATTTTTGTTTGCTTATTTTAAAGACATAAATACTGTTTGCTTTTACAAAGAGGGCTGGCTAGTGATGGACCCCCAAATATCATAGTTGGTGCTTAGATGTGGGCAATCTAGCCTGCAAAGCTGTTGGAAGCAAAATAATCTAACATTTAAAGGGCCAGTACCTTTCGCATGTGTTGAGTTAAAGTGGCACAGGCATTGCAAACCGCGGAAAGAGGCATGAAGGAAGTTGTAAAAGCCCTGGTTCAGGTTACAGTAGCCCAGCAGGAGGCCATTCAAGGGCAACCACAGGCCCAGCAGGAGGCCACTCCAGTGCAACTATAGGCCTCTGCCGAAGCCAAATGCTGTTCAAGCAGGCCAGGAACAGCCTTGGCTCAGTTGATACTTGCTCAGCAGTCACAGACAGCGCAGCAGGAGGCTCAGAAGGAGTGTCTGCGGCCCAGTTGACTGCCTTAGTGGAACGTTTGACAGGGCAGTCTTTAATATTGATTGGAGCCCGGGCAAACATATTCTTAGGCCCTCCTAAATCCACTTATCAACTATTTGGGGGCAGTGTAGGGCTCAAAAGGCAGCTGTTTTGGGCCCCACAACAATGACAGCTGCCCCTTTTGCCCTGTGTTAAAGACTTCCCTGACGTTTGAAGGAGGTTGTTGCCACTAGCAACTCACTGACAGTGAAGGCCAGCCATTTCTTGCTAACACTCAGCACAATGATGTGGTAGTGTTCCAGACCACTTTCAAATGCATGGCCTTCAGACGGATGGCCTCCAGACCAGTGGGCCAGCCTCATCGCCCCATTTTTATAAGGAGAACCATAGAAGGCTTATTATGACTAGCTGGTCACTGAATTGTAAATTGTAATTGTATTTACTGTCATTATAAAACAACATTTTCCACACACCCTTTTTAAAAAAAAATTCTGGAAAACACAAAACACAGCATTGAAAAAAAGGGACAAAAAACTGTTTTTTTCCCAATTCTTCCATTTTTTTTCAGGCCTTCCCATCTCTAGTTCTAAAAAGGGACTCGGAATCCAGAGGCTCAGAGATATCATGGATGGCAAAGAGCTTCCTACCCAAGTTTATGGTCTGTTTTTGTTTGGTTTATGCTGAAGAAAAACTAATTTTTGGTTTGCCTGTTTTGAAGAAATAAAAACTGTTTGCTTTTACAAAGACAGCTGGCTAGTGACCCCCTAATAGCACATAAGAATAAGTATTAAGTATATAGATATGGGGGAAGTTCACTTGAGGTCTGAAAGTATTCCCATTGGAACCAGGAAGTGTAAAATGTTTCAGAATCGTGTTCCTCTCTGTGGATCATTTCCTTTATATGTTATATTTTACAGACGTGACATCATTACTCTTCAGGTATGTATTATCTACAGAAGAGACACCATCACTTTCTGTATATGGTATATTATTAACAACAGGTGACATCATTCCAGTGAATTCAACTGGTAAAAAATGGTAAGAATAACTGAAGAAATCTGCAAGAATAATGGTAAATATCCATGGTTGACCAGTTAGAATTGTTGCAGCAGGTGGAAGACTGACATTGTGATCACACAGGTCATCTCTGTACAGGACTGTGGTGAGAATGAGAAGTCATCACATGTGATGGAGCATTTGGCCCTAGCTGTGGGTTCGATTGTCACATGTGACTCCACGTTTGATGCGTGCATTTCGTCACTGTCACCCCTGCTAATCACACCTCCCCAAACAGATATTTACTGCTTTTCCTATATTTAATTAAGCTGGACTTTTTTACTGCTCTTTACTGGAAATGAAATTGAAGAATGCCTTTATGGCGCCGGGCAGGCTCTGAATTGACTTAACTATTTCCAGGATGCTTTCAGCAAACAAGTTTTTACCTCTCTGTACTTCCAGCAAGTTTGTAGAGTTCAGGATTTTAATTTCGCAATGACTGTGATAAATGGCCAGACGCATGCTTCATGGATCTAATCTTTGCTGGAGTGCGCAGTTGAGCTGAAGAGCTCCATTTCTGATTGTCTGGGTCGGCAATGTGAAGGCACGGAAAGTTACCATAGCAAGGCGCATCTATCATTTCTCACCAGTTTCTCAGAAGCTTTTACTGCTGCAAAAAAATCTTCAGCTTACCATATCTATGTAATGCACTTGGGGGGACTACTGTATTTACCATAAGCACCACAAAGTGTCACATAATGGAATATATGGTGGCTTCATATGTGATATACACTGCAGTAGATCAGTGTTGCCAACCTCCAGCACCATTTTTTACTGACAAAACATGGAAAATTTACCGGCGGAGCACTTTTTTTTTTTTTACTGGCAAACCATAGAAAATTTACTGGCGGAGCACATTTTTTTTTTTGCTGACAACCTGGAAACTAACAGAACTCCTATTAAAAATGAAGGCAATTGATATTTAAATACAACTGGAAACACTGACAATACCCATATCAAGTAATTTGCTTGGTTTACACTTAAAAAATCAGCACAGCATGACAAATTATCAGACCCTGATATTCATAGAAAGTTGTAAAAATCACTGATTTTTACAAACTGTCAGTAAATTTACTGGCGATTGGCAACCCTAGATCATTATCACTTACATATTGTATGTTTATGCTGAACTGAAAGGGTTAATTGCTTGTTTAGTCAAGTTGAGGAGAAAATACCTTATTGCTTGCTCCAGCAGGAGCGTGACCAGTTCCTGTCACACTCCAGCCTCCAAAATGTACAGCACATGGTTAATGTCCTTTTCTTGTATATGATGATACTGAGACTTTGCCCACAGATTAGAGATTCAAGCAAAGAAGAGCACCGGAGAGGGCTGGAGCAGAATGAAAGGTAAGTGATACAGCTTTTTCTGTAAGATATAAATCCTTTCAAAGTGGGTAGACTTTTTTTATTTTCATGGAGTTGAGGTTTAACCATTTTGCTGCCTAAGATATTTTTTTTCATTTTGCACACAAAAAAAATGCACATTTTGTTTACCCCCAAAATGTGTATTTTCTGAAAGTAGATGGCCTAAAAAATAAAATCGTGGTGACGCTACCACGCTTACCCTTCGGTGTTCTGATGGTTGGAAGCACCAATTCGTTTTTATATGCGTGTAATACCACTCTGCTTGTGAGTATTCTGGCTACTTTGTTCTTAATAAAATTGATTTGTCAGTAATACTGCGTAATGATCTGCATTTATACTTTTTCATGACGGTATCTGAGGAAAACTTCTAGAGGAGTTTTACAGTATCATTGGCATTGATTCGTCCATCTCTGTGGCTGTGTGGGGAAGCTATGGAAGAATGTTCTTAAATCGCTATTGACCATTTTTAGTTAAAGCGGTTGTCTACTGAAATTTTTTTTTTTTTTAAATAAAAACCTGCAAGATAATAGCATAATGAGCTAGTATGCACCGCATACTAGCTCATTATGAAATACTCACCTTGAACGAAGATCCGACCGAGCCGCTTGGTCCCCTCCGTGGCAGCGGACATCTTCACCCGGATCTTGCTTCCGGGTACGCGGCTCCGGCGCTGTGACTGGCCGGAGCCGCGAGACGTCACTCCCGCGCATGCGCGCGGGGCTCGTTTTCCCCCGGCAGGGTCCGGAACAAATGCCGGCTTTTGCCGAGACGTATACGGCGCATGCGCCGGAACATACACGGCGCATGCGCCGTAACGATTTATTACATTAGAAAGGGAATATCTTCTAAACCATACAGGTTTAGAAGATATTCATTTTACCTACAGGTAAGCCTTATTCTAGGCTTACCTGTAGGTAAAAGTAAACACAAAGGGTAGACAACCGCTTTAAGTGGTCATCAGTTAAGGTAAGAGGCTTTGTGAACCTTCCCTTGGTGACGGAACCCCTCTTCCCAGCACCTCCGTTTTACAACCTGCACTTTATGGACTGTCCTTTGCCTTTTCCATATAAGAACTGTTTTTTTGGAGCTTTGCTCCCATTTATAGCGCTGCATATTTGTGTGTTTTCATGCTATTTTTTTGTCACACAATATTATCACTACTGTTTATCAAATCTATATTTTCAGTAAAAATACACTAAAATTAGTTTTACTGCACATAAAGAAAATGTTACCCCCAAAAAGATAAGGTTGCATAGAGTAAATAGATACCAAATGCGTCAAGCCTTAAAATTGTGTGCGCACTAAAAATGGCGAAAAACAGAAGAACCCAAAATTGTCCAGGTGAAGCTTTAAAGGCCTTTGCAGATCATCAGTTTACAATTAATCGTGTGAGTGTTAGCCTTAGAAGGCCTGCTACTGAATTTTATCTGGCCCACAACTAGGGTCAGTGGCATCTTCTCAATGAGCACTGAATAAAGTGTTATTAAATCCAAATCATTATAAAAACTTTGCTGCTAAAGCATTAGTGTTCTGCAGATTGCAAAAAACCTGGTTGATCCTGTTGTTCACTGTCCCTCCCTCTGTGTCTGTGTCCCTGTTGCGGCCTGTTTGTGTAGACTAGCCATTGCCACATCTACTGAGCATACACCAGTTTCAGTTCCCTTCTAAGCTTTTCATTTCCTCCTTTTTCATATCTGTGCAGCCCACTTGACTATAGAGTCACACATGTGGGTGTGTACACAGTGGTACAAAATAAATTACAGGTTTTTTCCTCCCTTCTCCTCTATGTCCTCAAATTATGGGGTGAGCTATAAGCAGTTCATGGAGGCTTCACATAAAGAGTAGTAAACAATGGCAGTCATTCATGATGCCATTGCTTACTACTGTAATCTCAGTGATTAATCACAATGATCATATGGTACAGAGCCAATTACAGCAACCATGTACCATGTGATAGCTGTGGCCAATCACAGCTATCACAGTAGTACTAAATGGCTGCAGGAATGCAGCTGGAGAGTGCCAGAAGTCACAGTGGCCCTGTACCATGTGAAAGCTGTGGCCAATCACAGCAGTACAATATGGCTGCAGGAATGCAGCTGTAGAGTGTCAAAAGTGATTGCTTTTACAGTCATCATGGCTGTAAAAGCAATCATAGTGTAAAAAACATGATCACCCCAAGATGTCCTACTGACAGTATGTAAATAAAAAAAAATGTAAAAAAAAATAATTATTTTTTTACATACTGTCACTAGTCAGTGTTCCTGATCACTGACACCCACTCACAGTGTCCCTGATCACCGCCACAGCAGTTACAGTGTTCCTGATCAAAGCCACACCAGTTACAGTGTCCCTGATCACCACTACACCAGTTAAAGTGTCCCTGATCACCTCCACACCAATCCCAGTGCCCCAGAACCCTGCCACAGCAGTTCCAGTGTCCCTTATCACTACCACACCAGTTACAGTGTCCCTGGCACACCAGTTACTGTCTCTAATCACCACCACAATAGTCCCGATGTCCCTGATCACAAGCTCACCAATCACATTGTCCCTAATCACTGCCACACCAGTAACAGTGTCACAGATTATGGTCACACCAGTTGCAGTGTTCCTAACCACCACTACACCAGTTACAGTGTCCCTGATCCCTATTTGGATAGCTCTTTAGAAAGCATTTTACAGGCGGTGAGGAGGTGTTGTATTGCCTTTTCAACACCTGTGTTAACCCCCAGTGGTGGCTGGTGAAGTTTAAGGATGGGGGGGGGCACCAGGCCCCTTCCTTACTTTTGACCCCTCCCGGTTCTCATAAGCCCCACCCCCTATATAATCTACCCACTCCGTCCCCTGTATTCCACATATTGTGTCAGGAGTACACAGCTCAGTATCACAGGACACAGTATACAGGTCAGCATCTCAGGATACAATATACAGCTCAGCATCACAGGACAGAGTATACAGCTCAGCATCACAGGTGGGGTATATTGCAGCCAGTAACACAGTGTACAGCCAGTACACAGGTATTGCAGCCAGTACACAGGTATTGCAGCCAGTATCACAGTATGCAGCCAGTGCATAGGTACTGCAGCCAGTACACAGGTATTGCAGCCAGTAACACAGTATACAGCCAGTACACAGGTATTGCAGCCAGTTTCACAGTATGCAGCCAGTACACAGGTTTTGCAGCCAGTATCACAGTATACAGCCAGTACGCAGGTATTGCAGCCAGTATCACAGTATACAACCAGTATCACAGTATTCAGCGAGTACACAGGTATTGCAGGTAATATCAGAGTATGCCAGTACACAAGTATTGGAGCCAGTACACAGGTATTGCAGCCAGTATCACAGTAAACAGCCAGCACACAGGTATTGCAGCCAGTACACAGGTATTGCAGCCAGTATCACAATATACAGCCAGTACACAGGTATTGCAGCCAGTATCACAGTATGCAGCCAGTACACAAGTATTGCAGCCAGAATCACAGTATGCAGCCAGTACACAGGTATTGCAGCCAGTATCACAGTATGCAGCCAGTACACAGGTATTGCAGCCAGTATCACAGTATACAGCCAGTACACAGGTATTGCAGCCAGTATCACAGTATACAGACAGTATCACAGTATGCAGCGAGTACACAGGTATTGCAGGCAGTATCACAGTATGCAGCCAGTACACAGGTATTGCAGCCAGTACAGAGGTAATGCAGCCAGTATCACAGTGTCAGGGATCTAGACGAGCATTGCGATTGTGCACACTTGTGCGCACGCACGCACGCATTCAAACGAAGGTTCCCACGACCGCTTGGAGGCGCGCACATGTACGCATGTGCAGGGATGTTGTCAGGGCACCAATAGCAGGAGGACTCTAGGACCCAGAATCCGTCAGAGCAGGAGGGCTCTAGGACCCAGCATCTCTGCCAGCACATCACATGGGCCTTTATAAGGAAGTCAGACTTTGGCTGAAGTGCTGTCTGATCTGCAGCTTGTCAGTACCTGTAACTGCTTGCCCGTTATCTGCTACCTGGTTGACCCGGTTTGCTTGGACCACTCTGCCTTCTCCTATCCTGACCCAGCTTGTTTTGGACCCTGCTTACTTCTGCCTGCCTGATACCCCTTGCCGAACCCAGCTTGCCTCTGACCATTCTTCGCCTACCGATTCTGCTGTTCCATTTATCTGTGATTGAACTGGCTTGTCTGACCATCCTCCTGCCTGTTTCCACAGTCAGCTGTCTGCTATCCTGTGCTCTGCATCCAGCTGTGATCACTGTCTGCTGCTGCTGTTCCTGTTTTCCAGCTGTCTGCTATCCAATGTTACCAGCTCCGCTCCAGCATCCAGTCTCCTGCTGTTTGCCAGAGGCAATCCTACCTCGCTGTACTCACAAGACCACTGTTCCCATTCCAGTGGGCTCTGAGTCAGAGCTGTATGAGAGGTCTCCTCCTACAAGAGACAGGCTCCATTCTCTCAGGTACATGGTTCATTGCACACAGTATACAGCCAGTACACAGGTATTGCAGCCAGTATCACAGTATGCAGCCAGTACACAGGTATTGCAGCCAGTACACAGGTATTGCAGCCAGTATCACAGTATGCAGCCAGTACACAGGTATTGCAGCCAGTACACAGGTATTGCAGCCAGTACACAGCACAGCAGTACGTACCTCAGGGGATTCAGGCCGCTCTCTCTCACACGGCCGGCCAGGGGGAATAACAGACGTGCGTGCTGGACACTTCCAGTCCAAGCACCAGCATGTACGCCAGTCCTGCCCCCGCCCCCAGACCAATCAGTCACTGTCACCAATCAGTGTATCTATGTGCACTTCGGTGGCACATATAGATTCACTTTAACCACTTACCAACCGGAAGGTTTTCCAACTTTAGGACCAGAGCACTTTTTGCGATTCGGCACTGCGTCGCTTTAACTGACAATTGCGCGGTCATGCGACGTTGTACCCAAACAAAATTTGCGTCCTTTTTTTCCCACAAATAGAGCTTTCTTTTGGTGGTATTTGATCGCCTCTGCATCATTTCTGATCGCCGCTAAAAACCATTTTGCAAAAAAACCTAAATTTCTTACTTTTTTCTAAAATTCAAATCCTAGAAAAAAAATATAAAAAAGCATTTTTTCTTCACCGTTTTTGGCCGATTTATATAATTCCTCATATTTGTGATATAAAAAAATTGCAATCGGCGTTTATTGATTGGTTTGCACAAAAGTGCAGTGGACATGTTGGACATTTTTGACACTTTTTTGGAACCAATGACATTTATTCAGCGATCAGAAATTTAAATGTCCATTGATTACTGTATAAATGTCATTGGCAGTGAAGGGGTTAACCTGGGGGGGAGAGCTAGGGGTTAACTGTGTTCCCTGGGTGTGTTCTTATTGTGGGGGGGTTGGGCTACCATGGGCATGAGAGATCTAACTGATCCCAGTGACAGGGATCAGTAGATCACTCATGCCCCTACTAACAGAGCAAGGAACCGCCGTGTTTACATCGGCGGTTCCCCGTTCTTTCCCTGTGGCCGCTCATTGCGGCTCGCCGGCGGACATCGGGTCCGCCTGAGCCGCGGGCACACTCCTCAGGCGACAGCTGCATACAGCAGCCCGACTGCTGCCGTGAAAACACGGCAGGCGTTTGGTAAGTGGTTAAAGGCCGACCAATGAGCTTTGAGACTTGCTGCCAAAAGACAGCAAATTTTCCAAAAAAGCCGGGACAGCGTGTACCAGCGCCCTATTTTTTTTTGTTTTTGTTTTTTTTAGAAATCAGCGGGAGGGGGAGGGGGCGGTGCACTGGCGCCCTCTATGGAGGAGCCGTGACTGTTAACCCCTTGGATCCCGCACAAGCACACTCATTAATGCAGTGTCACCACACCAGTGTAAGCCAGCTTCTGTGTCCCTGATTGTCACCACACCAATCCCAGTGCCACCAGACCGGTGTATGTCAGCAACAGTGTTCCTGATTGCAGCCACACTAGTCCCCTGTTTTACCAGACCAGTGCAGCCAGCAACAGTGTCGCCTCTGCCTGCCACCTGTACTAACCCTGACCTGTTTATTGACCACATTTCTGTTTGGGGCCTGGACTGATCTTTTGCCTCTTTGCTAACCATGTGTCAGTAAGCAACTGTTGCCACTGGTACCCGGGTCCAGAACCCTGCGCTGGGCGCACGTAGAGTGTGCGTGTGCCTGTGCGCGCGTATGTGCCGGCATTGGCGCCAAACAGCCCATTTAAGCGGACAGCACCCTGCAACCAGTGCTTCCAGTGTCCCGCAGTGATCTGTTCTGAGACATCCTGTTTACCTGTGACCCGGCTTGACTCTGCCTGCACCGACCCCCGGCTTGCCTACGACCATCCTTCTGTCTAACCCCTTTGTACTTCATCAGTTGCCTGCCTGTTGCCGAACCTGCCTGCACCCGGCCATCCGACTGCCTGCTCCCTCTGCACTGCTCTGCCCGCATGTTATTGACCCGGCCTGTCTCACTACTCTTCAGTCTTGCACGAACCTCTGGAAGACATCTCACCACCATCTGTGTCTGATCCAGCCCTCATGCCCCCCCTGCGCTCTAGAACTCCCTGTCTGCTCTACCAGGGGTTCTGGAACCAGGGCCATAAGAGAGGTTGCCCACTGCATAAGTCAGACTCTACCATCAGGTACGTGACAGCAACGGATAGCCATCCCAAGTCTGCGCAGGGGCCCTCTCCAATGGATGATCTCAGTGTGCACCTAGCTGAGCTCACCCAAGCGGTGAAGGACTTACAAGTATAGTACATCCGGTTGGAAAACAGAGTCCTGGAACTCTCCTTGCCAGCTCCGTCCAGTGCCAACCGGCTGCCCGAACTATTATCACCTTGCCAGTGGAGCCCAAGTTACCCTTGCCCGAGCGGTTCACGGGGGACCGTAGGAAGTTTCGGGCTTTTCGCAAGGCATGCGAGTTATATTTTTTCCCTGCAACCCCGTACCTTTTCCCTTGAAGCCACCAAGGTGGGATTGGTTATCTCTACTAGATGAACCCCAAGCCTGGGCCCATCGGCTTCTGGAACAAAAGGCTCCCGAAACCACTGACCACTTTCTCTTCTTTCAGTCCATGGCCCGGCTCTAGGAGGACCTCCACCAGGCTGCCACCGCAGAGGCAGCTCTCTGCGCGCTCCAGCAAGGCCACCGCATGGTGGAAGACTATGTATCGGAGTTCCAGCATTGGATCACCGATACGGGCTGGAATGATGTGGCGCTCTGTCATCAGTTCAGGCTGGGCTTCTCAGAGCTGCTCAAGGACGAGCTGGCCCGTGTGGGTGTTCCCCAGACTCTGGATACCCTGATCAACCTGGCCATCCAGGTTGACCGACGTCTGCGGGAACGTAGAGCTGAGAGAGCCGCAGGATCTGTATGACCGGCCTGGATGTTACCCGGTGTACCCAGCTACCCGGGACCAGCCTCACAAGACCCGCCAGAACCCAGACCCCAGACCCCTACGTCCCTCACTCTCTCCTGAGGAGAGACACAGACGTCTGACCCATAACCTCTGCCTCTACTGTGGAGGTCCCGGACATCTTGTCAGGCCCTGTCCAGTCAAGTGTGGTAAGGGTCCCCACACCACCACAGAAGAACTCTTATCCTTACCAAATCCTTCTACCCACCTTGTTCTTCTCCTTCAGCTACAGCTCCCCAGTGGGAGTATCCATGTCCCAGCCATCCTGGACTCTGGAGTATGCAGCTGCTTTGTAGACCTGGCCTTTGCAGCCCAACATCAAACTCCTCTCAGACCTAAGACCCGTCGGATGGTCATTCGCTTAGCTGACGGGTCCACCATTAAATCGGGAGCTGTCACTCACAAAACTGTCCCTCTTCTAGCCCGAACAATGAGCTGCCACTCGGAACACCTGCTGTTGGACGCCATTGGGTCCCCTCTCTTCCCTGTCATTCTGGGTCTGCCATGGCTCCGGGCACACTGCCCCACTGTTGACTGGTCCACTGGAGAGGTTCAGTTTTCTTCCTCTTATTGCCAACACAACTGACTACTGCTGGCTCCGGAATCACCTCCTTCCGTGCTCTGCCTGAACTCTGACTCTGATCCGGAGACCCTCACCGCTGTTCCATTCGTCTACCAGGATTTCCTGGATGTGTTCAGTAAGAAAGGGGCAGATGAACTCCCACCTCACAGGTCTTACGACTGCCCGATAGAACTGTTACCCGGGGCAGAAGTATCTTTTGGCAGAATTTACCCGCTCTCTGAGGTGGAGCTGAAGGCCCTCAAGGCCTATCTTGATGAAAACCTTAAGAAAGGATTCATCCAGTCCTCTACATCACCTGCAGGGGCTGGAATATTCTTTGTGGAGAAAAAGGACCACTCTCTCAGACCCTGCATAGATTACAGGGATCTTAATAAGATTACGGTCAAAAACCGTTATCCCTTACCACTGGTCCCCTAACTAATTTAAAGGCTAGGAGCAGCTACGGTATTCACCAAGCTGAATCTCCGCGGGGCATATAACCTCATTCGCATCTGAGAGGGTGACGAATGGAAGACAGCCTTCCGGACACGCTTCGGTCACTATGAATATCTCGTGATGCCCTTCAGGCTCTGCAATGCCCCAGCCACTTTCCAGCACTTGGTGAATGACGTGTTCCATGATTACCTAGATCAATTCGTCATCATCTACCTTGACGAAATCCTCATCTTCTCGGCCTCTCTGAAAGAACACCGCAGGCACGTCAAGTGCGTCTTACAACGCCTGTGCCAGCATGGACTCTATGCTAAGGCCGAAAAGTGTGCATTTGAGCGCTCCAGCATCCCGTTTCTGGGCCTTAACATTTCAGTCACCGGAGTCACCATGGACCCACAAAAGATCTCCGCCATCTTGGATTGGCCAGCTCCAGTTGACAGGAAAGGGGTCCAACGGTTTTTGGCTTCACCAATTTTTACAGAAAGTTCAACAAGGGGTTCTCCGCTGTCATTTCACCCATTACCCAGCTCACTAAACAGGGCTCCTTTTCCACTGGTCTCCTGAGGCCCAAATGGCCTTTCTGAAGCTCAAGGAACTATCTACCTCCGCACCTGTCCTAAAGCACCCGAATTCGACTCTGCCTTACATCCTGGAAGTGGATGCCTCAGAGACTGCAGTGGGAGCAGTTCTCTCCCCGAGATGAGGTCCAAAGGCCTCTCTACACCCCATCGCCTTTTTGCTTACGGTGCCCAAGAAAAATTATGATGTGGGGGATCGGGAACTTCTGGCAATCAACTCCGTCCTGGAGGAATGGTGGTATCTGCTGGAGGGAGCTATACATCCTGTCATGGTCTTCACCGACCATAAACATCTAGAATACCTGCACACAGCTAAAAGGTTGAAGCCCCGCCAGGCACGATGGGCTCTATTCTTCTCCCGCTTCCAGCTGCACATTACATACAGGCCCGGGTCAAAGAACGCAAGGCCGGATGCTCTGTCTAGGATGCTCAGTGAACCTGGAGTCTCCACACCACCGGATATCATTCTCCCTTCCCAGAGCTTCTTATTAACTCAGGAAGATCTGCTTGTCTCAGGTCAAACGATCCCTGGTAGGATCACCCATGTCCTGACCCCAGGCTGATAACGAAGGATGGGCTGTGGTGGTTCCAAAACAAGGTCTACATTCCAGAAGAGCAACGCCTAACAGTCTTGGAACTTTGCCACGACCACAAGTTGGCAGGGCACTTTGGAGGTTGCAAGACTGCGGAGCTGCTGTTGTGCTCCTTTTGGTGGCCTTCCACTGACGAGGACTTCGAAAGCACGTCAGCGCCTGTGCCCAACACAAGACCAGCCGGGCTAAAGCCTGGGGCTTATTAAACCCGATTCCCATTCCTGAACGTCCATGGTCCTACATATTGATGGACTTCATAGTGGAGCTACGCCCATCTGGAGGATTTAATTTTATCTTTGTAATTGTGGATGGTCCTACCAAAATGGCACACTTCATCCCGATGAAAGACACCCCTACCGCAGCCATGACCGCAGAGACATTTATTAAAAAAGTGGTCCGACTTCACAGGCTCTCTGTTAACATTGTCTAGGATAGTGGGGTGCAGTTCACCTCCCGGGTCTGGAAAGCCTTATGTTCAACATTGAAGATCGAACTGGCATTCTCTTCTGCCTATCACCCCCAGACGAATGGCCAGATGGAAAGGACTAACCAGACCTTAGAACAATGTATCTGCTGCCACTCTTCCTTTGCTCAGGATGATTGGGTCTCGCTGCTGCCTATGGCTGAATTCACCTATAATAATACTATACATTCAGCCAACAAGCACTCCCCGTTCTGAATGAATCTGGGTTATCATCCCACGTTCATACCCAAGCTAGTATCTGAAAGCATTGTACCTGCCGTAGAGAAAACTGCCGAATTCCTGGCAAGGAATATCAAACTTTTACAGGAAACACTGTCTCAGACACAGGAGTGCAACAAGAGGGCATTCAATAAAGGAAGATGCGGGGAATTGGACCTGCAACCAAATGACCGGGTTTGGTTGCAAACTTAAAGCGGAGTTCCACCCTAAAGTGGAACTTCCGCTGGTTGGATTCCTCCCCCCCTCAGGTGTCACATTTGGCCCCTTTCGGGGGGAGGGGGAAGAGGACACCTGTCTTTAGACAGGTGTCCTTTTCCACACATCTGGGAGCTCTGGCCGGCGGACGCGGCCGCTGACGTCAGCAGCCCGGCTCCCTCCTCGCTCTGCTTCTGGCCGCCTGGCCAGTAGCAGAGCGCGGCAGAGCCTCGGGCATGCGCAGTAAGGTGCCCGGCGTGAAGCTGTACTGCTTACACGTCCGGGTTCCCTTACCCGCGATGGAGGCGGCAGCACCCGCCCCCCGATCCAAGATCGGCGGCGGGTGCCAACATCGCTGGACTCCAGGACAGGTAAGTGTCCTAATATTAAAAGTCAGAAGCTACTGTATGTGTAGCTGCTGACTTTTAATTTTTTTTTAGCCCTCGGACCTCCGCTTTAAGGCTGTCATGCCCCTCCAAGAAGTTAGGCCCAAGGTTCATCGGCCCCTTTCCTGTGAAAAGGAAGATCAACAGGGTGGTATACGAGCTGGACCTTCCTCCTGTGGGTCCACCCACTATTCCATGTCACCTTGTTAAAACCTGTAACCCAGGACCTCTTCCTGGGTCGGAAGTCGGCCCCACCAGATCCAATTCTTGTGGATGGCGAGGAAGAGTTTGAGGTAGAAGCCATCCTTGATTGCAGGAAAAGAGGTGGGTCCACCCAGTTCTTGGTCAAGTGGAAGGGGTATGGGCCCGAAGAAAGGTCATGGGAACCTGAGGACCACATTCATGTGAAGATCTTGTTGAGTCTTTTTGGAGGAGACACCCAGAGCTAAGAGCCCATTTGGGCATCCGGAGTCTGCCCCTTGGGGGGAGGACAATGTCAGGAAACAACTGTTGCCACTGGTACCCGGGTCCAGAAGCTTGTGCACACACCTGTGTGCGTTGGCGCGCCTTTGTGCGTGCGTATGTGCCGGCATTGGCGCCAAGTGGCCCATTTAAGCGGACAGCACCCTGCATCCAGTGTTGTCCGTTCTACAGCGTTCCATTGTCCCGCAGAGATCTGTTCTGAGACTTCCTGTTTATCTGTGACCCGGCTTGACTTATATCTGCTTGAACTCTGCCTGCACCGACCCCCGGCTTGCCTACGACCATCCTTCTGTCTGACCCCTTTGTACTTCAGTTGCCTGCCCGTTGCCGAACCTGCCTGCACCCAACCATCCGACTGCCTGCTCCCTCTGCACTGTTCTGCCCGCATGTTATTGACCCGGTCTGTCTACTCTTCAGTCTTGCACAAACCTCTGTAAGACATCTCACTAACATCTGTGTCCAATCCAGCCCTCATGCCCCCCTGCGCTCTAGTACTCCCTGTCTGCTCTACCAGGGGTTCTGGAACCAGGGCCATAAGAGAGGTTGCCCACTGCATAAGTCAGACTCTGCCATCAGGTACGTGACACTATGTCTCTGCCTGCGGCCTGAACTGACTCATCTGCCCATTCAACTGACTACGTTCCTGCTGTGACACCAGTCCCAGCCACCCCCATCAGACAACTTCAATCTTGGAACCACAGGAAAACTTTTGTTCTTCCCTTTTTTAGCCTCCTGTACTTCCTGGTCAGTGAAAATTGCATTCCTGGGGGCAGACACGAACCAGTAGGCTAGGCTTGCTTGTCTTATAGGAGCATGGGCTGCTATAGGTGATGGTACACTAAGCTATATTCCCTGATCACTTGTATAGAGTTGACCATTACAGTACATTGGTTTTGACACAATTGGTTGATTTGTGTGATACACAAGATACATTGTCCAGTACATAATCATTCCAGACACAGAAAAAGTCTCACATGTGGCATGGCCATACTCAGGAGGAGTAGCAGAATATGTTTTGGGGTGTAATTCTAATTATATCCGTGCTGTGTGTGAGACACATCTTATTAAAATGACAACTTTAAATATATTTTCATTTTCTTTACGCATTTACCAAAAACCTGGCAAAAAATTAAGTCTTCAAACTCACAATGCCTCTTAAAATATACCTTGGGGTCTTCACTCTTTAAAATGTGGTTATTTTGAGGGTTTATTCACTGTCCTGGTGGTGCAGGCTGCATAATTTATGCCACTTTAACACCTGAATGTGCTCCTTGAATTTTTTGCCTCTTTATGTGGTTAGGCTGTGAAAGAGTCTCACACATATGCCATACTCAAAAGGTTTAAAATAATGTGTTTTAGGGTGTATTTTTAAGTATGCCTAAGCTGTGTGTTAGAAAGCTCTTAATAACTGAAAACTTTGTAAAAAAAAATTGATTTCATACCAAACTTGTGGCAAAAAAATGAAGTCTTCAAAAGACTCATGGTGCCTCTTAGAAAATACTGTGGGTGTTTGCTTTCCAAAATGTGGTAATTTTGTGGTTGTTTCCACTGATCTGGTTCTCCAGGGCCTCCAAAAATATGATAGGCAGTCAGGAAATTAGATGCGCAATTTATGCCCTGGAACATCTGAAGGTGCACCTTGGATTTTGAGCTCCTCTAGGTGGTTAGGCTGTGAAAAAATCAAATGCATGTGGTATTGCCATACTCAGGAGGAGCAGCAGAATGTGTTTGGGGTATAATTGTGCATGTAGCGCCCCCAGGGCCATCTTTAAGGCAAGGCAAAAGGAGCAGCTGCCCTAGGCCCTGTCATTGCTGTGGGGGCCAAAGTAGCTGCCTCATACTTGCCAACTATCCTGGTGACTGACCTGCAGACTCTATGTTTACATGTAAATAACCGGCATTGATATGCAAATAGTGGCAGCATTCATATGTAAATAGTGTCGGCCAGCTGCACTGATATGTAAACAAAGGTGGCATTCATATGTATATTATGCCCGCCTGAGGTCATATTCACCATCACCTATACTGAATGCTGCCCACTGGGGAGACAAAGGCATGATTGAAAGTCCACAGCATATGTCAGCAGATGCGTGAGGGTGTCATTAATAATTGATGGCACTGCTGTGTATCTGCGAAAGGGCAGCACATTTCTGTGGTGTCAGGAAAGCGACTTTGCGCTCCCCAGTCCATGGTGTGCAGGCAGTGAGGAGACAATGTGCTGAAACCTCTAGCAACCAATCTGTGGGCAGTAATGATGTGCAGTAACCTCTAGCAACCAATCAGTGCACAGTATTGATGATCTCTAGCAACCAAACAAGCAGAAAGCATGTGCTGTAACCTCTAGCAACTAATCAGTGAACCGTAATGTGTGCTGTAACCTCTAGCAACCAGTCAGTAGGCGGTAATGCTGTAACCTCTGGCAACCAATCAAAATCACTGCTGATCTGATTCAGTAAACTGATTTTGAGTCTAGTTGCTATTTATTGTATGTCTCAGAACAAGTGGAGAGTGAAATTGAGTGGGGGGGGGGGGGGGGCAAGAAAATATTTGCCCAGGGTTCAATCAATATTAAAGACGGCCCTGAGTGCCATAGTGTAGGTTATTTTACTTTGTAGATTTTTGGTAGGAGAGGAAAAATCTAGTCAGGCCTGACTGTAAGTGCAGACCTGAATGTTTTTTTTTTATGTAATCAAAGTTTATTAAAGTTTTTCCATAGTACAAAACAGAGAAATGGTAATTGACACACTACCCAAAGGTAGATAAACAAACATAAAGAGATACAACACGTTAATCCTTATGAGAAAAATAAAAAATAAAAGGAGAATAAAGTTTTCCAGGTATTCATTCCAATATTTCAGAGTAAGGAGAACTGGGTGTGGCAAAAATAAAAATAAAAAAGTGTAGCTTACATGTCCAATGGTACATTATCAGATATGCCTATATCCCACTCCAGGAGGGCTCAGCTGGAGCCAAGTCCCAGGCGGACGGGTCCGCCCCCCCCCCCGACTCCGATGCCATCAGCAAGTTGGGCACCTAGAGGCGAGGTGGATGGGTTAGACCCGCCACACCCTGTCCCGATGTCTCTCGACCATCTATACATGCGGTAGGTGATAATAACCACAAGCAATACTCATGTCAGGCAGTATCATGTGTGGGATATTCAGTTCTCACAATAAACCATCACGCGGTCTGGATAAGGCATAGGTAGAGTTTCATAGGGAAAGAACAGAAAAGAAACATATAAGAGATAGAAAAAGGAGTGGACAGTAAAGAGATTCACCAGTATCGAAACTTAACTGACAATTGGACAGGTAATTCCTATAGGAAGCAAGTGGGGATCCCCACTCTACTCCCAGGTGGTCCGTGTGGTGTGGCCCCAGAGGAGATATAAATCAGACCCGGGTGACATTTCAGTCATTCATAGAGATCTCTTGTGAGTAGTACTGCCAACCCATCCAAGTATCTTTAAACTTATCATAGTTGTCCCTTATCTCTGATAGCCACCTTTCCGCCTCCATAATGGAGTCTACTTCCCTTTTCCAATCCTGGAGGGTCGGGCAATTGGTCTGTTTCCAGAACCTAGGAATCAAAGCTTTCGCTGCATTCAAGAGGTGGGGGATTACACTGCGCTTATATGATTTGGCTGAGATCGGCATACCATGGAACAAGAAGTGAAGTGGCGTGCATTCCAACCTCCTCAGGGTTAGTCTCTGAATCCACGGGGTAATCGCCTCCCAGAATTCCCTGATCTTGGGGCATGTCCACCAAATGTGTAGGAAAGAGCCCTGTTGGGTACAGCCTCTCCAACACCTCCTGTCTGCATTCGGGAACATTTGCGCTAGTCTTGTAGGGGTCCTATACCACCTGGCCAGGAATTTATAGGCAGTTTCCTGCATACGGGATGACACAGAGGAGGAGTGGGTAAATGTGATCATCCTCTGTATCTGTGGAGGCGTAAAATCTGATCCCAGTTCCTTTTCCCATTCTCTAATGTAATTGGGTGTGTCTGTATTCTGATAACTCAGTAGTAGCCTGTACATCTGTGAGAGTAGATGTCTGGGCTCTTCCAAATCCTCACAGCTGCGTTCAAAGTCTGTAAGAGAATGGTATGGCCTCAGACTTGGATTCAGGGATTGGAGGAAACTAGCCAACTGTCTATGTCTCCATGCTGCTGCGGGGGTTCTCCCCAACTTTGCCTGCAAGGATGATAACGGCATGAGGGTACCTTCTGGCGCGAACAGCGCGCAAGAGCTCCCCCCCCCCCGAGCCCGGCGGGCCAAAGAACCCCCTCTCCTCACCCGGTGGAAACCAAGGGAATCCCACTAATGATGCTAGGGGGGACGTGGGGGGTGCAAGTTGACCCTCTTTGTTCAGTCTGTCCCAAGTGGTTAGCGTAGCTATGGTCAGGGGGGAGGTCCAGTCCGATAAGCCTCTAGATTGCCTAGGGATCCAGTGGGCCCCTGCTAAATTCCTGCCTGCCATGGTCTTTTCAAGGTTGACCCAAAGCCTCGTCTTCCCATCGTGAATCCAATTCAAAATTCTTACCAAAGCCATGGCCTTGTAATAGAGGTTTACCGCAGGCAACCCCACTCCCCCGTCTCGCTTAGCTCTCCTCAGAAGGTCATACGCCAAACGTGGGTGTTTGTTCTGCCATACAAAGCTTTGGAAGCATCTACGCATCCTCCCGAAAAAGGCCCGTGGCAAGGCAATAGGGACCGTATACAGGAGATAGATAATACGTGGCAAGATGGTCATTTTAAGAGCACAGATGCGTCCAAACCAAGTCAGGGGAACATCTTTCCAGGACTGAAGGTCCTTCTCTATGGAGATCAGTAGTTTACCAAAATTGAGATCATAGAGCGTGGTCAGATCGGGTGAGATATGTGTGCCAAGATAGGGGAGCGCCGTTTCACACCACTTGAACGGAAAGGCTTGTTTCAGAGAGTCGGCCAGAGGTGGGGGGGTGTTGATTGGCAACAGTTCAGACTTATCGAAGTTGATTTTGAAATTCGACATTAGTCCAAATTTCCGAACCTCCTCCATCATCACTGGGAGGGAGACCAGAGGGTTGGAGAGGTAAAACAACAGATCGTCCGCGTAGGCGGAGACCTTGTGTTCCTTTGAACCAATCAGGACTCCCCCCACGTCCGGGTTTGCTCTGATGTGACATAAAAAGGGTTCTAAGACCAGTGCAAATAATAATGGTGATAGGGGACAGCCCTGCCTGGTCCCATTACGGACAGGCAGGGGGTCTGACAAGGTCCCATTAACCTTGACCCTCGCTGAGTTTCCGGAATATAAGGCACTCACCCATCCCAGGACACGGTCTCCTAGTCCTATCTTCCTGAGCACCGCCATCAAGTAGGGCCAGTGCACCCTATCAAAGGCCTTCTCGGCATCCATTGATACAACCACATATGGACACCGAGAAGGACCGTGTTTCGCCCAATGTAGGACATGTAGGGCTCTAATAGTATTGTCACGGGCCTCCCGCCCCCTCATGAAGCCTGTCTGGTCCGGATGTATTAAGTCTGTCACATGGTCTTGTAAGCGAAGTGCCAGCAGTTTTGCCAATAGCTTGGTGTCGGAATTCAGTAAGGAAATAGGCCGGTAGCTAGGGCAAAGTTGAGGATCCTTCCCAGGCTTGGGGATTACCGTGATATATGCTAGTAAGGCTTCTCTAGGGAGAGGACTGGTTGCACTGAGGGAGTTGAAACAGCCGCACAGCGGTGTTTCCAGCAGTGGCAGGAAGATTTTATAGTAAGCATTTGAGAACCCGTCTGGCCCCGGGCTCTTACCAAGAGGTAGAGTTGCCACTGCCATGCGGAGTTCCTCCACTGTGAAAGGCCTCTCCAAGTCCTCCAGTACTTGCGAGGAAAGGGAGGGTAACCCGGAATCTGTCACATATGTCTCCAGAAGCTGTTTCTCTGTAGTTGGGTCATTCGCCGGTCGTAATGGGGGGAGGTTGTACAGTGAGTCATAATAACGTCGGAATTCGGCCGCTATGTCTAACGAGTCCACTATCCCAGATTTACCTGTGGTCAACCTGTGTACATGTTGAATTGTTTGTTGTTTTTTCAGTTGTCTAGCCAACAGTCTCCCACATTTATTAACATGTTCGTAAAAACGGTGCGCGTAGAAACGCATCTTGTCCCGAACTCTGCGGTCTAAGTACCTGGCGAGTTCAGAACGTAATTCAGATAGGTGCGTTGCATCTTCCTCGGACAGGGTGGCTTTGTGTTTAATTTCTAAGTCACGTATGCGGTCGAGTAGTCCCAGTAGTTCTGCCTGTCTTTCCTTCTTCAAGCGGGAGCCATGGGAAATTAATTCGCCACGGATCACTGCCTTATGACCTTCCCATACGGCTTGGTGTGACACCTCACTCGGCTGATTCAATTCAAAGTATGTGTTCATTGAGTTCCCCACTGCTTCCCTGATTACTTTGTTATCTAGTAGAGTTTCGTTCAGGCGCCATGTCCTGATACCTCGTATCAGAGCTGTCCCACTCAGTCGCAGGAAGATAGGGGCATGATCGGAAATGGTGATGCTACCTATGGAGGCATCCACCACCGCACCAAGGTGAAATTGGTCTACAAAAAACATGTCCAGCCGTGAGTATACGTCATGCGTCTTGGAGTAGTAGCTGTAATCCCTGTCAGTAGGTCGCTTGATACGCCACACATCTACCAGGTGCAGTTGGCGTATTGCCCGCTTAACATGGCGGAGGGCCCTAAAGGAGAACACCGATCTCCCGGAGGAGGTATCCATGTCGGGATTCAATGGCATATTAAAATCTCCCCCCAACACCAAAACCCCCT
This sequence comes from Glandirana rugosa, assembly GCA_018402905.1. Taxonomy (NCBI): domain Eukaryota; kingdom Metazoa; phylum Chordata; class Amphibia; order Anura; family Ranidae; genus Glandirana; species Glandirana rugosa. The sequence continues at coordinate 2,552,815 of BLSH010472475.1, forward strand.
CTCTAGCCTCTGCAATCTTTTTAAGGATGACGGAGATAAACTGAGTAGTGTGGGAATTCGGGGCATATATATTGACAAAGGAGTACACCTGGCCATTCAGGGTCCCCTTAAGTATGAGATAGCGGCCCTCCTGGTCAGGTATACATTGTGTCACGGAGAAGGGACAAGATTTCTTAATGGCAATACATACCCCCCTAGCTCTGGGAATTGGAGAAGGGCTATGAAACCATTGGCTATAAGTAGTAAGCGGTAGACGCGGTATCGATTTGTCTGTAAAGTGCGTCTCCTGTAGAAAAAGGATATCGGGTCCCCAGTGACGCAATTCCTGCCATAACCTACCCCTCTTGGATGGACTGCACAGCCCCCTAACGTTGTAGGACAGTAATTTCAGAGAGTCAGACATGATGTAGGTATAATGTTACTAGGGTCCCCGGGTCATGACAACATGCCCCTCCAGGCACCACACTAATCCACACGGAACCATACCTGTAAGGAGGCCAAGTTCTAGGTCGCCTGTCTCTATGAGAGGAGGGCGTTGAGCACCTGTTCCGATTACCAAAGGAGGAATCCTGGTGAATACAGAGAAAAAAGGTAAGAGTAAAGCAATAAAGAGAGAATAAGAGTATGCATAGAACAATGGGGAACAAAACATATAGGGAGTAAGTTCCCACTGTCAAGGGGATACTAACATCCGTCAGAGATCCACCCCCGGTACGAAAGAATTCGCCCCGCGGGTACATCTCCGGACCACTGTGAAGACACAGTTCGAAACACCCCATATTTGGGGAGTCACCTACTGGGGGGTAAGTGACTGATCGTCCGGGAGCAGCCACTCAGGCAGCCCGGGCCGAAAAAAAAACCCAGCAAACTATTAATAAACATAACATGTAAAGAATAGAATAAGTGCATTAACAGCACCCCATGACCAGCAGTCAGTATAATGAAATCTTGAACAATTTAACCTCGGTGAAAGGAATAACCGTGGTGACCACAGTAGCACCCCAAGACAAGAAAGCATGGCCCCCACCTAG
>BLSH010472475.1:2614624-2633030 GCA_018402905.1 Glandirana rugosa
ATTACTCGATACACATGATAACGGTCGTTTCATCTTTCGACACGCCGGCGGGCGGACGCAGGATGATTGGCTACTGCCTCAAATCCCCCTTATAGCACAACCCCCATACCCCCTTCCAGCACGAACCCCTCTGTTTCCAAATCCCCCACTGCAATTCCCTCTCCCAGGACAATACTCTTAAATCCCCTCACAGCCACCGATCCCCTCCTAGCACAAATTTGGGCTGTGCTTAACTCCTGTGCAGTGTGTGGGTTGTGTGCATTATCTCGTGCAGTGTGACTCTACGAGGAGAGCACACAGTCCGCACGCCTCTTTCCTCCTACCTGCAGCTATGTGTACTACTGCCGACAAAGCCAACCAACATGCTGCCCAACATGTCCTTAACAACCAACGTCATCGGTTAGTAGGACGCAGGCGGGCGGCCGCACAGCTTTCTACTTTGCTGGCAATAGTACACATAGCTCATTAAACTGTACACTAGGAGAAATAGATTTTACACAGCTTATACTTTATATACCACCATATTAAACTGAAATAATTAAGAAAAAACCTTTTTGAAGCCTGTCCCCCTGAAGATGTCATTGGTCAGTGGGCCTATCTTATCATGAAATGGTAAAAAGTCCAAAGAAAAAACATATTCCTGCCTCCTGCCAGAACTGTCACGTGTCCCCTGATAACCGGAGGCTTCCGTGTTCTGAATCTTCAGCCTTCTGATTGGCCAGGAGTAGAAGCCGAAAACTGGAAGTGAACACTGAGATGTGAATGCAGCCTTTTATATAGAGTTATGATTTACTAAAACTGAAAAGTGAAAAATCTGGTGCAGCGCCACATAGAAACTAAGAAGCGGAGTGCAGAGATGGACCTGGATGGATCCCCGCTGAGCAGCGGAGACCATCAAAACGGGCTCCACTCGTGTGAAAGGACCCTTAAGTGAGGTACACACTAATCAGGCAAATGATTGATTTTCCTTGTTTTGCAACACGTCGGAAGGAAGGATATAATGTACCGAAATTTTCAAACGACAAAGGATTACACATTAAACAAAAAGCGTTCATTCTGTTCCCGTACGAGAAAAATTTTGGAGTTTGTCCCTTCAGAAATTTTTGTTTGCAAGGTTGGTATTGGCTGTCAAATTGTGTACACGTGATCAGAAAATATTCATTGTTCCTCAGACAAAAATGTTCACCCAATTAACTTAGTGTGTATGAGCCTTTAGTTTAACACTTAGAATCACTCACTGTTTCCTATTTACCGACCTTCAGAAATGAAATCTATACAAATTATCTGGTTGTTGAGCGCAGCGGGCTGACGGCGGATTACACAGACATCTCCGGCGAGCTTTGGGAAGGCTCTGCTGAATATATACTGCTTTAATTTAATTGAACACAAGGTTTGGATCAGTCTCTGACCTCCTCTGCAGATTGTGAGCCGTAATATGCCACCTCGCCCCCATAAATCTAGCAGCGAGTATGTCTGTATCCACCATCCTTCCCGCATATCAAATCCTGGAACCTGGGGACAGTTCACAATGTAACCCACCATAAATCCCCCCCATCATTGTGAGAAACAAAGTGATGGCTGTAAAATGTATTCACCTTTGTAATGCTACACAGGAGGTTAATTTTTATATTATACAATCATAATACTTGACAATGGTTGCTTGTGATTTCAACAAACAGGCCAAATTAAGTATGATTAAAGGAAAGTGTCATGAGAGCACCACCTGGCTGCTGTTGCACTCCTGTCTCCTGTTCCTGAAAATGCTAATAACCTGGCTGCCATACTGATCTTTTAGACTCAGTACTTTCTGCGGCAAGTGAAGACAGTTGTTTAAAAACATTGTAACATGACCTCACACCACGTCAACATTGCTCAGATGGTTTTGTGGCATGGACTTCAGGGAGTATCCTCGTATGTCTCTAAAACAAAAACACACAATACAGTGCTGTATGTAAAATGCACTATATATTTGACAGATGCAGATGACCCCCAATCCAAAATGCATGTAAAAAGTATTAAAAACATAGAATTTTTCTGGTTATCTCTTCTCCACTCTCCCTGAAATACCAGGGAGATAGACAATTAGTCAGGGCCATCAATTAAGGCAGGGCAAAAGGGGCAGCTGCCCTGGGCCCCATCATTGTTGTAGGGTCCAAAGCAGCTGTCTCATACTGCCACTGTCTCTCAGGATTCCTAGGATCCCTGGGAGTTTTCGGTCTATAGATGGGTCCCCTCACCTCCCCAGTCCATGGTGTGTAGGCAGTAAGGAGATGATCTGCTGTAACTTTTAGCAACCAATAAGTGAGCAGTAATGTGCACTAATCTCTTACAACCAATCATTGAGCGGTAAGGATATGCAGTAACCTCTAGCAACCAGTTAACAGTAATAATGTGCAGTAACCTCTGGCAACCAATCAGTGAGCAGTATTTATGTACAGTAATCTCTAGCAACAAATCAACAAGCAGAAGTCATGTGCTGTAACCTCTAGCAAATAATCAGTGAGCTGTAATGTGTGCTGTAATCTCTAGCAGCCAGTCATTGAGCGGTAATGATACACAGTAACCTCTGGCAACCAATCGCAATCGCTGTCTGATCTGATTCAGTAAACTGAATTTGAGTCTAGCTGTTATTTATTGTATGTGTGGAGAGTGAAATTGTATGGAAGGGGGCCCAAGAAAATGTTTGCCCAGGGTCCAATCAATATTAAAGATGGCCCTGCAATTAGTGTTTCCATAATAAATGGGAACGGGGACTTATGACCTCATGACCAAGTTGGTATGGTCTCTTCCTTCACCCTCATATGCTTTTAGGAGGAGTGAAGGGGAAACCCAAAATACATTTGTTCTTTCACGTTATGATGGTTATTTTAAAGCGTATTTTGATGTGGTTCATCGTGAGACTAGCAGTATCAGGGGCGCAAGTTAGAAGTTTCCTGTATAGCCTTCCTGCAATACCCATTGTAACACAATATATGATTATGGAAACTTGCTATACAGTATTATTTTGATGTTCACATGTCTTGAAAACTTCAATAAAAATATTGGAAAAGAAAACCACAGAATGTCATTAAAAAAAAACAAAAAACCTGTAAACACTTCTGAAAAATCAGTGTAGCAACTAAAAATCTCAAATCTGATGACTTTTCCTCCTATCTACAGGGAAGTTTTTTTTTGTACTTCACACCATGAAAATCTTTTTTTCTGAAAGTTTTCAGAAGTTGATTGCCATTCTCAGGGCTGGTGCAAGGATTTTTGACATCCTAGGCGAAACCTCATTTTGCTGCCCCCTTTGGCTCTGCACCTGACTCCACCCCCTTTGCCCTGTCCATGTATACAGTGGAGGTGGCCTAAAGATAAATAATGGCGGCACCGGCTCGCTTCCTCATGCCAGCTGTGCTCCGCAGGTATATATACGGTAGTATATGGACAGGCTGGGGTAATATATGGACAGGGGCTTGGCGCCCTGGGCAGCAGTGCGCCCTAGGCGGCCGCCTACTCCGCCTAGTGGTAGAGCCGGCCCTGGCCGTTCTAATAATTATAACCTCTGTAATTGAGTTGGATTTTGCCTCTCGTGTTTCTTTCTTCTGCACAAGGTCAAGCTCAGTAATAGCAGGGATTGTGTGATGCTCTATATGCTTGCGAATATAAAGGTAGACAATATGTATGTCTGTTATGTTTTAGCCTTGTGTGGACGATCCTTTTGATGGGTTAATAGCTTTGTATCTTGGTTACCGCTCACAGAGTATTCTATTCTCTTCTTCCCGTAGAATGACGCGTTCAGACAACAAGTCTGCCAGTAGCTGTTGGCATTTCGTTCTTGTTCTGATAATTCCCACTTTAGCTGAGTAATAAGAAAGGGGAGGCGGAATCTTTTGTTTTGGGTCTTATTTTTATCCGACTGGGAAGAGGCTGGGCGTAGGTGGGAGAAAGCCATAAAATTGTCTTGTAGGACAGCAGAGGCAATACTTGTCAGTAGAGAAGGGATGCACCCTGGGTTGAATGACTTGGGATCAGTTGTGGGATCAAATGTCTGGTGGTTCACAGATAATGTGTAAGCAGTATTTCTATGTTAATGCTTCTATTCGTTTATGGGTGGTATAAAAAAAAAACTGGTAGTGAAATGAATGATTGAACAATCCCAAAGACTTTCCAGCATATCTTTGAATTACTTATAATACCATATGTTGGACTGCATACGAAAAAAGCAGCAATCTGTGGCAGCTCTTTACCCAGTCAGGCTGAATTGTAGGGAAAAATAAAGTTCCACCCTTGCTGTGTCCGCACTGCAAGGGTTACCTGCTCATTTATGTCCAGGGTTGACCGGGTAAAGCAGTTTTACTTACCTAATCCTCTGCTACCAGAGGCTCTGCTGTGCTGCTAGGCTGATCCATATTCGTGCCCCCCCCCCCATTCTTATGGTCTAAAGTTCTCTGACATCATCAAGACTGTTGTAGGGTCCGTAACCCTCTATTGAACATGAGGACACTGAAGAACACTCAGTCCACTACTGGAACGTAGGGGAGCAACATTTGCCAGGGAAGTGACCCCACGGCAAGGGAGGTCATTTACTTTTCCCAGAGTTGTGCTTTCAGTATATTTATGTGAGAATATCTGCACTCCTACCACAGCGGAGGTCCCTGGTGTGACGAAAGCTGGTATCAGATCGCTGCCCTCCTCACCGACAGGCGACTGAGGACCCCCCTGATCTAACACCGAGCTTGTCACGAACGTAACAATGCCACTCTCAGCTGCTTTCAGCACAAAGATTTCCCAGTTTGCGGGACTACCGTCTAAATGCCAGCCTCCTGAGAGTGATTGTTACTGGGCTAATTCAAACAATTAACCCTTTCTCTGCCAGCACCTCTATTGGAGCCAGAGGAGCTCAGGATTTTAGCAATATCAGTATTTCAGAATAACCACCTGTAACACACGCTGTCACAGCAGACAGGTATATCCAGATGCGTTATTTTAAAAAAACAGTAGCACTCTTCAAAGATACAGATTCATGATAGTTGCATTAAGAGTTTTAGGGACAAAATTAACACTTTTCAAAATAAGGTTTAATAATGAAAAAGTCAAGTTTTAGGTGCAGTAAAATATTTACAGAAAAATAAAAGAAGGTTGCAAAATACTGAGACAAAATATACAGCAAAGGAACAGAATGAAATACCTGACCTGACTACCGTGACTAATCAGTGTTTTCGAAAGATTTTCTGGTTCTCTGATGTTGCTTCATTGATGGAAATTGAGAACTGACAATTGATCTTAGCAATCCCTTTTTCTCTGGGTGACAAGGGGTGGGGCCATATGCCCCTGACCATTCACGTGAGTGGGTGGTTTCTTAGACATTGTCCAGGGCGGGCCGTGGAGCTACCTGCTTCTTAATTCACACATTGAGGGCTTTCATTTAAGTCCACACATGAATGCGCTGTGATATAAGGAGACCCTGGGGAGAGAATACACTACTTCTATCCCTCCTTGGGTAACAAGGGGGAATGTTGAATAATTCGGGCCGAAATTCTACATTCAAATATGTATTACTATGGCATGCTCCTAACTGAAGTTATGAATTGATGGAGGTTTTTGCTAAGTTTTAAGACAGGGAGAGGGTCACTCTGAGGTTAGAGTTACCTGAGTGATTTATGGCGCTCGCATGTCCAGGCATCAGTTCGGTTTATGGCTGTTTTAAAGATAAACACAAACAAATTCTCTTTCTGGCTTGTCCAGATGCCCTTTTGAAGTTGATCTGGCCAGGAAGGGAGGGGGTGGAAATGAGGAGTTTTGTCCTACATTCAAACTGCAATGGCTGACTATCACAAAATGGAGTTGCCTTCCAAAGTGGGGTCAGCCTTGCTTGTGTCTCATGCGTGATATCATGACTTCGTGTATGTCTCATATGTGATATCATTACACCTGGGGGCTCTGAACTTACGTTGGTCAGTTTGTAGCTATTATTGCTTCATCTTCTTTCCACACACGTAATCATTTGCCAGGTTAAAACAGCCTAATCGGAACAAAGCCAGCCTTGGGAATTATAAACCACACTGATATTTGTTCTGTTTCTATAAAGGTGGCCGCAATTTTTAATCAGAGGTAAGCCGGCAGTGCAGGTGATAATTAACATGCGGTCTCATTATGTTTCCTCTCCTGTAAATAAGACCTGTATTCAGTGTGAGGTGGAGATCCTTTACTCAGCAGGATTCTGGTTTCCGCTTTGTCTTCAGATGTGGCTGGATGGGGATTAGGAAGGGATACAAAGTTTCTGCTAAGTTAACCACCCTGAAGATGTTATCAGTTAGGATGCTCAATGCAAGTTTTCCTTAAAAAAACAGTTCTGATAATAATTATATTTCAGGACTAACTTCTGTTTATAAAGATTGTCAAACAGATTTCTTTGTGTTGCACAACCTCCGCTTCTGTTGCCGGTGTGCAGAAATGTTGATACATACATCCACATGGTCCATAGTTCCCTTGCTGCCACAATGAACGTCTAAGGCCAGCCATACAGGAGCAAATTTCTTTCCTGGATCCACAGGTTGCAGGTAAACAATTTGCTTGATTTCCCCCATCAACACAGACAGTACCTACCGCTTAGCCATAGTGCTCTCCCGGTGGGGGAAGCCGTTCCCGCTGAGAGAACACTGTGATTATTGCTAGTGGTTATAACAGCCGCTAGCAACAACCGTATGTAAAATCTGACAGGCTGGTTCTACCCAAGTTGATCGATCAATTCCTGCTCAACTGGCTGAGATTTTAACTGTCTATGGCCAGCTTAAGCATTGCACATTAAGGGAGGTGGCTATTTCAAGAAGCTGTATAGACACAAATAGGGAAGATGTCTTACAAATACTATACTCTTTATTTTCTTTTTGCTTTAATAATAATAAACATAAATATACATAATAAACCTTTTTCAGGAAGGTGGAGAAAGGAGACTTTTTACGTTTTATCGTGAGTAGGTTGGATCATCCATTGGTAAGATCTCTACAAGATAGGATGAGGGAGCACTCACCATTTGAGTCCCCAAAAAGTGAAGAAAGAGCGAATGCAGGAGCATCACTCAGAACTAGTTTAAACATTTAACCACTTCAGCCCCGGAAGGATTTCCAGCTTTAGGACCGGAGCCCTTTTTGCGATTCGGCACTGCGTCGCTTTAACTGACAATTGCGCGGTCGTGCGGCGTTGTACCCAAACGAAATTTGCGTCCTTTTTTTCCCACAAATAGAGCTTTCTTTTGGTGGTATTTGATCACCTCTGCGTCATTTCTGATCGCCGCTATAAACAAAAGAAGAGCGACAATTTTGCAAAAAAACCCAAATTTCTTACTTTTTGCTAGAATACAAATCCAAAAAAAAAATATAAAAAAACATTTTTTTTCACCGTTTTTGGCCGATTTATATTCTTCCTCATATTTGCGATAAAAAAAATCGCAATCGGCGTTTATTGATTGGTTTGCGCAAAAGTGGTCGCGTTTACGGATGGTGAGAATTCATTTCTGGGGTTTTTTGTTTTTTTTTTATTTTTTACTAAAAATGGCGGCGATCTGCGATTTTTTGCGGTACTGCGATATTGGGGCGGACATGTCGGAACGTTTTGACACTTTTTTGGGACCATTGGCATTTATACAGCGATCAGTGCTATAAAAATGCACTGATTACTGTGTAAATGCCATTGGCAGTGAAGGGGTTAACCTGCAGGGGGCGCGCTAAGGGTTAACTATGTTCCCTGGGCGTGTTCTAACTGTATTGGGGACTGCCTATCTGGGGAAAGGAAGTTATCACAGCCTTCATGTACGAGAAGGCTGTGATCACTTCCCTTCCCCCTCACACAGAGCGGAGGTCCGTGTTTACATACACGGACCTCCGCTCATTCGCTCCGGGGGGGCCATCGCGGGTAGCCGGCGGCAATCGAAGCCGCCGCACCCGCTCCCTGGACCCCCCCGGACACAGTGAGCGCGCGGGCGCGCCTCCGGCGGCGCGCGCGCGCTCACAGTGCGCGTTATCGCAGCCGCCGTCGTATGACGGCGTTTTGCGATAACGAACCACTTTGTCGCCGTCAGATGCCGATCGGCGGTCGGCAAGTGGTTAAAGGAAAACTATCACTTTAACCTTTTGTTGCTAGGCCCCACGCTACAACTTTAAACTTAGGTGGCCAGACCATTTTTGCAATATCGTTTTTTTTTTTTTTTTTTTTCACTTCCAGCTTTCAGAGTTTGTGAAAGACCTCCCAAATGTTTATCACATTTCTATTTTCACTAAAATACCTTAAAATTATTATTAGTGGACACAAACACAGCATAACTTACAAAATGCCTGCTAAATTCCTACTAAGGCCTCATGCACATGGGGCTACTTAAGTGTATGCCCGTGGTGGTCCGTGTTTACCCAGACAGGGATGCATGGGTGCTCCATGCATCCCTATGCAGGTGTGCCTATTCAAGTCAATTGGGATGCAGTGGCTGCACGGACTGCTGCTCCCAATCTGACATCTGGGTGGGTGCACGGCCGTAAATGCAGACAGTGTGAGCTCGGGGACATACACCTAGACCCATGCAGATTCCAAATTGTGAGCAGCGGCTGTGTTTGTGCAGTGGCTACATTCCAATTGACATCAATGGGACTGCCTTCACAGGGATGCACACAACACCTATGCATCTTTATGTGGAGAAACATGGCCTATCAGGGGTGTATGCTGTAGTATGTCCTGTGTGAACTAAACTACTTTACTTTTATTTAAATTTTTGTTTTTACAATTCAATTTTTCATTATTTTGTACATTTTTTTTTTGGGTGAGATATCTAGGGTCTAAAAAGGCCCCTGATGTATATTTTTGAGAAAGAGGAAGGAACTGAAGTCATAGAGTCCTCAGTCCCTTTCTCTGTAGCCTCAACTGCACTGCATGTGAATGAATAGAAGTTTCTGTATAGCGGCTCCTGTTCATTCACAAACTGAAGCATAGTAAACACAGTTTACTATGCTTCGGTGAGGAAAGGAAGAGGCTGGTAAACACGTCAGACCATGTCACTATAACATGCGCAGTGTAGTATACAACCAAGCATGTGAGTCTCTCATAATTCTCAAGCATGCTGTGCATCTTTCCACATTATTGAAAGAACAGTGTAACTACAGCTCTGGCTTACCTCCCCAAGTGCATTGCTTCATAACTGTCAGTTCTGGATACAGAATGCTAAGAGAAAGGAGGGAAAGCCTGATCACCTATTACAGAGAAATTATTTTTGCACATATCATGTATGCAGTTTGTTATAAAGACAATTCCAATAAATGAGATTTTTTTTCTAGATATTCTTAAATCAAAGAGTGAACATGCAAAGGATGAAAATAAGAAGAGTAAAGTTGGTGAATTGTGCTGTGTGTTCCCTGTCACCTGGGAGTGCATGTGCAGACTGTAGATTGCTAGCTTCTGGTCAGTCTGGCAGTGAAAATGATGGGGAAGCATGCCAGCGACTGAATATTCGTGATAGGCTCAGTGCTGTGTGCGATGAACAGACTGTTATGTCTGCAGTGTGTTTGCACTAAGTACAGCAAGATTTCCTTTCTCCATGGACGGTCGTATTTACACAGCAGCTGGCGGAGAGGAAGTTGGACTCAGCAGAAACGCCAGCAGAAAGTTTATTTTACTTCTCTGCAGAAATGTCTGTTACTACCTCTGTACATCCTCAACATGACCATTGGTCACTATAGCTAGATGTACCCAGAAGGTGGCGACAGCAGATACAAGTCCTATGAGTTATATTCTCTCTATTTTTTGATGAGTCAAACAGAAGATTCTTGGAGTCGGGTCATGTGTGCATAAAACTTTAAAATGCCCACCTTCCTTTCTTTTTTTTTTTTTTTTTTTTTTAAGTGGCTCCAAACTTTTTACATTTTTAATGCAATTCGTGAAAACTCTTGAGACCCCTTTCACACTGAGGTGCTTTTCAGGCACTTTTGCACTAAAAAAAAGGGCCTGAGAAGCTCCTGAAAGCAGCTTCCCATTAATTTTAATTGATACTTTCACACTGGGGCTGTGCGCTGGCGGGGTGGTGAAAAAAGTCCTGCAAGCAGCATCTTTGGAGCGCTTCAAAAGCACTTGAAAATGGTTCTTTTGAGTCACGTGACCTTAACCACTTCAGCCCCGGAAGGATTTACCCCCTTCCTGACCAGAGCACCTTTTGCGATGGCACTGCGTTGCTTTAACTGACAATTGTGCAGTCGTGCGACATTGTACCCAAACAAAATTGACGTCCTTTTTTTCTCCACAAATGGAGCTTTCTTTTGGTGGTATTTGATCACCTCTGTGGTTTTTATTTTTTGCGCTATAAACAAAAAAAAAGCGACAATTTTGAAAAAAAAAACAATATTTTTTACTTTTTGCTACAACACATGTCCATAAAAAATATATATAAAAAACTAATTTATTTATCAGTTTAGGCCAAAATATATTCTTCTACATATTTGTGGTAAAAAAAATTGCAATAGGCGTATATTGGTTTGCACAAAAGTTGCCAGGTTTACAAACTATGAGAATTCATTTATGGCATTTTTTACTTTTTTTTTTTACTAGCAATGGCAGCGATCTGCGATTTTTATCGGGACTGCAATATTGCCACGGACAGATCGGACATTTTTTACACTTTTTTGGGACCCTTGACATTTATACAGCAATCCAGAGCTAAAAATAGCAACTGATTACTGTGTAAATGTCACTGGCAGGGAAGGGGCTAACCTGTAGGGGGGGATCAGGGGGTTAAGTGTGTTCCCTATGTATGTTCTAACTGTATGGGGGCGGGCTGGCAAGGGCATGACAGATCTAACTGATCTCGATTACAGGATGCCGCCTGTCAGAACGGGGAACTGCCGTGTTTACATTGGCAGTTCCCCGTTCTACCTTTGTCCTAGGCGATCGTGGGTCGCCGGCAGACATTGAGTCCGCCCGATCCGCGGCCCCACTCCCAGAGCACGCAGCAGGCGCGAGAGCTTGGCCCATCCACGACTGCGGCTGCATGGATCGACATTTATAGATGGCGGTCTGCGCAGCGGAGCCACTTTATCGCCGTATATCCACGTGAAACCTCTGGCAAGTGGTTAAAAAAAGCACACCGCTAACTCCTTAAAAGAGCTGCAAAAACGCCTGTTTTATAGGCAGTTTGCCAGTGCCTCAGTGTGAAAGGGGTCTTAAAGCGGAGTTCCACTAGTTTTTTTGTTTATTAAAAGTCAGCAGCTACGAAAAGTGTAGCTGCTGACTTTTAATAAACAGTAACTTACCTGTCTCCCGGTCCAGCGATGGCTGCGCCCGAAGCCTCGCTCGTCTCCCCCCTCCTCCCGACGGCCGCGCCATTCCAAGTGTGGGCACCCGGCCCGGCTTCACGGCCGGGCACCCACTGCGCATGCGCGAGTCGCGCTGCGCATTCTTAGTGGCCAGGCAATCTTCTGGGACCTGTGACGTGTCCCAGAAGATTGCCAGGAGGGAGGGGCCGCCTAGGAGGAGAGGAGGAGTCGCCTAGGCGGCCCAGAGGCGGAAGGTGGAAGAGGGACAGGAAGTCCCTCTGAAACCTGGGTACACACCCCCCCCCCCAAAAAAAATTACATGCCAAATGTGGCATGTAAGGGGGTGAGGAGTGCTTAAAGCGGAAGTTCCATTTTTGGGTGGAACTCCGCTTTAAGGTTGGCCTTAGACTGCACTGAATGGTTCCTGAATTGTGTGTCCACCTGGGTTGTCGGTGAGTATTAACGGGGGGGCAATGGGTGTGTTTATTTGTTTAGTTAGTAGCTGCCACTTGAAAGCTCATTTACATTTTTAAGATGGTTAACGCAGGTTAAGTTTTGCTGTGAGGCAGCTCATGTGAGACAGCTGTCTATGGAAAGCGTGACGTCTGCGCAATCACATGATTGCAGCTGAGGCGTTTCATTGGCTATTTTGGAGTGTCTTCGAGGCGCAGAGTGATGCGACCCGAAAACTCCCACTCTGATTTTTCCAGCTACGGCGTTTGTGATTGGCGCTGTCCTTAGGACGTGGGTGATGCAGGTCCTACGGACCTGGCAGTGGTTGGACTACAAGACCTGAGCAGCTCCTCCTCTTTGTTTTTCGGCCATACCACTAAGTACCGGCAGCGTGCATGACTAAGTGGGAAGATGTGTGACCCATCACCCACCACCCTGCGATGTGAGTGGATCACAGCGATGCGGTGGATGTTGGCAGTGTGGAACTCTGCACTGAGCACGGTGTAGCCAGAGGCTGAAGGTGAGTGCGGGGATTGGAGTGCAGCCCATCCAGCCGGGGGGGGGGGGTGGAGGCTTTTCTGGAGGTGAAAATAATGTGCATGAAGCCTTCCCACTGCATGACCAATGACAGATCATCCTGGTCAGACCGGGTACAAGTGATATCAGGACGTGATTGCAGAGAGAGAGAGAATCTCTCTCCTCTCCGTGCTGCTATGTGATATCTCTGGAGGAAAGGGGAGATGGTTGCTTGCTTAGGATCTCATGTCATGCGTTAGCTGGTGGTGGACTTCAGACTGGGCACCAGTACCGGGCCAGTCACATTGTCCCTGACTCCCAGTCCCTGTGTGTTGCTGCTGATAGCTGCACTGCATCACTGGAGGCCCCTCATAATGAGTGCAGCTGGTGTCCAGACCCAGGAACTCGGCACAAGGATGGTGGGAACCCCTCAATGGGTACAGTAAGGCTGCATTTGACGGGCACAGTGAGGCTGCATTTGATGGGCACAGTGAAGTTGCATTGCATGGGCACATTGAGGCTGCAATTGATGGGCACTGTGAAGCTGCATATGATGTGCACAGTGAGGCTGCATTTGATGCGCACAGTGGGGCTGCATTTGATAGGTACAGTGAGGCTGCATTTGATGGGTACAGTGAGGCTGCAATTGATGGGTACAGTGAGGCTGCAATTGATGGGTACAGTGAGGCTGCAATTGATGGGTACAGTGAGGCTGCAATTGATGGGTACAGTGAGGCTGCAATTTATGGGCACAGTGAGGCTGCACATCATGTGCACTGTGAGACTGCATATGATGTGCACAGTGAGGCTGCATTTGATGGGAACAGTGAGGCAGCATTTGATGGGCACAATGAGGCTGCATATCGTGTGCACAGTGAGGCTGCATTTGATGGGCACAGTGAGGCTGCATTTTAGATGGGCACAGTGAGGCTGCATATGATGTGCACAGTGAGGCTGCATTTGATGGGCACAATAAGGCTGCATATGATGTGCACAGTGAGGCTGCATTTGACTGGCGCAGTGAGGCTGCATTTGACTGGCGCAGTGAGGCTGCAATTGACTGGCGCAGTGAGGCTGCAATTGACTGGCGCAGTGAGGCTGCAATTGACTGGCACAGTGAGGCTGCAATTGACTGGCGCAATGAGGCTGCAATTGACGTGCACGGCAGGGGCGGCCCATCCATTAAGGCCGCATGGTTGCCGTCATCTCCCTATATGTTATTGATGGATTCATGCATGGCATGAATCTATCCATGGCTGCCCGCGACTGGACTAGACGAATTACCGCGGTGGGGGGTTTCTTTGAAGGATTTCATTAGAGCCGTAGGCTCGAATAGGCTTCAACATAGAGTGGCTTGTGGCACCGTGAGCCCACTCACATATGTTAGGCAATTTAATATTTGCCTTTCGAACACACTGAACCGCCTCTCTGCCAATCAGGAAGCGCGGGTATGTTACCGGTTTCCCGATTGGCGGAGAAGACAGGCGATCCTATTGACGCTCTTCTCGGAGGTGGAGGGGGATGCACGGCCGAAGCCAAGCCGCTCCCTGCTCACCGGACACCGCTTCCTGCCTGCTGCACGCTCCTAGATGGGGTAAGTGTGGGACTTTGATGTCCCAACTGCCCTGGGGGGGGTACTGTCATTGCCACAAGCCCTGCGGCGGGGGGGGGAGGGGGGTAGATGAATGCTAGGTACCCCCCTGATGATACTATATATACACCTCTGCTGATACTATATACTCCTCTGGTGATTCTGTATATACTCCTCTGGTGATGCTGTATATACTCCTCTGATGATGCTGTATATACTCCTCTGATGATGCTGTATATACTCCTCTGGTGATGCTGTATATACTCCTTTGGTGATGCTATATACTCCTATCTGGCGATGCTGTATACCCTAGTGATGCTGGGCTGTATACTTCTGACACAATGGGTGGAATCTATATGGGGTGGGGCTTATGAGAAATGGGAGGGGTCAAACATGAAGGGTGAGATCTGGTGCTCTCCCATCCTAAAATTTCACCAGCCGCACACTGGTGCACAGTGAGGCTGCATATGATGGGCACAGTGAGGCTGCAATTGATGGGCACAGTGGGACTGCAATTGGTGGCACAGAGAGGCTACATATGGTGGGCACAGTGAGGCTGCAATTCTTGAGCACAGTGAGTTTAAATTGATGGGCCCAGTGAGGCTGCATTTGATGGGCACAGTGAGGCTGCAATTGAAGGGCACAGTGAAGCTGCAATTGATTTACAATTTTTTTTCGATTCATTGCATTCTTTAACAGTTGGCGTTAACATTAACATTTTCAATAAGTTAAGTAACAGTAATGGTACATAATCACCTGATAAATGGCTATTTACAGTCCTACATTACTAATAGTTTAATTTTTCAGTTTGTTTGCGCCCCTGCTTCAGAATATACTCAGAGGCTCTGGGAAATTTTGGACTTATCAGTTTAGTCAAGACGAAGGAAAACTTCAAACAAGCTCAATAGCTCTGGAAAGGCTGCTCCCATATACAGCAAGCCTTTCCTCAGTGGGTACCCGCCAGTAGCTCAAATCATAGAACTAGTAATAGAGTAACAACCTGACAGCAGTTACTCCATTTCTGCTCAGCAGCTGCTGTCAAGTTGTTACTCCATAAGGAGAGTTCAATACTGGTTCTAATATAGATGTGTGAAATCTCGGTTTTCTCAGTTTATATAAGTTTTATCCTGTGTTGAGCCCTGATAAAGGGGGAATAACGTTACCCCCAAATGCAATGGATATTTTTGTATGACTTTTTTTCTTTTTTTTTAACCAACAATTAAAATGATCTTTCATCTGGTTTTGTTGTACCTTTCTGTATTCTTATGGCAATAATTGTGTAGCCAATGCTCCAAAATGTCCCAAAAATCAGACGTACCACAAGTTTAGCAATGCAACCCACCATGGTGCATTTCAGCACGCTGCAACACATTTGTGTTACCTTTGAAAATAAATAGCACCACAATGCAGCAGTGCATGTAACCTGTGTTGGCACACGTTGCGATAACACGCAGTACCACAATGCAAAGTTGGTAAATGAGCTCTTAATGAATAGCCCATAGTTTTAATACATATTGTAAGTTCTGGAAATTGCACCTTGACCATACAAAGAACCAATATCGCTCTTTCACCAGTGTTTTTTCCCCATAAACCCATTGTTGCAGACACTGTTTTGGTTTCATGACTATTCTGCAGTAGGATAAACCTGCCGAACCATCATGGCTGCTGTCGCTGCATTCTTTCCCATAATTTACTGTTTTTGGAAACCTAGCACTGGGAGTGCACAGTCACACAAGTGAAAGTTTATCATCTTCATTATCTTTATCGTCGCCACCTCAGTGACGCTTCCTCCTGGAATTGCCACATTAATATTTTTATGGTTGGAAGAGAAATTTATTTGCCGGATAGTTGATCTCACGTTGTGTCTGTTAGTTTTGATTTGGCCGCTTGGGAATCTTGCGAGAGATAATGAACACAGCGTGGTGTTGGCAGTTAGGCTCACTGACCTCTCTGAGTATTATCGAGGACGTGGCTGGTTGATTTTTAAGTAGCTGAAAGCCATAATGTCTGTCTGTGTAATCACTCTCATCGAGGATAATTCTGGCTTGTTCAGAGTTGAGAAGTACATAAAATCTTCCAGCTAATAATATGTTAGACAAGAAAATGTCCAGACTATAAGTCTCCACTGCACCCAGAACTGATATGCCATATTCACAAACTGGTGCTGTCTGTGTAATGTGATATATTATATTGCGCATGTTACTTTGTATAACTTTGCATTGAAGATTTGGAGGGTATATTTACTTAAAGCTGGACTCTGGGCAAATTTTTCTTTTTATCTTGCAGTGGGGCTCTGCCCACACTGCATGGGTTAACTGCTAGTTGTTGTCTAGGGGATTGGAGAACAAAGGTATACTTGCCTAATTCTCCGATCCTCCCAGCACAAGACTGGTCCCTGTGGCTCCTCTAGTCTAGTGGCCTTGTGTGATGGACTGTTCCTGACGTCATCATGCCCTTAGACCTGTTCTGGATGTAAAGACGTCAGGAACAGTCTACTACTGGTATGTGGGGGAGTGCCATTTGAGCAGAGGATCAGGTTAGTGTAAGGCTTTCTGGTCGCCCCTTGACAAAATGAGCAGTTAACCCATGCAGTGTGGGCACAACCTCACTGAATGGGAAAAAATAATTGTCCAGAGTTCAGCTTTAAGAAAATACCATTGTAAACAGTATCTTACCTGGCTGCTGTTTACCAGCACAAATCATGAAGTCCCTGCACCTGACTGTTATCTCTGAGAGGATGATTCAAAAGCAGCCCCCATGTTAGTTTTTATTTGGGGTGTTATGGTACCATCCAGAACAATACAAATTCTGCGAAAATTTTGTCAAATAGTTTTGGAGCAAATGTGTACTGTTTTTGTATAGACACCTGTAGGCGCTTCTCCCATATAGGTGCCAGCCTCGGTATGTGGCTTTTTCTCCTTTGGATTCCCCTCCAATGTGGCTGTGGCTCCTTCTGTCCCTTTACTGCTCCCTCTTGTGTCCATCCACTGCCATTGTCATCTACACTTTTGGGCTCCCTTGAATCGTGTGTCCA
Source organism: Glandirana rugosa (assembly GCA_018402905.1). NCBI lineage: Eukaryota > Metazoa > Chordata > Amphibia > Anura > Ranidae > Glandirana > Glandirana rugosa. The sequence continues at coordinate 2,631,486 of BLSH010472475.1, forward strand.
CTTTAAGCGTCATCCTAGTTATTGTACTTCTCTACATTGTGGTTCCTTCTCCTCCTCTGTTGCCATCCTCTGTTTTGAACTCATTTCCACTGTGGCCCCTCCTCTTAACATAATTGTCATTCCCAATATAAGACTACCTTCCCATGTGGCTCCTTCTCCTCCTCCTCCTCCTCCTCAGCATTGGACTTCCCTCCACCGTCATCTTTATTATTAGACTCCACTCAACAAGGGCCCCTTCACTTCCTCCACCGTCATCCTCACCACTGAACTGTCCTGTATTGTGGCTCCTTCTTCATTGGCATCCTTCGCATCGGACTTCGCTCCACTGTGGCCCCTCCTCTTAACATCATTGTCATTCCCAATATAAAACTACCTTCCCACGTGGCTCCTTCTCTTCCTCCTCCTCAGCATTGGACTTCCCTCCACTGTCATCTTTATTATTAGACTCCACTCCACAAGGGCCCCTTCACTTTCTCCACCGTCATCCTCACCACTGAACTCTCCTACATTGTGGCTCCTTCATTGGCATCCTTGGCATCAGACTTCCCTCCACTGTGGCCCCTCCTCTTAACATCATTGTCATTCCCAATATAAGACTACCTTCCCATGTGGCTCCTTCTCCTCCTCCTCCTCAGCATTGGACTTCCCTCCACTGTCATTATTATTAGACTCCACTCCACAAGGGCTCCTTCACTTCCTCCACTGTCATCCTCACCTCTGAACTCTCCTACATTGTGGCTCCTTCATTGGCATCCTTGGCATTGGACTTCCCTCCACTGTGGCCCCTCCTCTTAACATCATTGTCATTCCCAATATAAGACTACCTTCCCACGTGGCTCCTTCTCCTCCTCCTCCTCCTCCTCCTCCTCCTCAGCATTGGACTTCCCTCCACTGTCATTATTATTAGACTCCACTCCACAAGGGCTCCTTCACTTCCTCCACTGTCATCCTCACCACTGAACTCTCCTACATTGTGGCTCCTTCATTGGCATCCTTGGCATCGGACTTCCCTCCACTGTGGCCCCTCTTAACATCATTGTCATTCCCAATATAAGACTACCTTCCCACGTGGCTCCTTCTCCTCTTCCTCCTCCTCAGCATTGGACTTCCCTCCACTGTGGCCCCTCCTCTTAACATGATTGTCATTCCCAATATAAGACTACCTTCCCATGTGGCTCCTTCTCCTCCTCCTCCTCAGCATTGGACTTCCCTCCACTGTGGCCCCTCCTCTTAACATCATTGTCATTCCCAATATAAGACTACCTTCCCATGTGGCTCCTTCTCCTCCTCCTCCTCAGCATTGGACTTCCCTCCACTGTCATTATTATTAGACTCCACTCCACAAGGGCTCCTTCACTTCCTCCACTGTCATCCTCACCACTGAACTCTCCTACATTGTGGCTCCTTCATTGGCATCCTTGGCATCGGACTTCCCTCCACTGTGGCCCCTCCTCTTAACATCATTGTCATTCCCAATATAAGACTACCTTCCCATGTGGCTCCTTCTCCTCCTCCTCCTCAGCATTGGACTTCCCTCCACTGTGG
>BLSH010472475.1:2673989-2688783 GCA_018402905.1 Glandirana rugosa
GAAGTCCCTGCTGTCGCGCCGGAGGTCCTCCCTAAGGTTCTGCATGCGGGTGTTGGGTCTCATGGTTTCATCCTTCGAGGTGATTCCTTACGCCCAGAGTCACACCCGGCTCTTGCTGAAGGCGATTCTGTCAAAATGGGACAAATCTCCTTTTTCTCTGGACAGACTGATCCGTTTGGACCACCAGACCAGGGGATCACTGACTTGGTGGCTCCAGCATTGACTCTGGGAAAGTCTTTTCTTCCCCTCAACTGGTCAATTGTGACGACGGATGCCAGCCTGAAGGGCTGGGGAGGGGTGTTGGGTCAGTTGTCTGCCCAGGGCCGTTGGTCAGCTCAGGAAGCTCGACTTCCGATAAATGTGTTGGAACTGAGAGCGATCAAGCTTTGCTTGTCCCGTTGGTCAACAAGGCTGCAGGGCCTCCCTGTCAGGGTTCAATCGGACAATGCCACAGCAGTGGCATATGTGAACCATCAGGGAGGGACAAGGAGTTCAGCGGCAGCTGCAGAAGCTGCTCTGATTCTCCGCTGGGCGGAACAACACGTTCCGGCGCTCTCCGCAATCTACATTCCGGGAGTGGAGAACTGGCAGGCGGACTTTCTCAGTCATCAGACACTGGACCAAGGGGAATGGTCCCTGCATCCAGAGGTGTTTCGCCAGATTTGCTGCAAGTGGGGCACACCAGAGGTAGACCTCATGGCGTCCAGGTTCGATCACAAGGTCGAGACCTTCGTGTGCAGAACAAGAGATCCGCTGGGGGTCGCCACGGACGCGCTGGTGGCTCCTTGGGGTCGGTACTGGTTACTATACCTCTTCCCTCCCCTGAAGCTGTTGCCTCGGATTCTGCGCAGGATGCCTGCGGAAGGCATTCCGACGATCCTGGTCGCTCCCGATTGGCCTCGGCCCACTTGGTACGCCAATCTGATTCGGATGGTGGCGGACGCCCCTTGGCGGCTTCCGCTTCACGAAGACCTGCTCTCCCAAGGTCACATCTTGCACCCTGCCTTATCCTCGCTGGCTTTGACGGCTTGGCTATTGAGGCCCAGGTATTGAGGGATCGGGGAGTCGCTGGCTCTGTAATCCCTACTATGCTTAAGGCACGTAAGTGCACTTCGCGAAAAATTTATCACAGGACCTGGAAAGCCTATATTGCATGGTGCGAAGCGGGGGGTTGGAACCCTCGCTCTTATTTGGTGTCCAGGGTGCTGACTTTTCTGCAACAGGGACTGGACAAGAGCCTGGCATTGAGTACGCTCAAGGGCCAGATTTCGGCCTTAGCGGTCCTTTTTCAGAGACCTTTGGCTTCCCATTCGCTGATCCGCACATTCGTACAGGGGGTACGTCATGTGGCTCCCCAGTTTCGGCCGCCTCTGGCGCCGTGGGATTTGAATCTGGTGCTCTCTGTTTTGCAGTAACCACCGTATGAGAAGATTAGGGACATTCCCTTGTCCCTTTTGTCGCATAAGGTTGCCTTCTTGGTGTCTGTCACATCCGCGTGGCGGGTGTCGGAATTGGCTACCTTGTCTTGCAAGTCCCCGTACTTGATTCTTCATAATGACAAGGCGGTGTGGCGACTTCCACCTTCTTTCCTTCCAAAGGTGGTCTCTTCTTTTCATTTGAATGAGGATATTGTCCTTCCTTCATTATGTCCTCGCCCAAAACATTTTAAGGAATTTGAGTTACACTCTTTGGATGTGGTGAGGGCCCTGCGGGTTTATTTGAGTGCTACAGCTTCCTTTCGGAAGTATGACTCGTTGTTTGTGTTACCCGGGGGCTCGAAACAGGGTTCGGCAGCCTCGTCGGCTACCATTTCCCGTTGGTTGGCAGCCTCGTCGGCTACTATTTCCCGTTGGATTAGACAGACCGTGACCCATGCGTATGAGCTTCGGGGCAAGGTTCCCCCCTTTCCGGTCACGGCTCATTCCACCAGGTCAGTCAGTACCTCCTGGGCGTTCAGGCACCAGGCTTCGGTGTCTCAGGTGTGCAAAGCGGCCACTTGGGCCTCGGTGCACACGTTTACTAAGTTTTACAAAATTGATGTGTCGGCATCTGCGGATGCTGCTTTTGGCCGCAAAGTTTTGCGAGCAGCGGTGTGAGTGCGTCTAGCGCTCCCTGACAGGGTTCTGTTGGGTACAGTTGTTGTTGTTTGCCCACCCCTCTAGTTTTTGGCACTGCTTTGGGACGTCCCCACGTGTCAATTAAGAAGAGCTGCATCTGTCAGTGAACGTAAGAGAAAAAGGGATTTTATTATAACTTACCGTAAAATCCTTTTCTCTGAGTTCACTGACAGACGCAGCTCCCACCCCTCTGATTTTTTTGTTGCACTGCTTGCGACAAACTGAATGCCATTGGCCAGCAGGGGGTTTTATAGGCTCAGATGAGGACGGCCCCCATGGGAGGGGCCAGCCTATCCCTGATGCTTTTGCATCTGTTTTGCCTAGTCACTCCTGATAGGACGACATAAAACACCACGTGTCAATTAAGGATTAAGGATTTTACGGTAAGTTATAATAAAATCCCTTTTTTTTTAACTCAAAAAAGTGAAATTTTTCCCAAAAAAATTGTGCTTGAAAGACCGCTGCACAAATACCGCGTGACAAAAAGTATTGCAACGATCGGCATTTTATTCTCTAGGGTGTTTGAAAAATATATATAATGTTTGGGGGGGTTCTAAGTAATTTTCTAGCAAAAAAAACTGTTTTTAACTTTTAACCAACAAATGTAAAAAAGGGCCCCGGTTGGTAAGTGGTTTTAAGCTAGCCTATCTGCATCACATTAACAGGACAATCCACAACCTACTCACTTTGATAGCCACCATGAAACCATCAAGCTTTCAGGCTTGAGTAACTAGAATCAGACTTCCGTCGTGGTCTCAGACTCATCACGTGTCATAAATAGCTCAGCTGGTGGATGGCCGAATACGATTCCTGACTGGCTTTTATTAGCCAAAGAATCCAAGCTTCAGTGTATTTCATAACTCCAGAGCTGATAATGGTACATCCAGAATAATAACATATTTACTTAAATCAGTTAATTAGCAGCATTTAAGCCGAAACAGCACTTTCCTTGGAGGTACCATAAGCAAATTAGGCCTATTACCTCTCCTAGGTGAAATAGCTACCCGATAGCCATCATATGGTAATTTCATGCCATGCCACATGTAACCTGTAGGTATTTAAATCTAATAATACCTATAGAAAAATGTATCTGTGGGAGGACAGCTGCATAGTCATAAAGCTGTGACCTCCCATTGGCCCCTCCTCAGACCTCTTGATTGGTCAGATCATTTCTGTCAACACCCTCCTCAGACCAGAAAAGAGGGGCTGAATCAGCAGTCTGGAGTTCTCTTTTGTTTACAATATTCATTTTATTAATTTTTCATATCCTTGGACAACATACTGTACAAAGATACATAAACCATTTTTGGAATTGAGTATTTTCAAACCATAAAACACATTTTATATCAAAAATACCCTTCCACTTATCTTATACATCCCAGTTAAAACTATACAGTACATATATGTCTTAAACTTTAGTAGGGTTTGTATTCATACTCCAGCATCAGGAAAATCCTATATAGGGGTCCTATCTCTTTCTCTAGCTAAATAGTGTTAAATCTCACATCGCTCAAAGTATGTCCCACCCATAAAAGATATATGTGAGACCATTACCTGTAGTTCTACTTGCCCGGTATCTGGAAATCTATCCCTGACCCCAACAATGGTTACACTTAAAACGTCCCAATATCTAAAATTGAAACGTATATTCAGGATACTTTTGTATTAAAGCGGAGTTCCACCCAGAATTTAAAAAAAAAAAATTGGCATCCACTCTTTTAATACTAACTAGATGTAACCTTACTTTCCTTACTTTCAAACCGCCTAGTAATTACCTGTATTTTTTACTCACAATTTTGTTTTTCACACTGCTGGACTTTAGAGGTGAGGGCATCTGAAGCCCATCCGTAGACTCCTGGTATCTCTTCCTGAAAGAAGTGCATGGTGGGTAACCATCATGCACTCCTTGATCTTGGTCCGCCTTAAATCGCGTCATTTCCTGTCTGGAAAGAACATGATTTTACAGTACAGGGAAGCCCACTGACTCCTGGGAAATGATGAGTCACATCTCCCAGGAGGCCAGGCGAAGCAGGAAGTGAGGAGAAGAGCCTAGGACCTAAAATGGGCTGATTACAGAGACCACCTAGCAACAAGCGACTTAGGGTGTGTATTTTTTTTTTTCCTTCAAAGGGAAGTCTATATAGGCAAAGGACTTGAATGATGTAAAAATTTTTCTTAGTGGAACTCCACTTTAAGGTAGCCTCTACACCAACCTTCTATTATCAATATCCATATCTCCCTTAATAAGATAATATTTATACATAAAAAGAAAACTTACACCAGACAAACAAAGACCAAAAAAGAATACAAGACAAACACCAAAAGAGATAAAAAAAAAGAAGAGATTAAAAAGTATTGTGAAAATATTGCAGAGGTACACAATTTTTCCCATTGCTGCCATATTTTTGAAACTTGTTCTACCAAATTTGCTAGAACTTTGCCTGTTCTACTAAGATCATTTGTTCCAAAGATTGCATTTAATTTATTTTACATACCCACTCTGCTATTTTTCACCAATTCTGAGCTATAACCGTCTGCGCCGCTGTAAGCATACGATGTAAGATATCTTTTTTAATGGATTTCATTGATCCTGGAATAATTGATAGAACAGAAATACAGATATTCGGTTGAATAGTAGAGTCTGTAATGCTCTTATAGATGTGAGATATCTTGTGACATTGTGCCCCTTGCTTTGAGACATCTCCAGCAGGTCTCTTGATTATCAGCATTTATATTGTACATATCTACGGGGCATCAATGCCATCTAGCAATGATTTTAAAGTTTATTTCTTGGTGTTTATCCGATAAAGATATTTTATGTGTCAAAAGAAACATCTTTTCCCAATCTGAAGGAGAAATCGACATTTCCGTCTCAGAATCCCATTTGTTCAAGTATGGTAACTCTACAAGAGAATTAGTGGGAAGCATACATTTATAAATAATAAATAGAACATGACTCTGTCTCTACTCCCGTAATAATAAACATTCAAAATCCGTTAAAGGTCTTTGCAATGAAGAAATTTGTAGCAAAGAGAGAATATATGTATAAAGCTGGTGATACTGCATTCATTTGGCACCACATTCGGAGCTCAAAGAGGGTTAACTTTACTGTCTACCAAAGTATGGGCAAGTCTTACATCTTTGCAATTATGCCATTAAAGGAAAACCAACACCTCTTTCACTGGTGGAAATTCTGGATTGGAAAATAATGGAGTCATGGGCTCAATCTGTGTAGTTGGAAACTTTTTTTTTAAAGCGAGTCCCATACTTTTAGTGTTGAGACTAATAACGGCAGATCTTTCGTGAAGGGTCTAAACTAGGTGACACTTCCTCTAGTGTCACTTATTGTTTAAAGTTTGCATTATGAAACTGGTCAACTATCCTAATCCATTGATGCTGATCATACAGTGCATCCGGAAAGTATTCAAAGCGCTTCACTTTTTCCACATTTAATTATGTTACAGCCTTAACCCAAAATGGATTAAATTCATAATTTTCCTCAAATGTCTACAACCAATACCCCATAATGAGAACGTGAAAGAAGTTTGTTTGAATTTTTTGCAAATTTATTAAAAATAAAAAATGAAACAAATCACATGTACATAAGTGTTCACAGCCTTTGCTCAATACTTTGTTGAAGCACCTTTGGCACCAATTACAGCCTCACGTCTTTTTGAGTATGAAGCTACAAGCTTGGCAGACCTATTTTTGGGCAGTTTCTCCCATTCTTCTTTGCAGGGTCTCTCACGCTCAAACAGGTTGGATGGGGAGTGTTGGTGCACAGCCATTTTCAGATCTCTCCAGAGATGTTCAATCGGGTTCAAGCCTGGGCTCTGGCTGGGCCACTCAATGACATTCACAGAGTTGTCCCGTAACCACTGCTTTGCTATCTTGGCTGTGTGCTTAGGGTCATTGTCCTGTTGGAAGATGAACCTTCGCCCCAGCCTGATGTCCAGAGCGTTCTGAAGCAGGTTTTCATCAAGGATGTCTGTGTACATTGCTGCATTCATCATTCCCTCAATCCTGACTAGTCTTCCAGCCCCTGCCGCTGAAATTTATATCTACAGCATGATGCTGCCACCACCATGCTTCACTGTAGGGATGGTATTGGCCAGGTGATGAGCGGCGCCTGGTTTTCTCCAGACATGATGCTTGCCATTCAGGTCAAAGATTTCAATCTTTGTTTCATCAGACCAGAAAATCTTGTCTCATGGTCTGAGAGGCCTTCAGGTGCCTTTGACAAACTCCAGACGGGCTGTTATGTGCCTTTTACTGAGGAGTGGCTTCTGTCTGGCCACTCTACCATTCAAGCCTGATTGGTAGAGTGCTGCAGAGATGGTGGTTCTTCTGGAAGGTTTTCCCCTCTCCACGGAGAAATGCTGGAGCTCTGTCAGAGTGCCCATCAGGTTCTTGGTCACCTCCCTGACTAAGGCCCTTCTCCCCCGATCGCTCAGTACGGCTGGGTGGCCCACTCTAGGAAGAGTCCTGGTGGTTCCAAACCTCTTCCATTTATGAAAGATGGAGGCTACTGTGCTTATTGGGACCTGCAGAAATTTTCTGTACCCTTCCCCAGATCTGTGCCTTGATACAATCCTGTCTCAGAGGCCTACAGACAATTCCTTGGGCTTCATGGCTTGGTTTGTGCTCTGACATGCACTGTTAAAGTGGTAGTATCACCTTAAATTGAATTTTTACCTACAGGTAAGCCTATACTAAGACTTACCTATAGGTAAAATGAATATCACCTAAATCTGGGGAGATATTCCCACTGCAAGCAGCCGCTGACATCAGAGGTACTAGCGCAGTGATGTCCCGGCGAAGCTCCAGCGCACAGCGCTGGACCTTGCCGGAAAGTCCGCCGTAAAGACAGCCTCCCATATGCATGCGTGGGAGTGACGTCTCGCGGCTCCAGCCACTCACAGCACCGGAGCCGCGAACCTGGAAGGATCCACGGATGGAAGATGGAAGCTCCCTCTTTGGGGACCGGGCAGCCCTGTCGGAGCTTCGTTCTGAGGTTTTTTTGTTTTTTTTTCTAAGGGGGATACAACCACTTTAACTGTGGGACATTATATAGACAGGTGTGTGCCTTTCCAAATCATGTGCAATCAACTGAATTTACCACAGGTGGACTCAAAGTTGTAAAAAAAAACCTCAATTTTGAGTGTCATGGTAAAGGCTTTGTAAAATTACTGTATGTACATTATGTGATTTATTTATTTTTTGGCTTTTATCTTATTTAATCCATTTTGGAATAAGGCTGTAAAATAAGAAAAAGTGGAAAAAGTGAAGCTTTGTGAATACTTTCCGGATGCACTGTATATACAATGTAAAGCCTGAAAGCGCTGCCCTAAGTAAAAGGTCTCTTTTAATCCAAGGAGATTTATGAGCCCAAATAAATGTTTCCATGGCCGTAACTGACCCAGAACAGTGGTTGGGGGAACTAGTGGAACTGTTTGAAATGCATATAGCAATTTTGGTAATATATCCATCTTCACCATATTGAAAAACACAATCTCTCATATGTTTGAAGTAATTTTACAGCAGTGTGAATTATCGGAGAATAATTTAACTCCTGAAGTTTAGTCAAATCTTGGGGGCTATATATCCCTAGATGTTTGGCTACTTTTTGCCACTTAAATAGATACATTTTTTTAAAAGTTGTAGGGTTTTACTTGGTAACGAGACATTAAATGCTTCAGATTTATCATAATTCACTTAAATCGGTTAAGTTCTTGAATCAGGATTGGTGGGGTTGGTAATATATAACAGGAAATACTCTGCATACACTGACGTTTTTATTTTCTTTAACTTGGATCCCCCTCAATCTATGGTCCGGCGCCCTACATGTAGATCAGTGGGCCGGACGCATGGATGGGGGGGGGCGGCCTAATGGACGGGCCGCCACTGCTTAGGGATGACCGAAATGTGTGCCACCGTGCCCTGTGGAGCAAAAGGTTGAGAGGAGGAAATAGAATTAAACGTCCTGTATAACATAGGAACCAGAATCTTATTGACCCTCCTCTGGACTTTTGGGATGGCTTTCAATTACGCTTGTTTCTCCGACGTTGTTCCCGTGCCCCGGGTATCCTTTGCCCGCTTACCTGTTTTGAATCACTATGTTACAAAGGTGAACCAATACGTAATTCCCTTTCATTCATATATTCCTCCCTGATCCACCCCGGAGAAGACTATGTCCCTCCATTTCTCATTAAATGGGAAACTGATCTGGCTCTGAGCCTTACTACTGCCCAAAGACTAAAGATTCTCCATTTTGCTCTAAAGTCCTCCATGGCCACGAGGGTTCAGGAGACTAGTTATAAGGTGCTCACTCGATGGTACAGGGTCCCACCCAGCTCCATCGCTTGCTTCCTCAGGTCCCAGACTCCTGTTGGCATTGTGGCACGTGGGGGGTGGAACTATGGTCCACATTTTCTGTGAATGTCCTAAAATTCAACAGTTCTGGCAAGATGTAACCGTTATCATTAAATAACTTACAGCTGTCGATCTACATGCTAATCCAGTGGCCTGTTTGCTGCATTTGACCTATGGACCAATTAAAAATTCAAATCTTCTCTCACAATGCAACTTCTAAATACCCCGAAGACCTGCATCCCGCTTCGCTGGAGAGATGCTGACACCCCTACGAAGGCTCTGTGGTTCGCCGAAGTCAACATCTTACGGTACATGGAAGAGCTCACAGCCATACTGCGTAACATGGAAGAGGTGTGTACAGAAACCTGTAGGCCGTGGAATCTTTTGTATATACTGACACCTATCTTACTGAGCTCTCCACCGCCCCAGTGAACGTCCGCTTGCCCTGCTCTACTTAGGGAGTGGGATGGCTGGCTACCTTTCCTCCGCCCGCCCCCCCCCCCTTTTTTTTTCTTTCTTTCATCCTTTTCCTCTCCACTCTTTCTTTCTCTCCTCCCTGTTTACCTGATTCAAATCTCAGACTCTTGGATAACTGGACCTACCTTGCCCACTCAAGGTTTTCTACCTGCCGGCATGCATGACCCCGCCACGTGTGTCCTTTCTTGTTGCATTGTCTGTGTCTTAATGTGTGCTCCCCTGCTATAGGGGTGAGTAGTATTACATATGCTACAGTCATGGTATAGGATTGTCTTAATATTTATTTTCATTGGGATTGTTATCTGAATGTTGCTTGTTAGCTTTTCATATGTTGAAAGCTCTATTGACAATGTACTCTCCACTGTTGGTGTTTCTATATGACTTTTATATGCAAATAAAGGAATCACAAAAAAATAGGAACCAGAACTTCCAGAAATGTCTTTTATAAAAGCATGGAGTAAATCTATCTGGGCCTGGACTCTTGCCAGGAACCAGTGAAATGATAGATTTTTGTATTTCTATTGCTGAGAAGTCCTTTTCTAATTCCCCCACTACCTCTCGCAGTTTTCTCAACGCAGTTTCCCTAATATATTGATGCACCTTATTACGGAACCCTTCCGGATCCGTACCCAATTGCTGATTTGAAATATATTATTTTGATTAAAAAGTATAAAATGTCATTTCTATGGGGTCAGATTTAATTTTTTTGGAAATTTTGATATAGAAGTCCGAAGCAATCGCTGTCGCAAAGCCCGTTCCAAAAGACAACCTGGTTTATTCTACTGCTGATAAAACAAAGCAAGGTGTTTATCCCTAAGATGTAGAGTCTGTTCATTTAACTACGTTGGCAGTTCAATGCGTTTATCTTTTAATGCCACCTGAGTATCTGGAGTAGGATTTTGCTTATGAACAGTTTTGAATTATGGAATACAGTATCTTTTAAAAGAGAAGATATTCTAAAAGATTTATCTTCCCTCAGCCTAGTCCCATGTTAATAAACGTAATACACATTTTAATATTTCCCATTGCAAAGGGAGAGATGTTGTGTCTGTTTTGTGAACTATCACAAAATCCTTAATTGCTTGGCGAATTTCTTATCTATAAAAAACCTCGTCCTTAAAGCGTTTGTTAACCCAAAAAAAAGATCCTGTTCCTTTAAAGCATTTTATACAGCACAAGCACTGTGCTGTATAAAATGCTTTAAAGGAAGGGCATTTGGCCCCCTGTATCACCTGAAATAGCTGGCTGATCCTGCCTAGCTATGCCCTTTCCCCCATACTTAGACTACGATATATCAGGGCTGCTGAGCCCTGACACCGGAGTCTGAGTGCATACCTCTGTCATCCACAGCCTGCTATCTGTCTCCTGTGTGCTCTCTCCCCCTCCCCTCTCTATTTGTCAGCTTGTGACAGTGCCTGCCCCCTCAACTCCTGCTGCTCAAATAACTTTCACATCTTCATACCATCCCCTCTGCGATCTAATCCTGTGTCCCCCTGTGTGAGTGATTAATAAAAAAAAAAAAGCCTGCTATACCTCATTTCACAGCTCTTCTCAGCAATCACATGATCAGCTGTCTCTCTTTCTCTCCCCTCTTCTCTCCCAAGTGATGTCAGCAGGGGAATCTCGGCCCCACCTGTTGCACCTATCAGACTGGGAAAGAGAAAGCCAGCTGATCATGTGATCTCTGAGAAGAGCTGTGAAATGAGGTATAGCAAAATTTTGTTATATATATATATATATCACTCACACAGGATTATAACACAGAGGGGATGGTATGAAAATGTGAAAGTGGCTTAACGACCACTTTAAGTAAGTTATCATGTAATCTCCAGGACCAGTGTTGCATCCTATGTTCTGGTAAACATAACTCCAAGAACACAGGGGCATTGAGAGCTGGGCACACTCTCCTGTCATGCGAATTGGATGCGAGTAAACTCGCATCCAATATGCACTAGTGTGAACCCAGCCTCAGTCTTTGGCAAGTATAAGATTAATAATCGTAAGCATTTTTCCATATATAGAGATTTCTAGTAGCAGAAACCTTCCATCAATACCTATCAATAATATTGACCTTTTGCATTTGAAGAGAGTATAAAATTTGTGATCTTTTGGATGGGGAATTCAATCCTCTGGCATTAAAATAGCAAATCTTGAAGGAAAGGGAAGGGGAACAAAGAAGGGAAATACAAAAAGACAAGCCCAAGTAACGCTATCTGAGTTTAAAGTTACAAAAGTAAGGTCCCTACAAAGGGGGGCTCAGAGGGACCTCAACCATGCATATGTGTGTGTGTGTGTGTGTGTGTGTGTGTGTGTGTGTGTATATATATATATATATATATATATATGTATATATACTGTTTCTCTGACCCCTATTTCAAGGTAACTAATAAGGTTCAACAGGGGAGATTCATATCTCTATAGTTAATGGGAAATAAAGGGGGGGGGGGGTACCATTGGTCATTTACTTCATCTACACCATTCAGTTTTCTCTCTCAAGTACATAACATATGTGACCTATTCTTCCATGCAAAGTGTATTATCACTCATTCCTACCATGCAAAATAGCAACCATTTAATTATAAAATATTTCACCTTAATTATGTCATTATAACCCCCCCCAAAAAAAGGAGATGGGAAAAATAAGGGAATGTTATTAGTTATCCCTATATTAATTTATATTTACCATCCCATTCTGTATTTTAATATCTTACTAAAGTGTCCATAACCCAAAATAACAAAACAACCTTTAAATATAAAGTATCTCACATATTAGTGTCAATCTAACCCCAAAAGTGAAGGAGAAAAAAAGATAGAGAAAAAAACACCCTTTCCTGCCACTTCCTACCCTCTGTTGAATAATATTCAGATCAATTATCCATAAAAAACAAAACACATGGTACTTCTAGTTCTTTTTGCAACTATGAAGAGGAGAAAACATTTCATGAGGATTGTTAGGGAGGTCTCTGATCTTTTTTTAATAGCCTATATGGTAAACTAAAATAAGCTTGTGGCCATTGTGGTAGTTCAATTTCGGGAAGTTGGAGACTCTTTAAAAAAACTGGCAAATACTCAGTTGTCCTTTATAATGTACTAGAATCTGAAATGGAAATCTCAGTTTATAAAGAATATTTTTCTCTCTAAGGCTTTCCTTAAAGCGGCGTTTCAGCCATTTTTCTTTTTTAAATAACCCCCGTGACAGTTGCCGCTTGTGGTTTAAAAATCGGTAATCTGCAAAACAGTGCTCTTTTTGTTCTTTGTGCAGCATTCATTACTTACTGTAAGCTCCTGATTTACAACCAGCCATTGTGACTGTGGGCATCAGAAGGCCACTGAGACTCTCTTCCAGGATTAGGTGCAGCTGGCTACCTAGCATGCACCTCCCGATCTCGCACATGTGCAATGAAGCGTGCCCCACTGTGTGTCGGTCAGTGGCTGCAGGGGATGCTGATGATACAGCTATCCCAGGAGACTATGAAAAGCGAAAATGACGTACCTCGCCGTGGCAAGGTAGGATGGAAATGCACCCTAAAGACCACAAGTAAAGGTACAAAATGACAAAAAATGAAAAGAAAATTATCCTAAAATGAATGTGGGTGCAGTTATCTATTATTAGCGCCATTGTTGTGATTTAGGCTGGAACTCCGCTTTAAGGTCAGAGTATATCTGGAAAGATCCTGCAACAAAATAAACTGTGCTCCATCAAAGTCTATAGTCCTACGCTGACATGCAGCTGCCAAGATCTGTAATGTATTCTACACATAACATCTCTCGGTTTTGCCAGATCTATATATTTAGGTTCCGGTGATCTATGTTCCCGGTCTATTATAAGTTCAGCAGTAGATGGACATTGTTATAAGGTGTTAAAAATGCCATGCAATGTTTATATTGGATCTTCGGGACCGGTCCTGTGCGTTTTTGGGTCTGATTGAGGTGCGAATTCAGACAATAATTTGTACCTGATTCGCACCTAAACCGGTGAACAGACACACGCCAAACCTGTGGCCTTACTTCAATATTATTCCATATATTTTTGTTCTCTAAGCCATCTACAGTGTTGATGAATATTTTAAATAATGTTCTTGCTCCTGGTATCTTGCTTCAGCCTGAGAAAACTACTGTTCAATGATGGATAATTTCGATTCTAAAGTGTTCACCCTATCCTGAGCATTTTGCATTGATGCTTTCATTGATTGTAATTCTGTTTTATAAGATTCAAGTCTATACACATACCTCTCCATATACTCTCTTGTAGATAGGTATCGAATATATGCTTGCATATCCCAGGTCCTTTTCCCCATTCCCATTATTTTGGTTGTGGCAGGTTGTATAGTTGGCGGGGAGCTACTGTTAGCTTGTTGTGTATCACCTTCTATACCTGCTGAAATCCAGTCCGTCATATTAGATGTTTCAGGCAGGTGTTGCGGTTGTTAAAAAAATCCTTTTAATATCCATAGTTTGAGCAGATTGGGTTCCAGTAGTTGTTTTAGCTGTAGACCCTATTGTTCCCTTCCTAACCCTTTGCGGCTGGGGAGTTTTGTCCGGCATGGTCGTTGTCTAGGCAGCAGGGCAAAGTTTTACACTATTATGCCGCCCTCCTTTTTTACCTTTTTTTTGTCATTCAACAATATTCTGAGAAGTGATTCTAAACGTAAACATTTTTTTTTCTTTAAAATGACAAACGTCATACTTATCTGCTCTGTGCAATGGTTTTACCCTGATCCTCCCTTTCTCGGGTCCCCTGTCGGCATTCCTAGCAAGCCTCTTGCTATGGGGGCACTCATGCAGGCTAGCTCCCGAGCCTCGCTGTCTGCATCTATTGACACAGACAGCCAGATTTGGCCCTGTCCCCCCGCTCCTCCTCAGCGGCTGCCATTGATAGGAGTAGGAACCAATGGCAGCAGAGAGAGTCTCATGCACTCATGCACATCACTGGGGGGTAACTACATGCATAAGGTTTTTGTTACCTTAATGCAGAGAATGCGTTAAGGTAAAAAAAAAACCTTCTGCCTTGAGAACCACTTTTAAAGAATCCCTGTTTGAAGAGCGATAATATAGTGTAAATCTTTGGATATACCTGTGTGTGGTGACAGTGCGTGTTACAGACGTTTATTTTAAGTAATAAATGTTATCGCTACTATTGTGAACGGTTGGTAGGCCAAACTGTATGAGGTGACAGTGTGATAAATCTGAACCCAGTGACGATCACTCTCAGTCTGCTGGCACTTAGATTGTGGTCCTGCGAGCTGAAAAATCTTGAGGCTGAGAGTGGCATTATCACGTACTAGTGATAGCGCGGTGTCAGTTTGACCAGCCATTGAGGGTGGCCAGGGTCTGACATCATGTCCGTCACATGCCAGACCAAAAGATAAAAGTCCAAATTTGTTAATTTTATTTAACCACTTGACAACTGGGCACTTAAACCCCCTTAACAACCAGACCAATTTTCAGCTTTCAGCGCTCTCACACTTTGAATGACAATTACTCAGTCATGCAACATTGTACCCATATGAAATTTGCGTCCTTTTTTTCACACAAATAGAGCTTTCTTTTGGTGGTATTTAATCATCTCTGGGTTTTTTATTTTTTGCGCTATAATTAAAAAAAGACCGAAAATTTTGTAAAAAAATGAATTTTTCTTCATTTCTGTTATAAAATTTAGCAAATTAGTAATTTTTCTTCATAAATTTTGGCCAAAATTTATACTGCTACCTATCTTTGGTAAAAAAAAAACAAATTAGTGGATATTATTTGGTCTTTGTGAAAGTTATAGAGTCTACAAGCTATGGTGCCAATCACTGAAAATTGTCTCGACTTGATTTACTGACGGC
>BLSH010472475.1:2700621-2724272 GCA_018402905.1 Glandirana rugosa
CTTAATGAGTCGTATGTCTTATCTTCTTCACTATGACACGTCACAGGTATGTATGTCATATTCATGTCTATTCTATTCTGTATGCCGAGTAATTGTCAGTATCTGTACTTATACTGTATGTATGGACACTGCACAGTATCACTTCTTCTATTCTGTATGCTGAGTAATTCTCAGTATCTGTAATTATACTGTATGTATGGACACTGCACAATATGGCTTCTCCTATTCTATATGCTGAGTAATTCTCAGTATCTGTACTCATACTGTATGTATGGACACTGCACAGTATCACTTCTTCTATTCTGTATACTGAGTAATTCTCAGTATCTGTAATTATACTGTATGTATGGACACTGCACAGTATCACTTCTCTTATTCTATATGCTGAGTAATTCTCAGTATCTGTACTTATACTGTATGTATGGACACTGCACAGTATCACTTCTTCTATTCTGTATGCCGAGTAATTGTCAGTATCTGTACTTATACTGTATGTATGGACACTGCACAGTATCACTTCTTCTATTCTGTATGCTGAGTAATTCTCAGTATCTGTACTCATACTGTATGTATGGACACTGCACAGTATGGCTTCTCCTATTCTGTATGCTGAGTAATTCTCAGTATCTGTACTTATACTGTATGTATGGACACTGCACAGTATCACGTCACTTATTCTGTATGCTGAGTAATTCTCAGTATCTGTACTTATACTGTATGTATGGACACTGCACAGTATGGCTTCTCCTATTCTATATGCTGAGTAATTCTCAGTATCTGTACTTATACTGTATGTATGGACACTGCACAGTATCACTTCTTCTATTCTGTATACTGAGTAATTCTCAGTATCTGTAATTATACTGTATGTATGGACACTGCACAGTATGGCTTCTCCTATTCTATATGCTGAGTAATTCTCAGTATCTGTACTCATACTGTATGTATGGACACTGCACAGTATCGCATCTCCTATTCTGTATACTGAGTAATTCTCAGTATCTGTAATTATACTGTATGTATGGACACTGCACAGTATGGCTTCTCCTATTCTATATGCTGAGTAATTCTCAGTATCTGTACTCATACTGTATGTATGGACACTGCACAGTATCACTTCTTCTATTCTGTATACTGAGTAATTCTCAGTATCTGTAATTATACTGTATGTATGGACACTGCACAGTATGGCTTCTCCTATTCTATATGCTGAGTAATTCTCAGTATCTGTACTTATACTGTATGTATGGACACTGCACAGTATAGCTTCTCCTATTCTATATGCTGAGTAATTCTCAGTATCTGTACTTATACTGTATGTATGGACACTGCACAGTATCACGTCACTTATTCTGTATGCTGGGTGTAACTCCCAATGGCTGTCAGTTTTCTGTATGTGTGGGTGCTGTACTGTAGCACTTGCCTTGATTTGTATGTTGGTAGTAATTGTCAGTATCTGTCTCTATATGTATACTTCTTGTTTCTATTTCTCTAGTTAGCAGTTTGAAAAGTTATGTCAAGCAATGGTTGAGTTGCTCTACATATCAGCACACATGAGTTATATCCTCATTTCTATCCATAGCTACGCACTGTAGCGTTCAACCTGAAAATGACGGACAGACTATTTATTTGCTAGTTTCCGGTCCTCGTTCTTGTCAGATCTTCCCTTCTCATTTTTCTTCTGGCGCTCTGTCCGTGGATTCAAGTTTGTTTTGTCCATTTAATTTTGTGCGTTATTTATATTTGGTTGTCGAGCTTGAGTAAACAGTTCGCTCTTAGCAATTTGGCTTTATTGACTGGGAGAATAAATTTGCTTTGTTTAATACCATGTGCGGAGCGTTGTGTGATTTCCAGACTTTTAATTGCACTATAAATTGCTGGAAGTTTGTGTCCTTTTAAAGCATTAGTAAATCCATGCGGCAGGTGATGTGAGCATCTATAAAATTCCTAATAAATACAGATGATGCAAGAGGCAGAGGGAGGATGTAAATGGGATGGGGGTGTTGTTTCTGCAGGTAAAATTTCATTATTAAGAATCTCAGGTTTTGGCTCCCTTTTTCTTTTAACCACTTTTTATTTATACTTGAAATTCACTCCCTTATCCAAATGAGTGCTGAATTTTGGGTGTCCGAAAAACAATAACATTTGAGATCCAAAAGTAATTATTTTACTTTTCAAATTACAGAATTGTCACAGTTTTTGTGTGATTGGTGTTAATTGCCTGCAAAATTGCCAAAGGAAATGTGTCCATACTGTTACTGCAGTCAATATTCTCTGGTCATTGCTGCAGGGCTCATATCATTGCTGTAGCAAACATACACATGTTGCTATTCTCGAATATTGTTGCTTTGATGAATATACTCAGCAGTGTTAATTTTGTCTACAAAAATATTTTTGTCATAATTTTCATCAGCTGCATGTTTTCAGTGATGAAAACGAAAATAAAATTTGAATTGAGTCAATTGACAAAACTATGATGAAAATCCATTCCAATTTTCATCAAAACGGAAGGGACTTTTACCTGAACTTCTGCTTTCCTCTGAGCTCCCCAGCCCCCTGTCAAGCTGTATTGGTTGAGAGACGCATGCTCCCTCTGTCTGCCTGCTGCCTGGGAGTCCTGGAACAATGCCCTGCAAACCATGTGGTAAGTGTTCTATAAGTGAAGGTAAAAAACCTTCTATGTTCTGCTCCCCCCACAGCCCCCCTAATACTTACTTGAGCCCCTTCTTGATCCAGTGATGTGCACGAGAGACTCGGCTGTCCCTGGGGACTCCCTCTCCTCATTGGCAGCAGTGGGCATCATTGGCTCCCACTGCTGTCAATCACAGCCAGTGAGCTAATGAGGAGAGTGGGGGGCAGGGCCACACCACAGCTCTGTGTCTTTTGGTCACATAGAGCCGGGCTCGGGAGTGAGCACACACCAGTGCCTCCATTGCAAGCCGCTTGCTCTTGGGGCACTGGTCAAGGGGGGGGGGGGCCAGGAGCTCCGGTGGGGCATCCGAGAAGAGGAGGATTGGGGCTTCTCTGTGCAAAACCACTGCACAGAGCAGGTAATTTTGACATGTTTGTTATTTTTTTAAACCTTTAATGTCACTTTAAATAATGCATCCTGTTGCACTAGTGAGTATACATAGATCATTGTCACCGTAAATGTGCTCATATTGCTGTTGCAGTGAATAAAATCAGGTCATTGCTACAGGTTATGTGCCTATTTTGTTGCTCTAGTAAAATATACCCAGGTTATTGCCAAAGTATATGTTCTCTTCAATGTCTCAAGAATTTCCCTTTACTGCACCATTAAATATGGTTACACAATAGCCGTGGGTAATTTGTCCTATTTGTGCTTCCCTCAAGGTGTCTGCAGAAACTATGGCTAGATCACTGCTGCAGTGAATGGTCCCATCATTGTGCTTAGTGACAGTGACATAACCCTACTGGCCAATTCAGCTGTCAGTTGTGAAAGTGAAGTTATTTGTCTGATGGCTTTTTGCATTCACAAGAGGGACTGAAGGGTTAAATAGCAGAAAACAGCAGGGATTGAAGTTGGCAGTAATTATTTACATGAAGTTTCCCCACGTGTCTCGCACTCATTAAAAACTTGTAATTAACTTGCAGAAAAACCAGCGTATAGGACAGCGTCCTTCATAACACCATTTCAGAGCGGTTTATTGCCTCTGTTGCTCAGGCGGCTTCATTATATATAAACCATGTAGAGATGGAGGAGCAACATTATAATTTCAGTGAGAAAAGAGGACCGGTGTTGCTTTGAAATAAAGGCAAGAACAAGACTTTGTGCCCAGATGTTCAGCAAGAACTCCAAAGCTTGGATTATCAGAAGATCGGTCTCCCCGGAATTGACGACGCTGTGGCAGAACACTGAAATTCTAGTGAAAGATGGAGGGAAAGATTCTGTAATCGCCAAACCTTGATGAATTTTTAAGCTAATAGACAGCAATGATAAACTAGAATGTACTTTAACATTTGTGAACAAATCTGCAATATTTTGCGAAGTCTGATTTAAAACCGATATGATAGAGGAAGATAAATGACAGATGAATTCCTGTCTAACGATCCCATAAATGAATCCTGCCAAAGTGGCATTAAGGTTTCCTTAGTGTCAGAATTCTTCATTCTTGCTCATGTATGAGGAATTTGCTGTCCTTATTTGTCAGGAATAATGTGTTTGGAGTATTGGTCCTTTAAAATAGCTCATAGAGAGCAAGGAATCTATCATGCTGGCAGTACAGCTGTTCCTCTGCTTAGGCTCTGCGCCTATGTAAGCCCTCATATAAGGGGGACAGAGATGGCTTACATTTCAGCAGTATCTCTGCTTTTAGCCCCCATTACTTTTTTTGATTGCTTTACTCTCCTAATGTTGGCCGTACACTGCTTGTATCAGCCAAAATTTGAGTTTGTGGGTTGCCCTGTCAGTGCCACCCAGCTTTGCAAACTTTAATATGAAAATTGAAGGAGCCAGGGGAAAATTGACAGCTGAACAGTGACGACAGCCAATCAAATGCAATCACTATTCAGGTATTCAGACAGCCGCGTGAACGGCAGCTGTCAGAGTGCAATGACGGGCAGTGCAGATTCCTCCATCCATGCTGTTCAGTGTGCATGAGGAAATAATTTTGATTCCTTTATACAAATGTATGGCTAGCTTTTTCTCCACAGACATCTTGTATCTCTCACGGATGAGTGATATGCAGGTAACCACACTGAAAACAACTTATGCTAGCCATACACTTGTAGATGTCCCTTGTTCAGCCCCTCAGTCTGAACATAATAAATGAAACAGTATGGATGGAGGAATCTGTCCTACCGACTTCTTCTGTATTCTGAAGCCACAGACAGCATCCACCTCTGTCTGTATACCTGCACAGTGATTACGTCTGATTAGATGTAGTCACTGTTCTGCCAACAATTTTCTACCTGGCTTCTCTGATTTTCAGACCGAAGTTTGGCGAGCTGGCTGGTGCAGCAATGTTAAAGAATAAGTTCACCTTTGAGAATATGTTACATGTCCTATCTGTTTTTAGGATGGAACATGTAACATGTTCCCACTGCTGCAGCCTCTACCCGATCCGCCTCTAGTGATAGCGAGCCAGGGATCTTCTCCCCAAACTCACTGTCACGATAAAAAAAGGTTCCGGTTGCGTCATTCAGTCAGAGTTCCTGTCATTTTGTAACAACCTGCCCTTAGGATGTATAAGCAGGCAGCTTACACTGGCAGTCTGCAAGAGGCCTGCATTGCACCCGCGGTCAGCTTTGCATGCCCCCTAATAATGCATAATAATAAATGCACATTTTTTTTACCTGCAAAAATATGTGCATTTATTTATTTATTATTATTATTATTTTACAAAGTGAATTTATCCTTTAAGCACTGATTACATTGTGTAGTATGAGGATAGCCACAAGAGGGCGACTCTTGCAACAAGTCTGTTAATAAAAATGTGATATGAAGTGTAATGTTAAAGTCATATTGGAAATTACTTTCAGGAAGCCTGACAATAATATAACCAACAGTGTGTCCTGTGTGAGAATTTGTATACAGTTACCTAATCCTTATAAATATTCAGCTTGTCGGGATGACAGCTGCATTATTCAGTGCGTCTGTTTCTGACAGATCTGTGTTTTCAGAAATTGTTTCCAAGGATGGTAAATATTTCTGCTGATTTGGATTTGGTCCTAGTTTAGATTTTGTATTAAAAGCAAATATCTTGCGATGGAGATAAATTGGATGCTGGAGGCTGGTCGAATATCTGAAATCTTCTGGTATAATTGAAAGCATGGACTTTAGTACTGCAGGTTGCGGAATACAAATCGCTTTTTAATGGTAATGCTGCTGGACAATCCGGTTGTTCTTATCTACAGTGTGAACATGCAATGCACATTTATATTATATTCTGCCAGATTAGTCTCATAGTTACTTTGTTGCATTTGACTGATAGTCTGTAAAGTATGTTAAACAGTATGTTGTTTTGCCTTTACCTTCTATTCCACCTATGAGAGACATAGGGGTTCATTTATTAAAACTGGAGAGTGCAAAAGCTGGTGCAGCTCTGCATGATAGCCAGTTAGCTTCTAACTTAAGGGCCGGTTCACAAATAGGCGACTTGCGATCCGACTTGGGTCGTCCCAAGTCGCTTGACATCAGAAATCCCATTGAAACAAATGGGAGCCGTCTTAATGTACACTACTGAAGTCGCTCCGGCTTCAGTGCGAATTCAGAAAAGATTCCTGTACTACAAGGCGACTTCTATCTGACTTGTGCCCATAGAATTCAATGGAAGTCTCCTCCAATTCGGATCCCCATCTATATTAAAGCGACTTTACAGGAAAAAGAAAAGAATTTACAGAGGTATTCCCCACGTATTACCCAGGCAATCCCCTCCCTCCCTTCTCTGATTGGCCACAGGCAAAGTCACCTGGGATGGAGTTTGCTTCAGGTCGCGTTTTAGTCACGTTGAATTCGCCTTGAAGTAGCATTCAAATTGCCTAGCAAAGTCGCCCCTGAAGTCGGATTGCCTAGGTGTGAACCTGCCCTCAGTGTGTTCAATTAAACTTTGATAAAAATACCTGGAAGCTGTTTGGTTTCTATGTAGAGCTGCTCCAGATTTTGAACTCTCCAGTTTTAGTAAATCAATCCCCAGTGTTAATAGCTGAGCATGCGGTGCAGATCATTACGTCGTTACATACACAGTAGTTTACTTTTTTATAAATGCAGATGTCATTTTAACTGGCTGTCATGCTCGTCCTGTGACATCAATATGTAATAGATCTGGAACAAGGATGCAGATCCGGCTTCTGACTCTACTGGCTGCAAAATTGTTCCAATTAGAGACTCAGAAATCAGCATTACAGGCAACAAGCATCTGCTGTCAGGCCTTTTACACACAGGTGTCAGAAGGGAGTGTTTGGTGCTTGCTCTCCGTGTCGCTGAGCATTTCCTAGGGACTAGGGGCTAAAAGACATACAAAGTCTAAATTGTTCATTATGTACAGCCACTTAGTGGTGTGTTTGCTTTGTACTAAGAAAGAGGGAGGTGTTAAGCAAAGAAAAAACGCATGCAACTGTGGTGAAAATGCCTTGCAGTGCTGCAATACCACAGTTAAGTAAAGAAAAAAAAAGCATTCAGCTATGGTGTTGCAGCACAGCAAGACATTTTCATAAACACCACAGTTGCATGCTATTTTTTTTCTTTGCTTAACACCTCCTTCCTTCCTGCAGAGGGAGCTATTTACAGTCCAACCAGTGTGAGTATATTAGGCCTTGTAGAGCCCCCAACCTGGTCATCTTGGTTTTGGGCAAATCTCAATAAACACAGGAGCTGTATAGCAGGAAAGATATGGCACATTATGTGAACATGACTAAATAAGAAATGTATATCTCTGCTCAAGTCCCACTTCACCTCTTTAATTAACCTTTTCTACCTCAAGCCTGTGGATTTCAGGGGTTTGGGGTCTCTGAGCGACATTATCTCTAAATAAATGCCATGATTGGGATCACAGAAGGATATTTGTGTAGACATTACACGACCAGACAGTATGTTTGAAAGCAATTTCAGGGACCAGGTGCTCTTGCTTAAGATGTTGGAAGCCATTACACACAATGCAATTCCACACAGCAGGGATTTCTTCTTGTGAGCATGACTTCTCCTCAGTTCCAGGAGGCTTATATGTACTTTTTAACATCCAGTGCTGGCACCACTGTGCTCATTTTTATTTATATATATATATATATATATATATATATATGTATATATATATAGTAAGATTGTCACCTTCAGTCCTCACTGCTGCCTTCCTAGGTAGGCATACTGTATATAGGTATAGAAAAAAACGGAATGGCCCCGCGTTAATGACTATTAGGTCAATTCAAATGATATTTTTTTGATGTTTTCAAGATATTTTTAAGGTGTTGTTTATTTAGGGAAACCTGTGTGGTACATTTAATAGTTTATTTAAGAGCACCTGTCACTTTTTTCAACAATCAGTTTTCATATGATCACAATACCCGCAGAGTATAGCCATAATAAACCTACGGGTGGTAAATTTAAAGAGCACATGTCACTTTACAAACTTACTAAGGAAAAACTTTGGAATGCCATGAACCAATAAGACTTTATTTAAAGGTTTTGCACAGCACCTGGCCACTTTTTGGCAATTATAGAGCATCTGCCACTTTAAATATTTATTATTTGTCATACAATTTTACACCAGAAATTATTTAAAGAGTATTACATTAATAGAGCAGCGCCATGCCTACAACCACCAAACTCTTTTTATTTTCATATACTGTATAGGTTCATAGGTATGTGCACTTTGTGTAGGGCATGTAAGTAGAGGGAGAACTTGAGATGTGGGCAGAACATGCTAAGACTTTTCAAGATCCACATTAATGCTTCATGGTTTACTAGTATTCTCCTGGAAGTGTATTTGGTATATATTAGCACCTCAGCCACTTTCCTTTTGTGCAGTCTGACTGCAGCAATCTTCATACATCTGACTAATCTGGAGCGCTGAAACTTCCTCAACTTTTTTCAAAGTTTTAAGTAACCTTTGTCATCTCTCTTCTTCCTGCAGGGGGCAGCATTGTGCTGGGGATCAACCTTTTCCCTGGGAATTAGCAGAGCAGTAAATCTTCATATTCTGTAAAATGTTATGAAAATCTGCTTTTATTTCATGCCAATTGCATCTGCTGCGGCCGCTACAGCGCACTCTTGTCCCTTCTTTTCTGTGTCACAGCCAGTTGGGTATATGAGAAAAAATAAATATCTAACAAGAGAGAAATAAAAATTTGTGACGAGAGGAAGCAGTGGAGATCATTTTTTTTATACACAATACGTATTTCTTTCCAAATATGAGCAGTCCAAGCGTCGCTGTAGCACTCTGTCACACTGCAACTGGCCCCTGCAGTAGTCATTCACTGACTGAAATCTACAATCACAAATCATGATAAAAGAGCAGCTCATGAAGACAGACCCATCCTCCAAGCTTACTTTCCAGGACCACAATAGGAGAAAAGTAGTAATGTGGATTGTGGCCAACAGTGATGGCACCGATATGTTTTTCTTTTCTAATTCCAGAAACGGTATCCTCAATGTGTGTTTTTTTTTTTTTTTGCTGACTGTCCATGTCTGTAAATATACATGGTGATCCATTTTCTTCTGTAAGAAGTGATGGAGAATGGTTGCAGTGGCATGATGTGCCAGTTTAGGAGTAAAGTTATATTGCTGTCTCTCAGAACAGCTGGTTGCATGGAGAAGCTCCAAGTAGCCACCATGTCTTTTCTGCTAGACTGTCCCCCACCGCTCAGAGTGATGGAAAACGCATTGCTTTCTAATATTGAATGATTTTCTTTGCATTACAAAATTTTTTGATTTGGTTCTTCTCATGCAAGCAACCAATCTGATTGGTAAAGTCCTGGGAAAGCACGATCAGTGACTCTGAAGAATCCACATGTATACAATCCACTGACAGCACCAAGCAAATGTCCAAGAGCCCAAGGTTTTTAATTATCAATTTAATTATCAAATTGATTCATAGCAGAATTAACACCTCCCCCTTCAACAGGGCTACAAGACCAGTACAAATACCAAAGTCATAAATATTTTGTGAATCTAGAAAATGAATATACAAATCTAAATAATGAATTTAAATGTCAAAGGGCATATATCCATTTGCATAAATGATCTGATTTCAGTAAATAGCATAATATTCTACATACCAGAGATCACAATACTTCATTAGCAAACAGTGAAACAAATAGATTGATAAACAACAGCTCAGTAAAAGCAAGACAATGTTACAATCATTATACTGTATGTTATATGAGATTTATCAGTGCTATTAAATGAATCGCTGTGTCTGAATACAAATGTACTGTTTGTAACTATTGCATAGACACACCTGAGGCCACAACTGAACCCGAGGCAGCGTGATCAGCGACAACATCAGTGACCCTTAGAAAATCTGAACCCTGCGCCCCATTTGTGTTTGGTGTTTCTGAAGGGTCATCTTTATTCTGCAGTGAAATATGAGTTTTTCATCAGCAAATGTTAATTATTTGCAACTCTCAGACCTGCCATCCAATCATTATCTATAGATCTGCGGGAAGATTAACACTGCGACCTGTTGACAGCTTTATCGGACTTCTGTCTGAATTCTGTTATTGTCTCATTTTTTTCTTGGAAGAGGAAACATTTACATGATTATCAGCTTTGATACTTTGAGCTGATGGAGGTTTCTTTATCATGAAGATTTTGCCCTGTGAAAGAGTTTGTTTGATAGATTATGTTATAGACATTATATATCCCTTATAAAGAGATGATTTGGAATTAATATTTGCCCATGGTGCTGTTATTAGCATGGATGGGAATAGGGGTGATATTCTAGGTTCATTAGAATGGAGCAGTGATATTTGACGTTGTCTTGGTTAGTGCCAATTTCTTAGGCTGACCAGAATCTGCTACAAGCATTGTGAATTTTTAGCAAGGTGTCCTAGTAGGCACTTCCCATGATCAGAAGTTATTGTAAAAGGCACACGGAAATGTGTTGGGATATCTTTGTTATTTGTTTTGTTTTTTTAAATCAAGAAAAACTTTTTATTGTACAAGAAAATATAAAGTACAACCATTCAAGTAATAGACTCCATAGGCAGTAAGAAAACAATCAAAGAATCGTTATACACTACATAAAGTATGATCTTGTTTGCATAGAGTCCACACCATTCAATCAGTGGTGTCTTCAGCTCAGGTAAAATAGCAATGCAAACCAAACAAACTCAAAACAAAAAATAAAACCCAAAACTCTTGCAGTGCACGTATCTCACACATACATATGTATACATTTTACCGAATCTGCCCATTTCTATCTGACACACCATTGATAGAAACATTTAGTCTGAAGTAGTCTTGAGAGTATGAGTTGAGAGGGAGCCACCCTAGGGGTCCCCAGCCACTCTTGCCAAATTTTCTGGAATTTATGAGGGGCATTCCTTTGTAGGTACATATTTTTTTCCTTTACAAGGATATTGTTTACCTGTTGAATTCATTGCTGACAAGTAGGAGTTTGGGGGGATAACCAGAATCTCGATATCAGCTTTCTGGCTAAATAAAGGTGTCTAACAAGTGCTACATAAGTAGACGGGATATATAGTTCTTCTGAAAAACACCCAGAATACACGTAACTGGATTTAAGTCAAGCTGAACCTGATGTATATTATTGATAAACTTGATAACTTCCTGCCAGCATCTCACTAGTTTGGGGCATCTCCATAACATATGAATTAGGTTTCCCTGGTGTATTTGGCATTTTGGGCATATGGGAGAGTCCCTTCTACCCAACTTGTGTAATTGTATCAGTGTGCGATATGCACAGTAAAGGATAAACAGGTGAGACGATTTATGTGCTGCTGATACTGACACCAGTGGACCAGCCGCTAATATTTGCTCCCAGGTATCCCCATCTATTTCTCTACAAGGCAACAGGTCCGGGGCCAGAATATGAGTCAGTAAGCAAACATATACCTTAGAGTTGATCCCTTTCTTATTAGATGTGGAACAAATATTATTAAGAAATTCTGAGTCCTCTGCCTGTAATGTAGAATTCCTGCCCTGCATTCTGAGAGCATGGCGCAATTGCATATATATATAGTATCGGTTACGTAATAAAGGGTACTCTATACAAAGTTGGGCAAAGGATTTCACTTCCTGTCCAGTAAAAAGTTGTGATAAATATTTAACTCTGACTTCCATCCAGATTGTACAAGCAAGTAAACCGTTGATTCCCAGTCTACGCTTTAACTCCACCCAAAGTTTCTGTAAAAGCTGTATTGTGGGACATTTAAAGGGAATTTCTGGCAGGCCCATTTCCAGCTGAGACTTAGTGGAGAACTCCAGTAAGGTTCAAATCAACAAGGTCCTAGAGGGATCAGCCACCAGGGGAAGAGCCCACCCAGCCATATGCTGGAACTGAGCAGCCAGAAAGTATGTAAGAGAATGAGGAACCGCCAATCCCCCCCTATTTTTGGGATACTGCAAAGTGGTCAATTTAATCCTCGCTACTCCATATTTCCAGATCAACTCTCTATATTGGGAATCTATCCGGTCAAACCAATATTTAGGAATCCATACAGAGGCGTTATAGAGAACATATAACAGTTGGGGGGCCCAAACCATTTTGATGAGGTTGGCTCTTCCGATAACTGTTAAAGGTAACTTACACCAGCTGAAGCAGTTCTAAAATGTTTTCAGAATGAGTTTGAGGTTCAGTGGTATATAATCCCCAACATTCCCCATCACATTTCCCAAAATTTAAAAAGAATTAACCACTGCCAACTGGGAGGTGACCCGTGGGTAAGGGGTCTAATGGCAACAGTGAGGATTTATGCCAATTAATGGCGAATCCTGAATGTTGCCCAAATTTCTGAATAAGCTGCATAACAGCTTCCAGGGACCCGACTGTGTCCCCAAGGTATATCAAGGTGTCATCGGGGTAGAGGGAAAGTTTATCTATCCTCGTTCCTCTATGGAACCCCAGTATGTCAGGGGATGCTCTCACCATAGTCGCCAAAGGTTCCAGCGCCAGGGTGAAGAGCTAAGGGTGCAGTGGACACACCTGCCTTGTTCCACGATGCAAGGGAAAGGCCTCTGAGAGTACCCCATTAATGCGAATTCTGGGAGCAGCATAGAGCAATTGAATCCAGGTAATAAAAGATTTCCCAACTCAAAATTTATGCAAGACAGCCCACAGGTATCACCACTTGATGCTATCAAAGGCCTTGGCAGCATCAAGTGAGAACCCTGCCCTATTGCCTGGATTATCCACCGGCAACAGTATGTTTAGAAATAACCTTCTGATATTCTATGCCGTTGATCTTGTAGGTATACAGGCTGACTGATCAAGATGTATCAGTCCATTCACTACCTTTGCCAAACAAGTGGCAAGCACCCTAGCCAACAGCTTGATATCCATATTGAGATATCTTAGTATTGGAAAGCCAAATGTTTCCTTTTCGGTGGAAGCTTTTGCTACACATGAGCCACTAACAGGCAACTGGATTGGGATGATTCCAGTGGGTCCTGGCCAGGGTGGATTTGATTTAAATCAACTCAATTTAAATCATAATTGTTAAAGAGCAGCTGTCATCTCTATCCCACTGCGGCTCCTCCTTTTGACCCTCTGTTGACTCACAAACAGTCCTATTCACTTTAATGGGATGGCTGGTGATGTGGCAGTGACAGAACAAGGTGAGGGACATGGCGGCAGCAGGTGACTGGATGCCCGTTAACAGGGGCTGCCATGATGGATCTTAAATGACAGGTGCCCTTTAAATGTAAGGACTTATTCTTACTGGTAGTTAGAATCTTTAATATTTGCAAACAAAATGAAGATTTCCTATTTAGAATAATAAGCTGTCAGGTTCGTAAAACAGCAATATCAGAACCAATTCAATCATACAGTTTCTAGTGTACATAGATTCGCAAAACAATGGGATAGAGGAATATTCCTGAACTTTGTTTTATCTCATGGTTACTGTAAAGTTGTGTGAATGCATCAATGCAGTGCATGTTATCTTAGCTTGCAGAGCTTGGATTAATTGAATGAGTTTACCGAAAATGTAAATATAGCAGAATATACAGCCTCATGCTACTTTACTAGCTCCACTTCATGCTGAATAAACAAAATTATTAATGTATCTTAAATATAAAACTATCTTTAGATAGGTTTTTTTATTCCAAAAGCAAGAAAAATCTGATTTTTATTTTTAAATCATTGATTTTTATCCACCCTGGTCCTGGCAACACCGAGTTTGTCTAAGGATGAAGCAGTATGTCAGTGTATGGGCAGCCTAGATAACCAGCATTGCAGTGTAGCAGATTGCACAATAAACGCATACAAATACTCAGATTCAGAATTTACTTTTGTGTGGAGGGGAATAAGCTGCATAGCCATCTCAGAACGCAAGTTTCTATTTGAGGTTTTGACAACATGCTTACACATTAGGCATTGTGCACATATACTGTGTATCCAGTGTGTCTAACCTCATAGACTTCCATTGTTTTACATGCAGTAATTCACTGTTTCGCTTTCTGCACTGTAGACATAAGCAGGATCATCTTGCAAAGGGCCGGACTGGGAATAAAAACCAGCCCTGGAAAAAATGTCACACCAGCCCCATAGCATTATTATACCAGCCCAACAGCATAACGTCATTATTTTCTTGTTCATAAAAGGGAAAACCTTGCATTTTAACGCACATTTGAAGAGTGTATATATAGATAAGACAGATATGAAAGCACATAGAAAGAGCAAATTCTGGTTAAAAGTGGAGCAATCATCAAGGGGGACCCCACGAATGTGGGGGGGGGGACTCTGGTGACCAGAGACCACCTTCTGCAGAAAGAAAACACTAAGGTAAGGGGTGGGGTTACTAATGTAAGGGGGAAAACTTTATATCAGTGTCCCCTTACATTATTGTATTCACTCCCCCCTTACATTAGTGACCCCCCCTCAGACTGGCCTGGCAGCACTGTCATTTACCTCCTCTCAGGTGCACCATGCAGGGCTCAGTCAGTCAGCTCCAGCTTGGTGGCTCTGGTTTTATCCTAAAGTCTCCTCTCCACAGTCCACACACGTCTGACTTCTCCCGTGACCCCCATCCCTGCGGCACTCCCACTCTTGACTCCTCTCCAGACTCCCCCCTCAGAGACTGCCGACATGATAAAAGATGGTCAGAGGCTGCAGACATGGTACAGGAGATGGTCAGAGACTGCAGACATAATACAGGAGAATGGTCAGAGACTGCAGACATGATACAGGAGATGGTCAGAGGCTGAAGACCCGGTACAGGAGATGATCAGAGACTGCAGACATGGTACAGGAGATGATCAGAGACTGCAGACATGATACAAGAGATGATCAGAGACTGTGGACATGATACAGGAGATGGTCAGAGACTGCAGACATGATACAAGAGATGGTCAGAGACTGTGGACATGTTACAGGAGATGGTCAGAGGCTGAAGACACGGTACATGAGATGGTCAGAGACTGTGGACATAGTACAGGAGATGGTCAGAGACTGCAGACATAGTACAGGAGATGGTCAGAGACTGCAGACATGATACAAGAGATGGTCAGAGACTGTGGACATGTTACAGGAGAGGGTCAGAGGCTGAAGACACGGTACATGAGATGGTCAGAGACTGTGGACATAGTACAGGAGATGGTCAGAGACTGCAGACATAGTACAGGAGATGGTCAGAGACTGCAGACATGATACAGGAGATGGTCAGAGACTACGGATATGATACAAGAGATCAATGCAGCCTCACCAGTGCCCATCTGCAGCCTCACTGTGCCCATCAATGCAGCGGAGGGAGGGAGAAGAGTCTGCACTTGGATCGGCCCTGGGTGCCGCTGAGCCGCAGCTCAAAGCGACCCCAGGGCAGGCTGCCTACTGGGAAATATTCTGGTATCCCGGTACGCCAATCCGGTCCTGATCTTGCAGTGAACTGCTTGGGAATGCTCCTCCAAACTCTTCCCTGGTTGGAAAAATATTGGTCAAGGAAAGAAACCCGCAAAGTTTTTTTCTCCTACGTTCACTGACAGACGCAGCTCTTCATGACATGCGGGGTTTATGCTTGTCCCACTAGGAGTTAACTAGGCAGGGAAAAGAACAGCTGGCCCCTCCCATGGGGCTGTCCTCTCTTCCCACATAAACCCTCCACATAGCCTAGCTCAGCAGTTTCAATGCCTAGTGTGCAAGGAGTTGACCTGGCTTCCCTTTAGGGGAATTGCAGTCTTGATTATGACCGTCTTTTTTCTTATTTTTATTTTTATTTTTACTACTTCTATCAAGCAATGGATTTGCTATCAAGAAGCCAGCCGGGGCATAGAGAGTCGCACGGACTCTGCACTTTCCCCGGCCTGGCCGACCGATGCGAGCCAGTCCCGGGGTATGGGAACCCGCTTCATCGTGCCCGTTCCGTGCGGGCGGCCTGGGGTAACCCCCATCTGAGCCCAATCCTGGATTGCGATTCGGGTAGGGCGTTTTCTGGCCGGCAGCAACCGTCCAAGCAGGGGCGGAAGGGCTGTGAATGGGTGGCTACCCATTGCGCTCGTCAGGAGTGGTGAATGAGAGCTCCTTCCTCCCCCCCTTTTCAGGGGTGGAGAGGGGACCGACGATTTAAAAAAAAAAAAAAATGTTTTTCTTTGGGTAGCTGCTGCCAGGGACGCGTGGGCCCCTTTTCACCCCCTCCACACCCCCCCATCCCCCCCTGCGCCGCACCCGATCGTTGGCACCGTCCGTGTGATTTTTTCGGCCGCCATTTTGCCGTAGCCGCGGACATGCTGGGCCTATGGAGCTTTCCCTCTAGCGCTCAGAGCGGCCATTTGCGGTACTGCACGTTCCCTGCAGGTGGGTTTCGGCCTCTAATGTTCATTGGCGGCCATCTTGGTGTCCCCTGCTACTGCAAAAACGTGTTTAAAACGTTTTGCTTTCTCTTCGGAACGGTGTGTGCTCCTGACGGTGGGGCTCTTCTGATGATCCTCAAAAGTTACAGGCAGCAAACAGCAAGTATAGCTGGGCTCTCCTGTGGGTGCTGGTGGCGGCGGGTGCAGTCCTCCTGGGTTTCCCTGGTGCGCTGTGGGGCGGTGGTGTGCGGCTCTGTGGGGGTGCCTCAAGTTTTGGTATACACATGTGTGTTACTAAGAGTGATTTAAGGGGAAGAACCATGGCAGACTATACTGCTGAACATGCTGAGGAGGAATCAGCAGGGGCGCAATCTGCGTAAGGGGCTTTTTTGGACCAACAGGCCCCCAAGGAGCGGCCTCCTCCCCCTTGTTCTTCAGGAAAGGATTGTGATCCGGAAGTGGCCTCTGGGGTCACAGGGACCCCAGTGGACCCATCTGATGGTGAACTGGGTCCCTCAGACAGAGAAGAGGATCAGGGGCGGCGGCTGCGCGTGAAAAAGTGCTGGTTTCCGCCATTATCGCTGGAATACACACATCACTGCAACTGAGCCAGGATGGTGAAGCGCAGACCTCTGTGTATGTGTGTGGGTCCTCCAGGCCCCCAAGGCTTACGCCTATGATCAATTTTTTGATCATTTTATTTGTCGTAAATGGCAGCGTCCACAGCATTCTTTTTCGCTGTCCAAACGGTTCGCTGCTCGCTATCCCTTTGAGGAAAGCTTTTTGAAAAAATGGGAGTCACCTATGGTGGACCCGCCGATAGCTCGCCTTAATAAGGCGACGACCATTCCTCTGGAAGGGGCTCCTTCCTTCAAGGACCCCGCTGACAGAAAGACAGAGGTACTGTTAAAGTCGCTCTTCCTGGTGGCAGGCTCTGCTCTGTGGCCAGCCATGGTGGCGCAGTATCTGTCTGAGCGTATGGCGGAGCTTCAGAATGATCTGGACTGTGGCCGCCTAATGGATGCGCCGCAGAGGGCTGATTTTTTGCACCAAGGTTTCAAGTACCTTTGTGATGCGGCCGTTGATTTACTGCCTATGTTATTCAGAATAGTGGTGTTTGCCGTTATCCTCAGACGGGTACTCTGGTTGCGTTCTTGGTCCGGTGACCATGCTTCCAAGAAAGGTCTCGCAGACCTTCCCTTTCAGGGTGGTCGTCTATTCGGTCCACGGCTGGATGAGATTATTAAGGATTTCACAGGAGGTAAGAGCACTTTCCTCCCGGAGCCCCGGAGGCGTGAGTTTTGCCGTAGACAGGGGCCCCCTACCTCGGGTCAGAAAAGGTTTTTTTCGCGCCCCGGGTGCAGCAGGTAAAGGGATCCGTCCCAGTAAGGTCGCTGTAGGGACCAGAAAACGGCAGTGGCAGCGCAAAATCGAAAAGGTGGAAGACAAGCCCTCCTCAGCCTGATGGGTTGCCCCCACCCGGGCTTCGGGTGGGGGGATGTCTTCTGGGGTTCGCAGACCTGTGGCTTGCTCACATTCCCGACCGTTGGGTCCGGGAAGTGGTGCCCACCGGGTACAGGATAGAGTTCAACACTCTACCCCCAGACAGGTTCTTCCCATCGAACTTAGGGCTTCCACAGGCACGCCGGGAGGCCCTCTTCGGGGCTGTACAAGCACTCTCGGACCAAGGGGTGATCGTGCCAGTGCCTCCAGCGGAGAGGTTTCGAGGTTTTTACTCAAACCTGTTCGTGGTCCCCAAAAAGGGGGGGGGGGGTCCGGCCAGTATTGGACCTGAAGGCCCTGAACCGGTATGTGAAGGCGTGGAAATTCTGGATGGAATCTATCCGCTTGGTTGTGGCCGCCCTCCATCAGGGGGAATTTCTGGCGTCTCTGGACATCAGGGATGCGTACCTTCATGTACCTATTTGTCCACGGCATCAGCGCTTCCTTTGCTTTGCAGTGGGAGACCTCCATTATCAATTTGTGGCGCTCCCTTTCAGTCTGGCTTCAGCCCCTCGAGTTTTCACAAAACTGGTAGCTCCAGTATTGGCGTTGCTGCGACAGAGAGGCATTGCGGTAGTAGCCTACCTAGACGACTTGCTCCTGCATGCGGAGTCTCCCTCATATCTGGAGGAGAATGTGAGAATCACAATGACCTCGCTGCAGGACTTCGGCTGGTTGCTCAACGACGGTGTCTACGTCCCGTCGCCTGGAGTATCTGGGCCTGATTCTGGACACAGAGCAGGCAAAAGTGTTCCTTCCTTCAGCCAAGTTGCTGTCACTGCAGTTGGCAGTGCAAACCCTCCTGTCGCACCGACGGTCTTCATTACGATTCTGTATGCGGGTGCTGGGGCTCATGGTCTCGACTTTCAAGGCGATTCCGTACGCCCAGAGTCACACTCGTCTTCTTCAGCGAGCAGTCCTGGCTCGGTGGGACAGGTCCCCTCGGTCCTTGGATCTTCTGATCCGTCTGAGCTCCCAGACCAGGGTGTCTCTGACCTGGTGGCTTCGGGACTCGGCGTTGATTCAGGGGAAGTCGTTCCTGCCCCTTAGTGGGTGATCATCACCACGGATGCCAGTCTTTCAGGCTGGGGCGGGATCCTGGGACAGCTGTCTGCCCAGGGCCATTGGTCGGCACAGGAGGCTCGCCTCCCCATCAATGTGCTGGAACTGTGAGCAATCAGATTGTGCCTATCTCACTGGACAGTGAGGTTGCAGGGTCGTCCGATTCGGATTCAGTCGGACAATGCCACGGTAGTGGCATATGTGAACCATCAGGGCGGCACGAGGAGTCCAGCGGCGGCGGCAGCTCTGATACTGCGCTGGGCGGAACGTCACGTTCCGGCAATCTCCGCCATTTACATTCCAGGTGTGGAAAACTGAAAGGCGGACTTTCTCAGTCGCCAGACGCTGGACCAGGGAGAGTGGTCTCTCCATCCGGAGGTATTCACCCAGATTTGCCACAGATGGGGGACGCTTGACATGGATCTCATGGCGTCTCGGTTCAATCACAAGGTGAAGACCTTTGTGTCCAGAACGAAGGATCCGTTGACAGTGGCCACGGACGCTCTGGTGGCCCCCTGGGGCCGTTATCGCCTTCTGTACGCCTTCCCTCCGATAAAACTTCTACCGCGATTGATACGCAGGATAGTGGCGGAGGGAATACCAATAATCCTGATGGCTCCCGATTGGCCTCGGCGTACTTGGAACGCCGACGTGATGCACATGGTGGCAGACGCCCCTTGGCGGCTCCCGCTGCGAGACGACCTTCTGTCTCAGGGGCCCATCTTGCACCCTGCTTTACCCTCGCTGGCTTTGACGGCCTGGCTATTGAGTCCCAGGTGCTAAGAGACAGGGGAGTCGCTGACTCCATGATCCCTACCTTGTTGAAGGCTCGCAAGTGTACTTCTCGCAAGATTTACCACTGCACCTGGAAGGCTTATATAGCTTGGTGCGAGGCGGAGGGTCATAACCCTCGCTCTTATGTGGTGTCCAGGGTCCTGACCTTTTTGCAGCAAGGCATGGACAAAAAACTGGCTTTGAGTACTCTCAAGGGCCAGATATCGGCCCTGGCGATTCTTTTCCAGAGACCTTTGGCTTCGCACTCATTGATTCGTACCTTTGTACAAGGTGTGCGACATGTGGCGCCTCGGGTGAAGGCCCCGATGGCCCGTGGGATCTGAATTTGGTGCTTTCTGTACTTCAGAAACTGCCCTATGAAAATATCAGGGAGATTTCCTTACAACTGCTGTCGCAGAAGGTGGCTTTTTTTGGTAGCCATCACTTCCGCCAGACGGGTGTCTGAGTTGGCAGCACTATCGTGCAAGTCTCCCTACCTGGTCCTGCACAAGGACAAGGCGGTCTTGCGACCCTCTCCTTCTTTCCTTCCGAAGGTGGTTTCTTCTTTCCATATTAACGAAGATATTGTTCTTCCTTTATTGTGCCCACGTCCATCGCACCCAAAAGAGTTTGAGTTGCATGCCTTGGACGTAGGGATGGCCTTATGAGTGTATTTAGCTGCTACAGCTTCTTTTCGGAAGTCTGATACTCTATTTGTACTGACAGAGGGTCCGCACAAAGGTTTGGAGGACTCGTCGGCTACTGTTTCCTGTTGGATTAGTCAGACCGTGCCCCATGCATATTCTGTTCGGGGCAAGGTTCCCCCTTTTCCGGTCGCGGCTCATTCTACCCGGGCTGTTAGCACTTCCTGGGCTTTCAGACACCAGGCCTCGGTGTCACAGGTGTGCAAGGCAGCCACTTGGGCCTCGGTACACACTTTCACTAAGTTTTATAAGATTGATGCTGCCTTTGGCCGCAAAGTTTTGCGCCTCCTTAGAGGTTCTGTTGGGTACAGTTGTTATCGTTTACCCACCCCTCTTTTTGACACAGCTTTGGGACATCCCCACATGTCATGAAGAGCTGCGTCTGTCAGTGAACGTAGGAGAAAAATGGATTTTATTAAAACTTACCGTAAAATCCTTTTCTCCGAGTTCACGGACAGACGCAGCACCCACCCCTCTGTGCTCTGTTTCGGTACGGCTTGTATACGAACTGCTGAGCTAGGCTATGTGAAGGGTTTATGTGGGAAGAGAGGACGGCCCCATGGGAGGGGCCAGCTGTTCTTTTCCCTGCCTAGTTAACTCCTAGTGGGACAAGCATAAACCCCACATGTCATGAAGAGCTGCGTCAGTCAGTGAACTCGGAGAAAAGGATTTTACGGTAAGTTTTAATAAAATCCCTTTTTATCTATATTGGTAAAATCTACAAAATATATTAGGCAGGAATATACTCTCCTTTAACAAAATGTGATGAAAGTTGGCAGAGGAAATTTTCTGTGCTGTATATAATACTGAGGATATAAGACACCTCTCGTGTGTTATGTCCTGAGCATTCAACAGTGTTTGGTTTTTGCTCATACTCTATATACGCTATTCCAGGCTAATGAGATTTAGGAGATGAGATTGATTTTGTGTGTAAGATCCCTATAGGAACACTGAACAATAATTAAAAGTCAGTGCAAAAAAGCCCGATGGTAGTTCGATTGGCAGGGGCACCTGATGTGGTTATCCAAAAGATAGGCACAAGTCATCTGCTAGTATCAGCTGGTGGTGTGCTCCTCTTGAGAAATATTCTTTATCAGCCACTAGGTGGAGTGTAGAGTTTGGGGCAATGATGTTCTTTAGGTCAGTATTTTTCAACCTTTTTTCAGTCAAGGAACCCTTTAAAATTGTAGACAATCTGAAGGCACCCTTTAAAATTATGGACAGTCTCGAGGCATCCCATTCTAAAATGTAAAAAAAAAAACACTCTAAGTCTTACATAATGCATTAACATCCACAAGTAGGACGCCCAACGTTAGGGTGATTTATTCTTCCAAAGCACATACACCTTTGCACACTCCCTCAACTTCTCTCCATCAGTCAGCTAATGTGACCCAAGTGTTGAGGGAGAGAGGCAGAGGAGGGCCAAACAAGGTTGCTGTGGAGGCAACAGACATTCTCCTTATCAACTGATGACATCATTGGTTGTTAGTAAGCCAGTGTCTAGAAAGAAGGTTGTAATGGTGCATAATAAAAACCCGTGGCTTTGTGTAACTTGAAGGAAGGCTTGATCCACCTGCTGGCTTGTATACAATTTTTAGACATTTTGCCAAGGCACCCCTGAAGAAACTTCAAGGCACCCTGGTTGAAAAAGGCTGCTTTAAATCAGCGTTTTTCAATCTTTCTTCAGTCAAGTCATCCTTTAGAATTGTGCACCAGGAGGTGTGTCTGAACACGCACGCTTTTTTGAATGTTCCCGCAAGTCACATTTTTTATTGGGCTGCTCTATGTGCGTAAGACATGCAAAAAGGTGCCGGCACATCATTTTTAAAATCATGCAGTTCTACAATCAATGGTACTGCGGTACCATGCACTTTAACAGGTGTGAACGTACATGCAAATGCTAGATGCCTGGGGAAGTCATCAAAAATTAATGGCACCCATGCGTGTCTGCTAAAGGCAGCACATTTTTGTTTGGTAGGGGAAAACAAGCAATTTTGCACTTTTTACTGCACTGCACCTAGTGTGAACAAGCCCTAAAATGTCTGATGCAAAGTTCTGTTATCTGTAGATTGTAAATCTTCTCCTTCCAAATCACCCCCCAGCACAACCTCCCCCTCATCTCCCAAACCCCCACTCCTAACATAACCTCCCCAAACCCCTGCTCTATGGACAACCCCCCTAAATCAACACTCCTAACACCCCTCTCCCCCTGCTCCCAAATCCCCCCTCCTAGCACAAATCCACCTGCTAGCACCCCCCCCCCCCCCTTGGCACAAACCCCTCTCCCAATCCCCACTTCTAAACCTCCCCTTGCTCCCACTAAACCCACAACAGTAAAATCAGTCTGTATATGCAGTAATGCATGCCTGTTATGCTCCCTGTGGCAACTAAGGGATTAATCCTCTGCGTTTGATCCTGTCTAATCTGATCCTCCCCTTCTTTTACTTTCCCAAACCATCTGCTGGTAGAACAGAGCCCTATGAGGCACTCTGCAAATGCTCAGTTTAGTGTGTATTGCTAGAGGTTTTCTTTTTGTTTTTTGGGAGGGTGCATGTGATCAGCACAGAGGGTCAGGGGTCATGCAGCTTCAAAGGACAGTCAGAGGAGAACAAAAACTCCTACTATAAGCTTTAATCAGTGCTCAGCCAATCACTGATAGAAGTCACAAGACTGCTATATACTGCTGAGAAAAGGTATTTAGCAGTTTATATTTACTAAAATAATTGCATTTCCATGTTCTATGTATTGTGGGAGAGCAGATATAGTGAATGCAGGGTCCTGGGTTAAGTAACACTTTAACACAAGATTGCTCTCAGATCAGACTCTACATGGTTTGATTATCTCCCCCACCAACATTTTCTGCTGCATGGACAGGAGCAGTGTGGGGAGGAGATGGGGGGCGGTAATCCAGCTCTGTATATTCTGATGTGAGAGCAATCCTATGTTAACTCCTGTGTACAGAGAGGAGGAGAGAGCACAGCTTGCACCTCCTTCCGGCTCGCTCTCTTCCTCCCTGCCGCTATCTGTACAATTTCTGGCAAAACAGAAAGCTGTGCAGGCCGCCTAACATCATTAGCAACCAATGACGTCATAAATATATCAACATCATAGTATAAATAATAATGGCCAAGTTTATGGTGGGTGGTATACTGACACTTGGGGTCCAGGACAATGGCACACTGACA
>BLSH010472475.1:2744369-2759515 GCA_018402905.1 Glandirana rugosa
ACTGCCGCTAAACGCTATAGCGTGGTGAAAACAGCGGCAGTTGGACGCCAACCGCTAGCCGTTCACCAATTGGTGAGGTCTAGGCGCGATAACGGTATCATGCCGAGGTCGCGCCTAGACCTTACGGCCCTGCTGCAGGTACCTGCAGCGGGGGAAACGCGCGAGGAGCGCGCGGGGGATCACCGTCGTCGCGGCGCGCGGCGTGCGAGGCGCGCGCACGGGCACGGAGCCCGCCTGAGCTACAGGCGGGCCTGGGCGGCTAGAGGAAGTCCTCGGAGTCTTGCCCCTTGGCGGCAACATTTGTGCCGCCAAGGGGCAAGACACTTGTTTACAACGGCGGTTCCCCGTTCTGAGGCTCCTGAAGGAGATCGGCGGGTCCGGGCGGACATCGAGTCCGCCCGAGGCACGGGCACGCGCGCGGAGCGTGCGGCGCGCGGCGCTGCTGCCACTAGGGGGCGCGCGAGGAGCGCGCAAAGGGGGCGACGTCCATGGACGTCGTCCCGGCATTCCAGATCCGCGCTGGAGCCGTACTATGGCAATAGCGCGGATCTGGAGTGGTTAACCACTTGCCGATCGCCAACCGCAGGTTGACGGCGACAAAAGTGGTGCGATATCGCAAATCGCCGTCATCTGACGGCGGCTGTGAGATCGCGCACTGTGAGCGCGCGCTGCCGGAGTCACGCCCGCGCGCTCACTGTGTTTGGGGAGGGCCAGGGAGCGGGTGCGGCGGCCTCGATCGCTGCCGGCTACCCATGATGCCCCCCCCCGGAGTGAAAGAACGGAGGTCTGTGTAAGTAAACACGGACCTCCGTTCTAGGAAAGGGGAAGGGCTGTGATCACAGCCTTCCTCTACACGGAAGCTGTGATTGCTTCCCTTCCCCAGCTATGGCAGTCCCCCCACAGTTAGAACACGCCCAGGGAACACAGTTAACCCTTAGAGCGCCCCCTGCAGGTTAACCCCTTCACTGCCAATGGCATTTACACAGTAATCAGTGCATTTTTATAGCACTGATTGCTGTATAAATGCCAATGGTCCCAAAAAAGTGTCAAAATGGTCCGACATGTCCGCCCCAATATCGCAGTACCGCTAAAAATCGCAGATCGCCGCCATTACTAATAAAAAATTTAAAAAAATAAAAACCCCAAAAATTAATTCTCATCGTCCGTAAATGCGGCCACTTTTGCGCAAACCAATCAATAAACGCTGATTGAGATTTTTTTTTATCGCATATATGAGGAAGAATATAAAATCGGCCAAAAATGGTGAAAAAAATGTTTTTTTAGAATTTTTTTTTTGGATTTGTATTTTAGCAAAAAGTAAGAAATTTGTTTTTTGTTTGCAAAATTGCCCCTCTTCTTTTGTTTATAGCGGCAATCAGAAACGGCGCAGTGATGATCAAATACCACCAAAAGAAAGCTCTGTTTGTCGGAAAAAAAGGACGCAAATTTCGTTTGGGTACAACGTCGCATGACCGCGCAATTGTCAGTTAAAGCGACGCAGCGCCAAATCGCAAAAAGGGCTCTGGTCCTAAAGTGTCAAATCCTTCCGGGGCTGAAGTGGTTAAGTCTGTCTGAGATAACATGAAGGAACAAATGCAACCGAGGCAGCTTAAATGCACAGAAGAACTGTGGTTAGTTTTCATAAAAAAAACCTAGTTTTTCTACCAAGAAGATCCTTGTTCAGGCACTTGTGTTAGAGTGACTGTGTTCTATCCCTGTCTCCCAATTCTGCTCAGACATTGACACCCTGTTACATGGGCTTCTGATGGAGATTGCAGGTGACCATTTTAACACACTTTGTGCAAGCTTGGTTCACTGTTCTCACCATCAGGAAACTCACCATGAGAAATGCCATGCTGCCATCAATGGATCAGGAGATCAGCAGCCTTAACCAGCAACAAAGGATGAAACAGTGACAATGTTATTCCATTAGGGTTTATAGCTTCTGTAAGCAAAAGGAAGACCTCCACCTAAAACTGAAACATCAGCTCTAGGTAGACTGACTCTCCCCTGATATTACACAGAGTGAGCCAGAGATACAAGCAGTGTCCTCCCAATACTGTTGAAGCTTGAAGGAGCTCCCAGACTGAATTATCGTGCAGAAAATTCTCCTTGTAATGAGCCCTTTTCTTTCAGGGAGTACGCCGCATCCAAACCTAATAATTATCCTAATCCTTGCAGATTCAAAGTTAAATGTTTAATATCTAGAGCGGAGCTGAATTTAATCAGGAAAAGCAGACTCCTTTCCTGTTTTTGCACCTGTAAATGAACATCTCTTTCCAATGTGTAGGGAGCGGTGGCGGTACTGGGAAAGCGGGAGACATCGCTGAGCCCTTGGCCCTCGCAACTGCTGTTCCTCATAGTCAGACGTTTCATCGCTCTGCACTGCAAACTGCTTCCTACAGATCTGGAAATTGGCACCAGATTTGTGTTAAAAAAGCCGTCTGTATGTCCGTCATCTGTAGGGCTCTGCCTGTTGTTTGTGGCACCCCATCGAAAGTTTTATTGAAATGTTCTGGAAGCTGTCAGATAGTTTGTGATGAATGAAGAAGATTATAGCCTATTCACTTATTGTCACTGTGTTCATGATTTCATCTCATGATTTTCTTATCAAAACATTCAATTCACAAAGGAAAATACCGCCTTGGTGCAGAACGGCTGTTATTTCACACAAATTAATTATTGCTCATAATTTCTACAATTATTTCTACCTGAATTGGCTTGTTGTCTGCTCTTCCCTACAGATGCCTGAATGAGCCTGGCATTTTTGTAAGGAGTGAAAACCTGAGCGTTAATCTTTGTGGCTAGTACATACAAAATAATACAAAAATACCAAAGAAAACATGGTACAGCCTGGGATGTAAATAAATATAAAGGTCAGTCTCCTTATCTGCAGGAATTTCCATCCAGACCCCGTTATCTGGACTTACAACACTTCCTATTGTTAATAAAAAAGAAAGCGGCATCAGTCTGAGTACCACCAGCGCTGTAAAAAATAAGGCTGAACTGAGCTATGACAATACACAACACCAACAATTCTGTTTCAGTCCTTTTTGTTAAGAAAAAAAGTAGTACAACATAGTTTGTGCTTTTACATGGCTGGAACTGTCAAAGATGAGGAACGTTGAAATCAAGATAACAATATAGCGCCATGTCGTAATCCAACAAAGCTATTAACCGTAGAGCTATCATGGAAAATTCTGTGAATCATGAATGGGGCACAGACAATTCTATTTTCCAATTATGAATTTACGCAACATCCATATTGAATAAAATACATCTATTTGACACTCCTCTGCATTTTAATGTCACATAATGGACTTACCAGTCTTCAACTCGATGGGCTTCCCTATCCCTTTCTTTCACTCTACTCCAGGGGTAGGCAACATGTGGCCCTCCAGCTGTTGTGGAACTACATTTCCCATGAGGCATTGTAAGGCTGGCAGGTACAATTTCTCCCAGAGGCATGATGGGACTTGTAGTTCTGCAACAGCTGGAGGGCCGCAGGTTGCCTACCCCTGCTCTACTCCTTCCCCTTTCTTTCTTTACAACCTCCCTTTCTCTATGCTCCCCTCTCTCTCTTTCTCCTTCACTCTTGTCCAGCCTTGATGATCTCTATTCACAACAGGTGTGGTGCGACTGCATTATTGGTCATTCCAGCGCAGTCCCACCACAAGGCAAAATGTCTAGTCTCCTGTGTGCTTAGTTCACATGACCATGTTGCGCTTGTGTATGGGCGGTGTGCACTGAAAAATAGTATGGCCGACTGTACTTCTTTTTTAGCGCAGTGCAAGGTAATTCACCGCCGCCAACCACATGTGCACAAGTGCGATGTGCCCGCACACCATCCGCTGTGTTATACGACAGTGGCTGGTGCGAATTACCCTCAATATGTGTTTCTCCAGGTATCAGTAGATCTCTTACATGCCGCCTGTCAGAACGGGGAACCGCTGTGTTTACTTCGGCGGTTCCCCGTTCTTTCCCTCTGGCAGGTCATCGGGTCCGCCCGAGCCGCGGGCACACTCCTCCAGAGCCCCCTAGCTGCGTATGCGCGTATCGCCATATACAAGCGCCACATTGCCGCAGTAAAAAGGCGGTAGCCGGTCGGGAACTGGTTAATCAATAAACATGCGAGTTTCATTAAATGTAATCCTATTACACAGTGTTACATTTCAAAAAAGTTCATTTAAAAAAAATAAAAAGTGCAATGTGCCCGCACACCATCCGCTGTGTTATACGACAGTGGCTGGTGTGAATTACCCTCAATATGTATTTCTCCTTCTCCCCATCTCTCTTTGTTCCCCTCTGCCCCACGTCTTTCTTTCTATCCCTCCCCCCTTCTTTCTTCTCCTTACCATTTCTGTACAGTAAAACCTTGGTTTGAGAGTAACTTGGTGTGAGAGCGTTTTGCAAGACCAGCAACATTTTTAAATAAATTTTGTCTTGATATACAAGCGGTCTTGATATACAAGCAGTGTCATGTCACAACTGAGTATAAAAGAGAAGAGAGGCGCCTCAAAGTGTAGCAATATGGTTACATTTAATGAAAGTACAACATTTAGCAACTGGCATGGTTGATGATTAAAACAGGCACATCTATGTATGCAGGCAGCCGGGATATAGATGTCCACATGGACCATCCTCCGCACCTCCATCAACGTCATCCCTTCCAC
The DNA here is from genome assembly GCA_018402905.1 of Glandirana rugosa. Taxonomy (NCBI): domain Eukaryota; kingdom Metazoa; phylum Chordata; class Amphibia; order Anura; family Ranidae; genus Glandirana; species Glandirana rugosa. Next base: position 2,749,043 of record BLSH010472475.1, read on the forward strand.
ACTGCGCTCCACGAGCTTTCAGATCGCTCTACTGCAGGGTAGTCTTCCCGGTCACGATTGCAGACTGACAGCAGTGGGAGCCAGTGGTGCGGAGGACGGTCTTTGTGTACAGCTTTACCCCAGGTGCCTGCATACTTAGATGTGCCTCTTTTAACCACTTCACCCCCGGAAGGATTTCCCACTGTAGGACCAGAGCACTTTTTGCGATTCGGCACTGCGTCGCTTTAACTGACAATTGCACGGTTGTGCGACGTTGTAACCAAATGAAATTTGCTTCCTTTTTTCCCACAAATAGAGCTCTCTTTTGGTGGTATTTGGTCACCTCTGCGTGATTTCTGATCACCACTATAAACAAAACAGAGCTACAACTTTACAAAAAAACAATATTTCTTACTTTTTGCTAAAATACAAATCCAAAAAAATATAAAAAAAACAAATTTATTCATTGGTTTTGGCTGATTTATATTCTTTTTCATATTTTTGGTAAAAAAAAAAAAAAAATCGCAATCGGCGTTTATTGATTGGTTTGCGCAAAAGTTGCTGCAAACCAACCAAAAGTTACCATGAGAATTCATTTCTGGCGGTTTTACATTTTTTTTTTGTACTAGTAATGCCGACGATGTGCGATTTTTATTGGGACTTTGATATTGGGGCAGACAGGTCAGACATTTTTGACACTTTTTTGGGACCAATGATATTTATACAGTGATCAGAAATTTAAATATCCACTAATTACTGTATAAATGTCATTGGCAGTTAAGGGGTTAACCTGCAGGGGGAGATCTAGGGGTTAACTGTGTTCCCTAGGCGTGTTCTAACTGTGAGGGGGCTGGGCTGTCAGGGGCATAAAAGATCTAACTGATCCCAGTGACAGGTATCAGTAGATCTCTTACATGCCGCCTGTCAGAACGGGGAACCGCTGTGCTTACTTCGGCGGTTCCCCGTTCTTTCCCTCTGGCAGGTCATCGGGTCCGCCCGAGCCGCAGGCCCACACCTCCAGAGCCCCCTAGATGTGCATGCGTGAATCGCCATATACAAGTGCCACATTGCCGCATTAAAAAGGTGGTAGTCGGTCGGGAACCGGTTAATCATCAACCATGTGACTTTCATTAAATGTAATCATATTGCTACACTTAGAAGCACCTCTCTTCTCTTTTATACCCTGTAGCTCCTGCTGGATTTTGCTTCTAATAACCTTGTGGAGGCTGCGATTTGTGGATGGACATTTTATGGTTACACAACCTATCACATTGCTATAATCTATATGGACTGTAAACTGAAAGACTTATGAATAAATGGTTGTGGAACAAATCATATGAGTTTCCATTATTTCTTATGGGGAAATTCGCTTTGATATAAGAGTGCGTTGGATTTCAAGCATGTTTCTGGAATTAATTATGCTCGTAATCCAAGGTTTTACTGTATGTCTTTTTTTTTATTTTCTCTATGTCTTCCCCACTCCTTATTCCCCTCTGCCCCCCTTCCTCCATCTATCTCCCCCCTCCTATTTTGGTGGAAATTCTCCAGTGGTTCTCTTTCTGCTGACCGCATTGGATGCAGTTCATTGTGTAACTGTTAGCATTGTATATTCTGAGTTATATTGTGTATGATATAACCGATCTGTGTGCTGGGGGTCTCCCGGCAGAATATTGCAGTCAGTAATTCTTATATAATTGTAGCAATTAGATTTCCTCTTAAGAGTCTGCCTGGTTCCCTGTGTGCTCATTTTTGGCAGTGGATTGTGTGGGTGCAGATCCGCAAGTTCTTCTGTAATATACAGTATGTATATGAAACACTAAGGCTTCTGCAGTGAGTGTGCATTACCCGGCCTGGCCTGTTAGTCTCCCACCCCAATCTCTGACAGTTCAATCTGCAGTTTTCTATGCAATTTATACTTTCATGGCATCTTGCACACTGCTGCCTAAAAACGCTCAGTTTTCAGAAATACGGGTGGTTCTTTTTTTTTTTTTTACTGATCTAAATGCATTGCTTTCAATGTGCCTGTACACACAGACGCATAATCATGCGCTACATATTGATCAATGAAAAAGAAAATACAGAAATCTAAGTTGCCGATCTTTTGTGGGTATACTTGCAAATATGTGCAAATGCCACACTTCCTGCTTGTATGTGGATACTCACATGGATGTGATATACAGCTTATCCCCACGTTTTTTCTGCTGCCAGCAGTGGCGGCTGGTGAAATTTTAGGATGGGGGGGGGGCGCCAGACCCCGTCCTTCCTTTTTGACCATTCCCACTTCTCATAAGCCCCATCCCTTATAGTTTCCTATAGTATACAGAGTCACCATATAGCATTATACAGAGTCACCGTATAGCAGTATACAGTCACCATATAGTAGTATACAGAGTCACCATATAGTAGTATACAGAGTCACCATATAGCAGTATACAGAGTCACCATATAGCAGTATACAGAGTCCCATATAGTAGTATATAGAGTCACCATATAGTAGTATATAGAGTCACCATATCACAGTATACAGAGTCACCATATAGCAGCATACAGAGCCCCAGATAGGGCATACAGAGCACCAGATAGGGCATACAGTGCACCAGATAGGGGCTCGCGGCGGTCAGCATGCTGGATGGTGAGCAGCTCGGGACTGAAACCTGGCGGAGTGCTGCGCCTGTGTGAGTGATCACACAGCCAGCACGTCCGCCACAGTCCCGCCCACAGCAGCCAATGACAGAGAGTCATTGGCTCAGGGGGTAGCCAATCAGTGTATGTGTTTGCGCCTGTCAGCGCACACACATAGACTTTAATGGCTGACCAATCAGCTCACTACTTGCTGTCAGCTGACAGCAAGGAGCCGAGGGAAAAAAAAAAAAAAAAGAGAAGTCAATGTACCGGTGCCTCCTGCAGGGGGGCCAAGCTGACTTTTTTTTTTACTTGTCAGCGGCGGAGAGGTGGCGCCCAAGCGCCCCATATACACCAGTCGCCGCTGGCTGCCAGGCATGTCTGCTGCTCATACATCGGTAGAGTGTGCAAAAGGCCTAAATGTTTGGTTCTTTTTTGTGTGTATTTAGTATTAAATATGCTTCAATAGTAATTCTGTGGATTTCTTTTTTGGTTATGCTATTTTTCTGGGTTTTGGCAGTGGCGGCTGGTGCTCAATTTTTTTTTTGGGAGGGGGGGGGGCACTACAAACTAACTGCGGTAGAAGGACGGGGGTGAACACCCTGGTGCTCTGCGCCCCGAGCCCACCCTTTTTGGAAGCCTATTAGAGCCCCTGGCTCAAAAAGAAAAGAATCCACGCATCCAGCGCCCTGCGTGTAGATTAGGGAGCCGGACACATGGATGGGGGGTGGTGCCCCTGTACCCTTAATGGATGGGCCGCCACTGGTTTTGGCAAGAGATGAATCTGAGAATAGCTGGACAAGCTGAGTTTAGTTGCAGTTGGATGCGGTGTATAGTGCAGCATACACACATACACATGCATGCAAATCATTTGTAGGAACATGAGGGCTTTATGCTGTAGTCTTAGTGCAGTTTGTTTTCTCCTTATCAATGGATGGCCCACACTATATAGAACTGCAAAGCTGACATATGCATGTAGGACCACAGTTACAGGCAGAACATTTCTGAACATCTGATTGATTATACATGATAACGGTTTTTCTGGGCTGTCCTTGCCGTTATTTACTGTGTACAGTTATACAGGTCCGTATTCTAAATGTTTTATATAGTTGGTGTTGACTGTCCCCTATACAGCCCCCCTTTCTGGTTACCAGCAAATGGACAAACACCGTCTCTGAATGGCGTAGCTGGAGAAAGCGATCTCATTGATACTGTTCATTTGGGAAAGGAAATCTGTGTCTTTCCCAGGAAATAGTTTTCTCAGAATAACTTTATTTTTTTTGCAGTTCATTGTGTGAAATATCAGTCGGGTTTCCAGCTATAGTCGCTGGCACTCAGGCCGGTATGTGCCGCACCATTCCTAGGAAATGCAGCAGAGATTGCATTAACAAGTTCAAATGGCAACGTAGGGATCAGTGTCCCCTGTAATCATTCTTTGCTGTCCATCTGCGGCATCTGTCATATGACTCTGTCCTGATTGGTCAAGGCACCCTGTGTGAAATCCTAACCCTGGCTATTTTATAGTCTCCACCTTTGCTTGTTAAAACTGATGTAGAACATGTGAGGGCCGGGCTGAGTCACTTTTCATCCCATTGTCTCTCTGCATACAACACAGCAAACGACTTCCATCCAAATCCTGAGAGCTCTTAACACTTTGAAGCTGGATTTAGTTCCCAGCAGGCCCGGCCAGTCAGTCGTGTTTGTGTTTCTTTCCAGAGGCTACATTAAAATATCATCATGTCTCCTTAGAATTTCTCTCATAACATCTGTGATAGGGCAAACGTTTTTTCTGTGAAGTATTACAGGAAAGGTTATGGTGAGGTGGGTTAAGAGGAACCAAAAAGCCTTTACTTAACCAGTGCAGACTGTAAGCTCTGTCGGTGCAGAGTGCACCACATGCTATAGTTGTCACCGTACAGCAATGTGGATTATGTTATGTTACGTTCGCCATGTACACGGGATGATCACAATAAGACTGGTTAGCACCACATATGCAAAGCTCAGACACAGAAGAGGTTAAAATGGAATTCAAGCCTTAGGCCCCTTTCACACATACAGGTCTGTTTGTCCGTTTTTCATCCATCCGTTGACGGATGAAAAACAGACATCAATGCAACTCTATGGAAAAACGGATGACAAAGGATGATCATTCATTTGCATCCGTTTTCATCCGCTTCTGTCAACATCCGTTTTTTTGAACGGATGAAAGCCCTATTTTTCATCCGTCAAAAAAACGGATTGGACGAAAAACGGATGTAAACTGACGAACGGTCAGTTTTTCATCCACTTTTGCATTGGTAGTGGATGTAAAAAAAACTGATGACCACAGATGAAAAAACGGATGAATACTTCATCCGTTTTGATGTGACTGAACTGATGAATGGTCCGTATGTGTGAAAGGACCCTTATGCCCCGTACACACGATCCGAAAATCGGACGACAGATCGTCCGTTTTTTTTTGCATGCTAATCTCAGATCGAATCGGAAGAGTGTACTAAAGTCACAAATATTCTCGTACGACAGAATAAAATATCGGAAGTGATCTGATGTGTTGTAGTGTATTTGTATTGCATTGTCGGACGACAACTGTACTGATTAAACGAAAATCGTACGATCGGGCACCATGCGATCAAAATTTTCATGCTTGTCCGATCGAATATTATCTGATGAACTGTCGTGATCGGCTCTCGTAAGCTGTGTACTAACGATCCGATTATCGTACGATCGCATCGTATGCGATATTTTTCGTCCGATTTTCGGAACGTGTGTACGGGCCATAACACTCACCTCCTGGCTTACACTATGAATCACACAGGAACATGCATGCTGAATGGGTTCAAATTGCACCACATCGCACAAAACGTGCACTAGCTTTGGAAAAGCACTGCAACCAGATTGCATGCTACTTTTGTACCATGCGATCCAAGCCAGGCAAACACTGTAGGGTTGATTTACTAACACTGGACAGTGCTAAATCTGGTGCAGCTGCACATGGTAGCCAATCAGCTTCTAACTTCAGCTTGTTCAATCAAGCTTTGACAACAAATCCTGGAAGCTGATTTCTTTGCAGGGCTGCACCAGATTTTGCACTTTTCAGCTTTAGTAAATCAACCCCACTGCTTTTGCGATCTGCATCTAGGGTGTCAACTTGACATTGACACCTGGTGCATATTGCAGCTGCAGTGCGTTTTGATCACAAGTGGGAATCACGCAGGGAACGCAGGTTTCCTGCACCACGTTCTAGTGTGAACCCAGCCTAGCTATTCTTGAAATTGTTCCCTCTCCCATACCCCTACCTATACTGCCTACCCTGTGTAAAAAAAAGGTCTGTATACTTACCTTTTTTAGTTTGTTCTGGTCCGGTCACATGATACTGCAGATCTTGCTCCCTGTATCATGGAGCGCTGGGCAACAGCTGGGAATTCTTGGAGCCTTGAGGTCACCCATAGGCTACGAAAATCAAGAGAAGGGCGCATCGACCTAGTGCAATTCCATTAAAGCCTTTATTGAAGAATAAAAAGTGACAAAAAACATACTCACAAACACAATATGAACTGAACGCCTCTAGGACTAATGGGATACTCCACACATGCAAGGAGACCAGAATGTGTCCATAACGTCTAGGCTCCTTTCTTAGGCAACACACCTGAGCGCAGGAGAATTACTTTGCATCTTGGTTTCGGGTTGTGTCACCCATAGGCTCCCATAGTTCAGTCGTCTGCATTCCCTCCTCTCCCCTGCAGCAGCCGTTCGCTGACACAGGGAAGCCAAAGCTGCAGGATCATGTGACTGGACCAGAGCAAACTAAAAAGCGGTATCTTTTTTACACAGGGTAGGAACTATAGGTAGAAGAAGGGAACCTTTTTAAGAATAGTTAGTATTAGCCTTGAATTCCACTTTAATTCATAATGGGCCCTCCATAGCCACCCAGGAATTCCCAACATTGCAAAACAGTGGCAATGGTGTCCATATTTTTATAGAACATGGACAGAGGTTTTTTTATGTGCTCTGCCAAGTACCATTGACCAGGCCATGGAGAGGAATTGGGGAATATTACCGGAATAAAATATGTCAGACAAGTTCTACCTTAATGGGTGCTGTTGCTTCTAGCAACCAAACAGCTTCTATGTTTGGCTGCACTTAAGTTGAGAGAAAGTTTGCCTCACTCTTTTTATTAATTCACCCCCCCCCCCCTCCCATTGAGCATGGCCATTGTGTGTGTGACAGCCAGGAGCGCCAGCAATGCCTCGCTGTCCATTGTTCTCATACCACCCCAATGCTGGCCATACACATATCAATCTGGTTCATGTCTTAATGAATGTAGCAGATGCCAATCGTTGTTCACATGTACAGTGCCTTAAAAAGGTATTCATACCCCTTGAAATTTTCCACATTTTGTCATGTTACAACCAAAAACATAAATGTATTTTATTGGGATTTTATGTGATAGACCAACACAAAGTGGCACATAATTGTGAAGTGGAAGGAAAATGATAAATGGTTTTCAAATTTTTTTGCAAATAAATATGTGAAAAGTGTGGCATGCTTAATATTAAGCCCCCCCTGAGTCAATACTTTTGTAGAACCGCCTTTCGCTGCAATTACAGCTGCAAGTCTTTTTGGGGAAGTCTCTACTAGCGTTGCACATCTAGAGAGGACATTTTTGCCCATTCTTCTTTGCAAAATAGCTCAAGCTCTGTCAGATTGGATGGAGAGCGTCTGTGAACAGCAATTTTCAAGTCTTGCCACAGATTCTCATTTGGATTTGAGTCTGTACTTTGACCGGACCATTCTTAAGCCTCGTACACAAGGTTCGACGGTCGTACGACCGAACGGACCAAATCGTATTTTGGCTGTTGTATCTAGCATACTGACATGCACTACACGATCGTACGACCAAGCTGAACGTAGTGTCGTGTTATGAACGTATAAAGAGAAAGTTCAGTTGCATGTAATTTGTGTCTGGCCGTTCCTGACTTCTGAGCATGCGTGTTTTGCACAATACAACTTGTTGCACCAACTTGTCTGTACACACAATACAGCGGTCGTAAGACCGCTTGTTGGTACTACCAAGTTTTCTAGTCTGCTCATACAACTTCTGTTGTACGACCGTCATACGTCGGCTGTTCTAATCGCGCGTACTAACGGTCGATTTCGCATACAACGCTCGTTCGTACGACCTGTTGTATACGACCGTCGAACCGTGTGTACAAGGCATAATACATGAATATGCTTTGATCTAAACCATTCCAGTGTAGCTCTTTCTGTATGTTTAGGGTTGTTGTCCTGCTGGAAGGTGACCCTTCCGCCCCAGTCTCAAGTCTTTTGCAGACTATAAAGCCTCGTACACACAATCCGATTTTCGGACAGGAATTTTCGTTTGAAGGCCTGCCGTCCGAATTTCTTACCGTTAGTATGCTCCTTTCGACAGCGGATTTTGATTTTTCGTCAGACAAAAGCTGGATGTGCAGGCTAGAATTTTTTCTTGTTTGACAACGCAACGTCTGATTTTCGTTCCGCTAGTACGGTTTTCGTCTGAAAAAAATTGTACGACCGGGACTACGCATGCTTAGAAAATAAAAAAAATTCAAAAAATATTCAAAACATTACGTCACATCTGACATTGCGTTCAGGTCGAACAAAATTTTTCAGATAGTCAGTATGCTTTACAAAATCATGGACACGCGCTTTTGACAAAAATCAGAAGAACGGTCATACAACAATCAAACCGTGTGTACAAGGCTTTAGGCAGGCCATACACAGTTGAATTCCAAACGAATTCTCTTTTCAAAATCTGAAATTTCTGGATTTTTTGATCCGATGGCGCCACCATTGATTTTTGAAATTCGGCCAACCAAGCCTTCAATTTCACCTCATGTTGCAATAGAAAATAATTTTTGTGGCCAGGAATCTTATTTTCTTTCCGGGAATTTTATTTTCTTGCACTCATGTGCATTCTTTTTCATTATATTTACATTTTTCGCATGATTCTCCCATCATTGATTGAAAAATTACCAACATTTCCATTTTGTGACCTTTAGGCCCCTTTCACACTGGGGTGCTTTACAGGCGCTATTGCGCTAAAAATAGCGCCTGTAAAGCATCTCCCCATTCAACCCAGTGTGTCCTTTCACACTGGGGCAGCTCAGGGCGGTGCGCTTGCGGGAGTAAAATTAAACTCCTGCAGCATGATTTCTCAGAAATGTGGGGAGTGGCGTATGCACCGCTCCTTCACCGCCCCTGCCATTGGATTGAATGGGCAGCGCTCCCGAAGCGGCTGTACACCGCTCCGGGAGTGTCGATACACCGGCACTTTTAACCCCTGTTTAACCCCTTGTGGGGGGGGGGTTAAAGGTGCCGTGCTGCCGCCCGAATAGCGGCGCCATAGCGCTGCTATTACAGCAATAGATCGCTGCTAAATTAGCGCCAGTTTACCGCTGACGATCGGGCGGTCCCAGTGTGAAAGGGGCCTTATTGTTATTTAAGGGGTTGCTCTGCTCTTGGGGATATTCTAAGGTTCTGAATCCCTTGAAAGCAGCCTAAATGAGCTATATTGCTTATAACTTCAGTTACTGTTCTTCTCTTGTATTCCTTGAACATATTGCCAATGGTTATTCCACAGAAATACTACAGTAAAGACATTTTCTGTGTTTTATAATATAGTGTGTGTTTCTCATTGATCCTTGCACTCACACTATTGCTAGGTGTGCCAGAGGGGACTGAGGCTGTTATTGGGGTTGAGAGGAGTAATGGACACAACATACTAAAGCAGCTCCTTTGGGGGTAGTGCTACATAACCTAAACCTGCTTTAAACTTCTCCACAAATTTATCCCTGACCTGTCTGGTGTGTTCCTTGGTCTTCATGATACTGTTTGTTCACTAAGGTCCTCTAACAAACCTCTGGGGGCTTCACAGAACAGCTGTATTTATACTGAGATTAAATTACCCACTGGTAGACTCTATTTACTAATTGGGTGACTTCTTAGGGCAATTGGTTCCACTAGATTTTAGTTAGGGGTATCAGAGCAAAGGGGGGCTGAATACAAATGCACGCCACACTTTTCAGATATTTATTTGTAAAAAAATTGTGAAAATAATTTATTATTTTCCTTCCCCTTCATAATTATGTGCCACTTTGTGTTGGTCTATCCCAATAAAATACATTTACATTTTTTGGTTGTAACATGAAAATTTTAAGGGGTATGAATACTTTTTCAAGGCACTGTATTTCAATCCGTTTAAACAAATTTGCATATCATGTAGTAAAAGGTATAAGCAGTCAGGTGGGTTGATAAATTTATGATCGTTTTCTACACAATCAGATGTGTAGCGATAGGCTGATTGCAAAATAAGTGTTTATTTTTTAGATAGGTAATGTTAAAAATAAAACATATTAACCAGTTAACAACCGCCCTATAGACAAATGACGTCTACAGGGCGGTTGCTTAATTCTGGGAGGACGTCTATTGACGTCCTCCCAGAATCGCGCTTCCCGCGCGCACACGGGAACATCCGTGACCGTCGGGTCCGGGGGACCCGACTGTTCACGGATCGTGGTGAATGGCCGCTGTGAGCGGCCTTTCACCACGTGATCGCGCCGTCAAATGACGGCGTGATCACATGTAAACAAGCCGGCGGAAGCGCCGGCTTCTCTCTCCTCTCCGCACCGATCGGTGCAGTGTGAGAGGAGAGAGGGGGGAGAGAGGAGGTGCTGCAGCGCTGTGGGCGATGTGCAATGCCCACAGCGCTGCCTAGTGACAAAAAACACCCCCCACCATCCACTTACCACCCACCCACCACCCCCCAGCCACCATCAGCCACCCACCCAGCCATCATCAGCCACCCACCCAGCCATCCATCCCCCACCCATC
>BLSH010472475.1:2765630-2777614 GCA_018402905.1 Glandirana rugosa
ATGTCTCTCTCCAGGAGTACTATAACATACTTTTGTCGTATAGTTGGTATCGATTTTTGCCATTTCAAAGATCTTGAAAATCTCTGTAAATTTCCTGTCCAAATGGAATTTCGTCTCAAGGTGGCAAAAGATACAAATAATTTTTAGTCGTCGATGTTTTTCACATCGACGACTGAAAATTATTTGTCTGTGAGTGGACAGAGGGCCAGGTCACTACCCCGGCGTACCTTGGAGCCTAAAGAGGGGGAGGCGTCGCGGCAGTAAGGATCACACCCGTGGACCGGCACAGTCGGTCACCGAAGTGCCAGTCCGTGCGTGACGCGTACGCGCTCGCCTCGCCGTGGCACACTAACCAGGGCTTCAGAAGATCCTGAACAGGACACAGGGTCTTCTGAAGCCCTACCCAGGTCTCCTTCCCCCCCCCCCCCATCCCGAAGTCTTCTGGGACACAGGACAAGTCCTAGAAGACTTCGGGACCAATCACACGGTGCCGCTCCGCTCGCGCATGCGCAGTGCGTGCCTGACCGTGAAGCCACTGGCTGACACGGCCAGGTGCCCACACTAGGAATGACGGCGCTGCGGAGGGGGAGAAATCCGAGGTTCCATGCGGCCCCATCACTGGACCGGGAGACAGGTGAGTGTCTGTTTATTAAAAGTCAGCAGCTACACTTTTTGTAGCTGCTGATTTTTAATAAACATAGAAAACGGTGGAACTCTGCTTTAAGGTAAACCTGTCCTTTAAATGTCTCTAAAAGTTCTAGAAACTTTACCGTTTTTAGCTATGGTTGATATGCTGTTTTCATACAATATCATGAGGACCTCTCTCTGTACAGCAGAGGTATGGGGCCCTGTCTCCATACAGCAATTGTATGAGGACCTGTTCCCATGCAGCAAAGATATGATGACCCGTCTCCATACAGTATTTGTATGAGGACCTGTTTCCATGCAGCAAAGATATGATGGCCTGTCTCCATACAGTATTTGTATGAGGACCTGTTTCCATGCAGCAAAGATGTGATGGCCCGTCTCCATACAGTATTTGTATGAGGACCTGTTTCCATGCAGCAAAGATGTGATGGCCTGTCTCCATACAGTATTTGTATGAGGACCTGTTTCCATGCAGCAAAGATATGATGGCCTGTCTCCATACAGTATTTGTATGAGGACCTGTTTCCATGCAGCAAAGATATGATGGCCTGTCTCCATACAGTATTTGTATGAGGACCTGTTTCCATGCAGCAAAGATGTGAAGGCCTGTCTCCATACAGTAATTGTATGAGGACCTGTTTCCATGCAGCAAAGATATGATGGCCTGTCTCCATACAGTAATTGTATGAGGACCTGTTTCCATGCAGCAAAGATATGATGGCCTGTCTCTAGTAATTGTATGAAGTCCTGTCCCCTCATGGAAATGGTATGAGTATGTGCCCACCATACAGCAATGGTATGAGGACTTGTCACAGTCTCCATATAGCAAGCAGGGAATTTAGTGAAGTGTATGAATTTAGTGAAATGTATGAATTTAGTGAAGGGTATGAAGTGAAGCATTGGGTAGGGGTAAAGGTGATGCCAGTTATGGGCTCTTTACTTGAAATACTACTTTGCTGTGAAACTGAACGCTGGCAATTTCTGCAGAACCAGTCAAATCACTTTATTATAAATTGGAAATGAAAAGATAACTCTCTACTGTGTGCACAAGTATAACTATTCTCTCCCACTTGTATGTATTTGTTCTATGCTGTATTGAACTGCAGGTTACTGTTGTTTTGAGGTATGCTGACATTTAGTAGTGGTCCAGGGCCACTACACTGGGCACTGTATTATTTAGTATCTCCCTGCCCTCCCCTCTCTTTAGTGCTAGTTTATTTTATTTCTAGCTAGACTCTCCCTGTTTCTTCCCCGTTCCCTCTTTCAGTGTTTCTTTGCAGAGACAAGGCTTTGGAAAACCATTGTCTTCTTACACTTCAAAAGACTGGAAAAACTTCCTTTGTCCTGCAATTAACCATAGTAAAGTTATGTTGGATTTAACTTCAGTGTTTCGCTGAGAAATTAAGCTGCCTATGGATGATGCCAGATCAGCAGGTGACCATACTGTCCGAACTGAGTCTAATGGGAGGTAAACAGAACTGTGTTATACAAGGGTATTTATCAGCTGGCAAATTTAAGAAGAGTTCCAGTCACCTGTGAAAAAAATAAAAGTCAACAGCTACAAAGACTGTAGCTGCTGACTTTTAAAAAATTAGTCACTCACCTATTCCACGATCCAGCAGTTTGCTCACCCCAGTCAGTCACACCCGCTATCTTCATTCCTCGGCACCGGCATCTTCACTATGGGCACCCGGCTGTGACTGCTTGCGGCTTCACAGTCGCGTGCCCACTGTGCATATGCGAGTAGCGTTGAACATCGTGTCTGGTCGATGCAGTCTTCTGGGACCGGTCAGTGTCCCAGAAGACTGCAGGAGGGAGGGAGGAGAACTTCCGTTTCCGACCACCTAGGCGGTCAGAACAGAGGTGGGAGCGAGTACCTGTCAAAATCGGGTACCCGCTCCTCAAAAGGTGCCAATTATTCAAGAGGAATGGGGGAGTCCTTCAAGCAGAGCTTCCCCTTTTAGGTGGAGCTCCGCTTTAATTTCCTGCCTTGAGGCCCTTGACTCTTGAATTTGACAGATGCTCATATATTGCTACAGTGTAGTTAAGATGCAAACTTGTTGGTGGAATTCAGAACATGGTCATCCTGTTTCTACATCAGTGGTCTCCAAACTGCAGTCCGGGGGCCAGATGCGACCCTTTGTTTGCCTTTATCTGGCCCTTGGGGCACTATTCCTCCCACTGATACGAGACACTGACATCAACAATGGGACACTATTCCTCCCAATGATACCAACGATGGGACATTATTTCTCCCAATGATACCAACGATGGGGCACAATTTTTCCCAGTGATACCAACAATGAGGCACTATTCCTCCCAATGATACAAACAATGGGACACTATTTCTCCCACTGATACCAAAGATGGGGCACTATTCCTTCACCTAATAGCAAAAGTGATATTTGCTCCCAGGAAAATTTTCAGTCTGGCTGCCCACAGTCTGGCCCCCCTAAAGTTTGGAGACCCCTGTTCTACATTATGACACGCACGCCACAGCTCTCTGTAAATTAGATTTGTTTGTGTGTGACTGGATTTGCATGAATACACTTTTTCTGTTGTCTTTCAGCTAGTAAATGTGATAATGGCAAAAAATAAAAGAAATAAAAACTGTATTTGAGGAGTAGTAAGGAGAAGTAATTTATCTTTATGCAACCCATTCTGTTAAGCCCTGTACACACTATCAGAAAGTCGTACGGAAAATACTACTTTCAAAGCGATCGTAGGCTAATCGGCTCATTTATACAGCACTTTCAAGAGTAGATTATGATAGTTCATTTGATATTATCTGATCGGACATGATTGGACATGCAGGAAAAATCTTCTTGTACGATGCCCCATCATACGTTTTTCGTTTAACCAGTACAGTTGTCCGACAATGCAATACAAATACACTACAACACATCACATCACTTCAAATTTTTCATTCTGTCGTGACTAAAGTAAACTCTTCCAATTCGATCTGAGATTAGCATGAAAAAAAAAACAGACGATCATTTGTCCGATAATCTCATTGTGTGTACCGGGCATAAGTCACACAGCAAATTTAACAACAATGTAAAAGCAGTGCCAGATATCTTACATTTTGGATTATTGGTCTGCATGTAAATTGCACATCGTGCTGCATTTTCCTTAATTTCGAATGGGCTGAAATCACACCGCACTAAAAGTAGTGTATGCACTGCAATGGGATTGCATAGCACTTTTGTACCATGTGATCTGGTGTGAGCATGCGACCTGTGTTTGGGGTGTTGTTAATTCTGCACTGATACCCATTGCAGATCGCAAGGGCAGTGTGATTTGAATATGGTGCAGGCAACCGGAATGGAATGTGGGTTTCCCGCTTAGCACTCTAGTGTGAATGGGCCCTAAAAAGAGAAGTGAGGGAATTTAAAAAAATAAAGATTGATACTAACCTAGTTAGATGCAGCATCTGCCCCACACCGCCTCTTAAGAACCCAGTGAGGGCCGATGAGTATCAGTCACCAGCTCTCTACTCTGCCTCTCTAGCACTCGCTGGAGTTTGGGGCTGCGGAAGGAGCAGGAGCTGCTGGCTCAGACTCTCAGTGGCTCGCTAGGATGCTGAGCCAGCTGCCTGTTCAGGCATCTGGGTGGATCCTGGCATTAAAGCAAGAATCGCTTTAGAGCCTGGACCGGCTGAGTGATTTCAGCCAACAGTGGAATTTAGCCCTCTGCCGGCTGGATACGGGACACAGGGGTGCAGAACTAAGTGCACTCCTGTAAATCACAGGAGAACTAGGGCCAAAAGAACTATGGGCATACTTTAAAAACGTGCCTGTGTCATGTCGACAATGAATTTAACTCATTGTTATTCAATTTAGTGCTGAGGCACTAAATGATAGGGTGAATATATGCCATCCATCAACACCGTGCTTCCCATATGTGTTTACTTGACTAATACCCTTACACTCAAGGCAAAAATGTTTTTTCTGTATTTTATATGTCAGCTGCAGAAGTTTCTAGGTTAAAGTTTAAGGCGTCAGAACCCCCAGTACCAGCTGCTACTCTGGTGTTTGTTTCGGAGTTTACATGAAGCTTCTTTTGGCACAGATCACACAGTTTGCAGTGGCTGGTATGAACATGCACAGAAACCTTCATGTCACAGGCAGGGTAAACTCAAAGGTGAATTATTGTCCTTCCGCCAAACTGCACCTAAAAAGAAAAGCTAAATGATGCTCAATGTTATACCTTCAATATATAGATGCTGGAAGGTATTTGGGCTTATGTCAAAGCGTCTTCTTTTCAAACCCTGCAATTGCTATGTGACCGTAAACAAATATGTTCAAATGGCAAAAGCAGTGCTTTACAAGGCTGCATTTGACATGCATTTTTCTGCAGTTTAAACTCACCTTAAGCCTGGGTTCACACTGAGTGTGGGAATGAAATGGTGCGAGTTCAGCTGAACTCGCACCATTTCATTCCCGCATGGCAGTCCCAAATTTCAGCGGCGAGTTTACAGGCATCTGTGCGCAGATGCCTATGGAAATCGCACCTGAAATCGGAAAAAGTAGCAAGTACGGTGTCGCACCGATTAGGACGGTGCCATTGCCGGCTATTGACATGTTAAATCGCATGCCAAATCATGTCAGTGTGAACCAGGGCTAAGACTGCATTCACACCTCGTTTTAATTCAAGGGCAGATTTGCCACAATTCTGCCTGCAATTTCAAAGCGCCAAGGTGTGAATGACAAATCGCAGAATGCACATTTGAAATGCCATTCTTTTGAATGCCACCTAAAATCGCGGTGTGATTTTGCAGTGATTGTCACACTACAATTGCGGCAACCTGCATCGTGTGAAGCGTGCCACCCAAAAAAAGTTCAGGAGCTTCATGTGATGCGAAGTGCTGTGATTGCAGCACAATTTAGTGCACCAGAACCACATTTCAATTTTAGGTGCCATTCAAATAAATGGCATTTCAAATGTGCGATTTGTCAGCCACACCTGAATGCTTTGAATCGCGGGCAGATTTGCCGCATTTCTGCCCCCATTCTGCCCGCGATTCAAAATGCTGAGGTGTGAATGTAGCCTCAGAGTACTTGCTGTGTCCAGAGAAATGCAGCACAAAGCAGAGTAAATGCAGCCTCTGAACTACCATTTGTACTGCTCAACTGAAACAAATAGGGTTTTGATGATCCAAATGTACATTGCAAGTCAAGCAACGCTCGCCATCATGATCCCTTTATCTCTTAGTCCCGGCAAGTCCTCCGGCTATGGCTCATCAGTGTTCTGCAGTTTCCTCTGAGTCTTGTGACTGTCTCACACTTTAGGTGCTCAGAACTGACATACTCTCTTTGTGTTAATTTACTAAAGGCAAATATACTGTGCACTGCAAGTGCAGTTGTTCTACATGTGAGGGGAAGCTCTGAAATGAGGGGGAGCTCTGCTGATTTCTATCATCCAATCATGTGCAAGCAAAAAATGCAGTTTTTTATTTTTCTTGCATGTTCCCCTCAGAACTAGAGCAAATGCACTTGCAGTGCACAGACTATTTACCTTTAGTAAATAAACCCTATAGCTTGTTTGGCAGGAGCCATCAGACAAGGAAACCATTTTTTACTTTACATGAGTCTTGTGTGAGTTTAACTGCCCCTCTGGGGCCCTTCACACTAACACATTCATAAAGCAAAGTGAGGAAGACGAGCCAGATATCATCAGGAAATGATGCTGTGATTCTCATCTGTTGGAGATGTACATGGAATACCGCTTTAACGGTCTTGTGTGTTATATAAAGTTGTGTTTTTAGAACAAACTCAACAACATTTTTTACACTGGAGTTACGAACTTTGAAAAAGTTGAACATTGTTATAGGCATACATTGTTATTGGTGTACATTGTTACAGATGTACACGGTTAAAAGCATTATGTAAGCAGCACTGTGTGTCAGTGTAGATGTAGTGACACTGGGGAATTAATTAAAAACTAGTCCATTGTTGTAGGCATACATTGTTTTTGGCATTCGTCACTATAGGTGTGTAGACAAAAAGAACAAAGAGTGCAGACTAGTATGTTTAGTGAGTGTGTGAACATTTATAAAAGGAAGACAATTAACTCTTAAGGAGTAGAATCATGGATCTCAAAACCATTACCAGCTGGGTAGGACTCCAAAGAAATTATCACAGTGGATACACTGGATATGGTCTGGATGGCACCTGAAATAGCTACGAGAGACGCCAGGAGCACCAATCAAACTGAAGAAAGATGTAGAGGTTGCCAACAGCACAACTAACTTGAAACAGATGTGGGACTCGAAACATGTTGCCATGCCCCTTGGCATAACTTCCTGTTTCATCACTTCCTGCCGATCCACATGTGCTGCTGCCTAGTTACCCTGGCTACCACATTTCACCTCTTGCAGCAGCAGCACCATCCTGAAAGTCTCCTCCTCCCAGTTGCAAATGCACTTTAATGCATGAGATCCCAGTTGACTTTAATGCATGAGATCATCCACACACTGTGAGTTGCCAAATATTGTGTGCCGTGTCCACCTCTCCACCTTGCTGCACTTAAATTGACGCCTCCTTGCTGTCTCTCTTAGCTATTGCAGGTGCCATCTAGACCATATCCAGTGTATATACTGACAGTTTCTTTGGTGTCCTTCCTAACTGGGAATCCTTTTGAGAACCATGATAAGCATAATTTGTTTTACTTCATGTGAGTTGCTAATTGTCTTCCTTTAATAAATGTTCATACATCCACCACACTTAGTCTGCGCACTTTTCTCTTTTTGTTTGTAGCCTAGAGATCTACTCAGTCTCTCAGAAGTGCTGCATAAAGTGTGCTGGATTGGATTCTTCAGCAGTCTCCAAAGCCATAGGATTTGGGTCACACTGTGCTTTCCATCTATGTAGTTTGTCTCTGCCCAGGCTGCTCCCATAATGACAATTTTTTTTATCACTATAGGTGTTCATCTTTATAGGCGTACATACTGTAGGTGTACATTTTCTATATGTAGTTACTTTTAATGTACATGTTTTGTTTATTTAGTCCATACCAACACAATGGGGTGTATTCATTAAAGATTTCAGAAGAAACTTCTCCGGTATTTACCCGTTTTTAACCAGGAATCGCTGGGATTTTCATTCATTTTCCAACAAGAGTCGCCAGTAAAAATTTGACTCAAACCAGATTTTTTTCATTTCTACTATTGATACACTGCAATCCTGTGTGGAGTTAAAGTGATTCTAAAGGGTGAAGGTTTTTTTAAGATAGAACTGTTAAGCTCAGATGTATACAAGTGGGCCTAATGCATCACATAAAGTTTGCATGAGTAGAGTGCCCACCCTTAACAGAATTAGGTACAGAGTTAATTAGAGAGCTTATTGGGTGTTTACTGGGCTAATCTAAAGGTCCATAATTAGAAAAAACATTAAATATAACATTGTTACCAAATATATATATGTGTGTGTGTATATATATATATACATATATATATAAAACATATACAAGGAACACATATTCAAGAAAATAAAATTGGTTGATAAATACAAGAAAACCAAGTTGTAAGAATTGGTGTTTCCAGATGCATAGTTGACATGTTTTGTGGTTCCAAAAATATATATAATCCACTTCTTCAAAGCTCCATTCTTAATTTGAAACACCTACAAAGAGCAGCTGTAGGTGTCGGAGGCATCACAACTGAGAGGAGACCAGAGACGGAGCAAGGACAAAAGCTGTCAGCCATATAGGTCCCTACACAAATAAATTCAACCAGCTGAAAGCTTGGCCACAAGCAAGTTGTATTTCTCCAGCAGTATGGAACCATCAGAAGCCCAAAAAAGGGGGAGGGAAGGAGAAAAAAAGGAAAAACAGGGGAATATATATCCCCCCTGAACTCCTTTCTCAAAAGGCGACCAACTAGAATCACATGTGTCCTCTTCTGAAACAGGGCAACCACGGCCACAATAGGTCCCTATAGTGCACCTGTGACGGACCAAAACAAGGTGGGGACCATCAGGGGTAAACACCCCCGTAAGACAGCTAGCCCAAAGAAGCACACGTCTGGGTCTCCCGAGGAAACCGCACCAGCATGTAGATATCCCAAAGGATATCTATATTTACATGGTCCGGCACGGGTGCACTATAGGGACCTATTGTGGCCGTGGTTGTTTCGGTCCAGGAGAGGACACACGTGATTCTAATGTCCATTTTTAGACCTAAATTTATTGCTCATTTAGCATTGCTGATACATTGAAACATACACATTATTACAACTTCTATTCTCATATTTGCATATCCACCTCCAAAAATGTATGGATGGCATATGACACCCATTTGTTATGACGATCAGCTAATCACATAACAGAGTGAATGCTGGTAGAAGCAGAACATCAGATACTATCAAATTTGCAGGGCAATTTTCATTAAAACACAGTTCCAGCTAATATTTAAACAAAAATGAACTATCTATTGCAGTTTCACCACCCTGAAGTTCACAGCAGGTCCTCTTACAGGCTGAGTGATGCTTAGGAGTCTATTTGTGCTGCCCCAGTTTAAAGCGGAACTCCACCAAAAAGGGGAAGCTCTGCTTATCTGCCCCCACCGGTCCACTGCCACATTTGGCACCTTTGGGGGGGGGGGGTCCTGTTTTTTCTGCGGCTAGCTCAGCCGGAAGTTTGGCCCCCCTCCTCCTTCCCTTTGCTGCCGGGCCATTCACAAAGCGCAGCACGCTTCACATGTGCGCAGTAGGGGACCAGCTGTGTAGACGCAAGGCTTCACTGCTGGTTTCCCTTAGCTGAGATGGCAGTTGCAGCACCCTAGAGCCGATTTAAAAATCGGCTCGGATGAGGACACCACTGGATTCGTGGACAGGCAAGTACCCTACTATTAAAAGTCAGCAGCTACAATGTTTGTAGATGCTGACTTTAATTTTTTTCTGAAGGAGCCTGGAGCTCCACTTTAAGCAATGAAAGTGTGAGCCCCCATGTGTCCAGATTGTCAAATTATGCCATATGTGCTAGACCGGCCCACCCCAGGCCGCCATTTGGAGGTGGAATACATGCATGCCAATATATTTGTCACATTGATATGGGTCTAGCACATGTGGTATAATGTGACAGTCTGGACACATGAGCGCTCCCACCGATAACCATGTTATGGGCATTTATTACAGTGTTAAGTGATGCAATGTATACCGTGGAATCCGATTCTATGTATCAGTGACTTGATGGACGCTGTTTTCTGGGTAAGTAAAAGATTCATGGTTCGACCTTGATGTTAGTTTGCTTTTATTTGATATTTTTCATGTGCTAAGGCAGGTTTAATGTATATGAGATAGGTGTGGATCCTGATGAAAGTGATTCATTTGCAATACGCATTGATCTTAGATGCCACATTGGAGAGGATATACTGAATGAATTTATGTCCAATTTTGGGCTATGATCTGCACATGGTTATTAGTTATGTCTTTAGAATTCATTCTGTTCCCCCTTTTCTAATTGTATAATATGTAGCGCCCCCATAGTGATAGGTGCGTTTTTGTAGTGAGTTTTTGCTAGGAGAGGCAAAATTTAGTCAGTCCTGACTGTAAGTGCAGGCCGGGATGTTTTGATCTGGGCTTGGGTAGTGGCTCAGGGAGGATTGCGTTGATTCAACAGATGAGGTCACCAGAACCTCCTCACCTCTTTCTAGAAACTGGAGGTAGGTTTCTAGTTGGAGAGTTGGGTTGGGAGAGAGGTGGAGCCATCTGAGATGTTCTAAGGAGCCCTGGCCAATCCCCAAACAGGATTGTCAGGGGGCAGGCATCCTTAAATACTCAGGATCAGCCCAAGCTGGGAGGAGTTGTCGGGAGTGGAAGTCTGAAGATGTAGCAGAGGTGCTGTGGAGGCTCCTACCCGGGAGGAGGGGGGGTTACCTTGAGGCTTAGAGGTTCAGGTGCAGCCAGGAGTGGATGTGATTCACACAAGGGAACAGGAGAGCGGCAGAGGGGCTACTGAGAGACTTTAACGTGGTCCACTGGAGTCGGTGAGTGACAGACCCTGGGAACTGGAAGAGAAAGTGCTGGAACAGTCTGGGAGTGTAATAGTGGACAGTCTGTGAAGCCTTGGAAGACAGTCAGGGGAAGGAGTGTCACTGTAAGGAAAGCAGGTCGGTGGGACCTGGAAGAGGGATGGGCTTGGAGTTTTAGTCCATCAAAGGCCCGGCTAGCACCAACGTACTAAGCTACACTTTGAGGGGTCCAAGACCCTGGCCTGTAAGAGGTGGTCCAGAGGGCCTGCTGGCAGTTTGCAGGCCTCACCATGTGCTAGCTGTGGTGAAGAGAAAGCAGTTGTGTTAGCCTGATAAATTTCCCTTCAGGTCAGGAACTAAGTGATGTGCTAGAGAGAAGTGAAGGAGCAATAGTCTGCAAGAGATGTGCTGGAAAGAAGTGAAGGAGCAATAATCTGCAGAAGAGATGTCCTGGACGAAGTAAAATGTATATACGGTTGTGTATATAGGAGGTCCCGTAACCAATTCTTTGGGCAGCCCACAGTCACCCTTTTCCCTATCCAAGTTATTTCCCCTAAATAAAACAACAAAAAACAAGAGCCGGCCTGTTCAGTGACTTTGGATGTGTAAAATATGGTGGGATTGAGGGCAGCTATAAGGTGAACCAAAACCACTAGCTACTCCCAAGGGAGCACAGGGCAACAAATAAAAATTGTATTGATTTTATATAATGATGTATATAATCTCTTGGTAGCAACTCTTTGGCCCACACTTGTGTAGGTGGTAGGTGTTCTATGGATAAATTATTGAGGGATGGTGCCCGTAGAGTCATGGATGTGGAAGGATAGGACAATTCCACCATGTTTTGTTAAAGTGTTACTAAACCCACAACAGTAAAATCTGCCTGTATATGCAGAATAGCATGCTTGCTATACTCGCTGTGTAATGCAAGGGGTTAATGCTCTGTATTGTGTAAAAAGGCTGTTTGAACCTGTATTGCCAGATACTTCCTTCTTGCCCTGTCTACTATATTAGACTATACTATCCTATACTACATGCAGGCAGGGTGGAAAGGTTGCACATGCTCTGTTCGATCTTCCTGTTCCACATGGACACAGACTACAGTGCATTTCTAGAAGCAGTGATTGTTTATTTGTGAACTGAGCATGTCATTGGCAAAGCACCAATCAGCGCTGGCCGGATTGTGGGTGAAGGGTCACTGATGCAAAGGAAGTTTCATCATCAGAGAGTGAAATCTCCTCCTATATGAACACTCTGGAAGCCCTGGCTACTTGCAGCTTATCACCTGACTGCAATATACAGATGAAAAGAAAGGTATATAGTAGCAGTATTTTGATATAAAAAGAATATTTAGAAGTTGTGTGCAC
>BLSH010472475.1:2793574-2818351 GCA_018402905.1 Glandirana rugosa
TACGTCGTGTGTACCTCTAAGTTTAAAGGGCGGGGACAACGCGACACTACTACAGTGGTGTGCACGCGGACAGTTAGTCTATCTTCTGTCTCGTCGGGTTCGCCGGCGTCATGAGGTAAACCGGTGACCCCGACGAGACGGAAGAGTGACACAGACTTACTGTGTCGTCGAGAGGACTCACAGAGGGCGTCAGATTACGCTCGAGGGCCGCGGCTGCCCTCCCCCGCCTATAGCCGGATCAAATGTACTGTTAGCCGGCTACGGCTAAGTATTTTTTTTTCGTTTATAGCCGGTCTAGATAGCCGGTTGGCTATATCATAGCACTGAGGGTTTGTCAGGGAATGTAGGAAGTGGTGGATTTGTATGGCACTCCAGAATGGGAGGCGAAAGGTACCCAAGGTTAGGGGTCGACCGATATATCGGTTGGCCGATAGATCTGGCCGATATTTGCTTTTTTTTTATGAATCGGCATCGGCCGATTGTCATGTAAACTAGGCCGATATCCGCCCCCTCCCGTCGGCGCCGGGAGCTCGCATTAGACTGCGGGAGACACTCAGGAGAGCTGCTGTGTCATTCAGACACAGTGAGAAGGCAGAGCAGCCCCAGTGGCCAAATGGAGTACTGCGGCCGCTTGGGCTGCTCTGTCTTCTATCTGATTGACAGGCGCACGTGTGGTGACATCATCACAGCGCAACAGGGGCGGGAAATTTGAATCTCCATGTGTGCTGCATTTCAGTGATTACTGCATTTCAGTATTTCCTGGCACTGGTATGTGGCTGTATTTCCTGGCACTGGTATGTGGCTGTATTTAATGGCACTGGTATATGCTGCATTTAATGGCACTGGTATATGCTGTATTTAATGGCACTGGTATATGCTGTATTTAATGGCACTGGTATATGCTGTATTTAATGACACTGGTATATGCTGTATTTAATGGCACTGGTATATGCTGTATTTCCTGGCACTAGTATATGCTGTATTTCCTGGCACTGGTATATGCTGTATTTAATTACACTGGTATATGCTGTATTTCCTGGCACTGGTATATGCTGTATTTCCTGGCACTGGTATATGCTGTATTTCCTGGCACATGCTGTATTTCCTAGCACTGGTATATGCTGTATTTCCTGGCACTGGTATATGCTTTATTTCATGGCACTGGTATATGGCTATATTGAAAGGGCTCTTAATAAGTGAACCATATACATACAAGAATAAGAACAATTGACTTCTATTTTATGAGATGAAGCCGAAAAAGAAAAAATCGGCCTAAAGTATCGGCCCAAAAAAATCGGCATCCAATATCAGCCATCGGCCACCACGATTTCTAAATATCGGCATCGGCCAGAGAAAAACCCATATCGGTCGACCTCTACCCAAGGTGCAAACTAACTTCGTAATCGAGGGCCATCTTCCCGCCATCAAGAATTTTGAGGCATTTTCGCAGTTGTTTCGGCATAATGTTTTAAATTCTGAATTTTGAAGGCCGGAGGGGAATAGGGGGTTCCCTAGGATCGGGAACAGCGGGGAGTCCCAAGATGTGAGGGAAGCCTTTCACATGGACTGAATACTTGTTTGGAGTGTTACCAATTTATGGGTGCGCTTTTAGTGCTGGATGTAAATTATCAAAGCACCAGAGCGCACTCCTTAGTGGTATATGTGTTTTCGGCTTGCTCCACCTGAGCCCAGAGGCTTACATTTTTTTAACAAGAAAAGTGTTGCTTGCATTTAACATGAGCACATAACCCACAATGTAATGTCAGGAAATGTCAACTCGTTTGGTGAACAGCGCTTATTTTCTATGGGGTTACCATGGCCCTAACAGTCAGGCACATGTAAAAGAATTCAAACATTTGGGACCAGTTTGTAGTCCTGTCTTAGTACTTCATTGGTAAGCAGATCTGAACCAGGCAAAGCCCAGTTTCGACAATGCAGTATGACGTTATTGGGTCTATAAAAGTACGATGATATGAAAGGGGGCAGAGCCTCACTACATTTTTCGTGAGGTCAGGCACTGGATTTTTACTGGAACTGGAAGATAACAGAAGCAAATCAGGTGTAGCTTAATTAATTAATTTGTAACATAATCTCTTTGTTTTACAGAGTGGAACAAAAATCCAACACGCAGGAAGATTTTTTTACTATGGATTAACTGATAGCAAAGCTTCTTTGCCAAAGTCCCAGAAGTGAGAACTGTCTGTATTTCCCCTTGGCATCCAGTCACATTCAAGATTTCCTTCTCTGGCCATCATTTTCCAGTGAGTGGCAACACATACAGTTTCTCTTTCTGATAACAGATGTGGAATGTCTTCCTGGAGCTTGAACAGTGGGAGCCACTGATCTTTCTGTCGGGTTGGGACAAGCAATGTGCTGGGTGTCAGTGTTTACTCTGCACCTCTGGCTGTTTACTCTTCACATTGAACTCTGATGACTGAGCGTGACGAGACATGGTAATGGCATGACATGTTGCTGGCTGTGTCAGTAGTGGAGTGTCAGTCTGTTCTTCGCAGTCATTGGCCGAAACGCTGAATTCCTTCACCTTATCTGTGTACACAAAGATGGCCTCTGGGGGAACGATGGGGCAAGGAATCCACAAAGCCACCTTTTCCTTGAAGGAATTACAAACCTTCCTATCTTCATCTTGTAGTTTTTCATCTGCATATGATGTACATTGCACCTGTACTTTCATAGTGCCATTTGTTGCTTTGTATGCACAGTCTAAAATAGAGTAAATCTTCACATTCCTGTGTCAAAGTTTGTTTTTGTTCAAACATGAGGCATGGCACTTCACAGGTTAATGCGTGATATTTGTCTGTAGTCTAAGAACTGACCCATCCTGTTAATACACTATATGTCCCACAATCCCTGGGTCTCACAATCTAGTATTTCGAAGGTGAGGGCCAATCAGTAATAAGATCTGACACAGACTAAGCAGACAGAGCAGTAAAGGAGAAGTAGTGCTTCTTCTCCTGTGGGTCACAGGAGTGCATTTCCTTCTGCACTCCTGTGATCCATATTCAGCTGACAGCGGGCTAAAGTCCGCTGATGTCACTCTGTTAATCCAGGCTCTGGATGGATCCCAACTTTAAAGTGAGCCTTTGAGAGCCTGAGACAGCTGCTCCCGCCCCCCCTCCACGGCCCGGCCCGGCCCTCCAGTGAGCACTGAAGGGGCAGAGCAGAGAGCCAGTGACTGACAGTCACTGGTTTTCTGCTCACTGAAGACTGAGAACTGAGTGATCAGCAGTCTTTGGTTGCTTAGTTCTCTGTCTTAGAGGCGGCAGGGGACAGATGCAGGATCAGAGTGCTTCTGCATCTACCTAGGTGAGTATAAATGTTTGTTTTTTTCAATCCCATACCTCTCTTTTAACAGAGAGATCACAAGGTAGTTTTTCATAACATTAGTTAGAGACATAACTTTCAGAATATTAGATTGCGATCTGGAACAAGAAGTTGCCTGACCCTTTAGTGAATAGGGACAAGCTGATGAGTGATGACATGGATATAGGGAAATCAATCAGTCATTATACTACAAACTGCATTTACAACATGTGAGCCCATCATTACAAGGCAAGACAAACAAACAGCACAAGTAATATAACTACACCAATATCTAGATAAAGAACAAGAACATTTAAAAGTGTATGGTGCCTTAGGGTTAGAATGATTTACCAGGAATTCTTTGAAATCATCATGGCACACTCTATCCTGCTCACAGATATTACATTCGGTCTAAGTTAAAAATGTTCCACTTCCAGTTTATATCATAAGGACAATGGTGGGCTCCATTCACAAAGCGGTATCTTACTGCATCCGAGTATACAGTAAGATACCGCACAAAGTTTTTTAGTATTCACTAAAAAAGTTACTAAAATACCGCATGAGTTATTTTATGAAGTCATGCGGTATTTTAGTAGTGAAAGCCTGCGGTAATTTACAACCAGCAGTAGCTGGCATCCTTTCCACAGGCTGTCACTAGCTGGTCGTTAAGGAGCGGATGGCCGCCAGCGTCCGTAACAACCAGTAACTGTCATGGCTGGCATGTCCTTAACAACTGATGAGCCATCAGCTGTCAGTGGGCTCAATGGGTACAGTGCAGGGGATTTAGAAGGGCGTCGTACTGGGGGGGGTCAGAAAGGCACAGTACATGGGGTCATGAAGGCTGGGAGGTCAGGAGGGCACCGGCCCTCCTCTCATTAGCAAGTGCATTGGATTTGGAGAGGAGGGTCAGTGGGAAGCAAGCACTACACACAGTGAAACTGCTCGGAAGAGCCCAAAGCTGCCCAAGCTATTTTGGAAGCTTTCCCATCTCACAGCCGCACTTATGGAAGCTTAGGATTGGCTGAGCTCTGCAGCAGTGAGGGAGAGAAGAGGGTCAGCAGTGTGGGGACGTGTTTGCAATCTACCCATCACCTGGCTGCTGTCAACGGGTAGATCGCGACCAACGGATTGCCGACCCCCGGTGTACACATACCGATATTGTACGAACTCTATATGTACACCTACACAGACATTGTACAAGCTCTTTATGTACACCTACACCCAGATATTGTACGAGCTCTATATGTACATCCACACGCAGATATTGTACAAGCTCTATATGTACATCCTGTAAGGGATAAGCTCAGTAGCGGTCTGTGCAGGATCCCCTGGATGGGTCACAGCAAGTAGCCACGGATAGACAGCAGGATCTTTGTGAAGGCAAAAAATGTGGTTTATTTACACGTCTGTGGTTACAAAGTGCAGGCATCAAAACAAGTAAAATAAAACAAAACAGAAAATAAACCCTTGCCACATTGGGCATCTAACTACAAAGACACTTGTTCTCGCACAGCCTACTGCTGCCCAGACACTTGACAGGGTAGGAGAAATAAGCAGAGGGTTTTAGTCACCCAGACTTAATCTCACCATTCAGAGGTATTGCTGCTCCCCAGTCTGCCATGCACAGAGATCTGGTTCCAGGTTGGAGCCCCTTGTTTAAGCAACCTAGATGTTTTATAGAGCCCTGAGTGCTTTATCTGTTACACCTGAGCTTGTTAAAACCTCATTGAGCCCAAACAGGCTCACTACACAGCACAAACACAAAAGCAATCAGTGTACAGCATAGACCTAGGACAAATATATCTCCCATCCTGGACACAACCCATAGATTTTCCTGGCTTCCTGTCACATACCCCCCCTTGTTTCAACCCTATGGTCGAGGCACAGGTTGCCAGGCATGCGTGCACTTGGGACAAAGCATTTGCTTTTCCCATTCTAACACCGGGGTGATGTTTCACTGTAAAACTGAATTATTGAAGGGCCAGAAACCACCTATTCACCCTCCTATTAGTCTTTGTTCTGTGCCATCCACTTTAATAGAGCATGATCTGTTACCAGTTCAAATTGTCTATCCAAGAGACAGTACCGGAGAGAATCTAAAGCCGATTTTATCGCTAAACATTCTTTCTCAACGGTGTCATAATTTTCTTCATGGGCCTTCAATTTCCGGCTGAGGTAAATGACAGGATGTTGTTCCCCCTTGAAAACCTGAGATGACAGCGCTCCTAACACAACATTTGATGCATCAGTCTGGACCACAAAATCCCTTGAAAAGTCAGGCGAGTACAACACTGGCTGACTACATAAAGTCTTTTTTAAGGCCTCAAAACCTGCTTCGGGGGTCCAGTTGATTGTAACAGACTCCTTCCCTTTTGTCAAATTGGTCAGGGGAGCAGCCTGTGAGGCAAAATGGGGAATAAAGCGGCGATAATAGCCAGCGATTCCTAAGATGCTCGAACCTGCTTCTTGTTGGTGGAGCGTGGCCAACTCTGAATAGCCTCAACTTTGTTTACTTGGGACTTTATTAGACCTCTTCCAATGGTATATCCCAGATACTTTGCCTCCTCTAGCCCAATGATACATTTTTCTGGATTGGCTGTAAACCCGGCTTTCCAGATGGACTCTTAACACAGACTGAATGTTTGGCAAGTGTCAGTCCCAGTCCTCGCTATGGATGACCACGTCATCTAGGTAAAGGATTTCGGGTTTTCCATAAACTGGATCCCCCATTCAGCCTGATGGTAGAGGAGGATCGGTACAAGGAGTGTCTGATCTTTGAGTCCAGTGCAGCGGTGGTCCTCTCCTCCTGAAGCCATTAAGAGCAGATATACAAAAGTCATGGATGCCTATGGCCTGTTGGGAGTTCTGCGGCTTAATCTTGGGGAGACAATGTCATATTATCTGGTCACCGGCTGTATGTCAGTAGGAAAGATTCAGGACTCTGAAGTCTCATGCCACCTCCACGGAGTTCATCTCCATAAGGATTGATCCCACGGATGAAGATCGGAATGTCTGACGTTCGCAAGGTGCTAAATGTAATGATATCACGTGCAGGGACACACAAAGCTGGCAACCATTTTGTGAAGGGTCAGCCATTACGGTTCTAACTTAGAACAAACTCCTCGCCCCCCTCCCATCAACTTCCCATCCAGAAGGGGTTAATTGCTTGAATTAGCCCAGTAACAATCGTTCTCAGGCCGCTGGCATCTAGATGGTGATCCCGCAAGCTGGAGAATCTTTGTGCTAGAAGCAGCTGAGAGTGGTATTGCTACGTTAGTGACAAGCGCGGTGTGAGATCAGGGGGTCCTTGGTCACCAGTCAGTGAGGAGGGCAGTGATTTGATACCTGCGTTTGTCACACTGAACTCAGCAGTTTCTACTTTGCCTTGTTTGCCACGGGTGTAAATCAGGACCTCACCCTCAATGCACACCACAGCACACAGGATCAGAGGACAGACAACCGATTTTTCTGGAATCAGTCTTTGCACTTACACCTGAAGCATTAAGGAGTGATTTGTGATGACTGGCTCCTGCGTCTTATGTGTGGCGGAGTGGAGATCAGGACCATTTATGTGGCACATAAGCAGGCCAAGGCTTTTATTATTTCCCACCTAAGCTGTGAGCATGCAGGGACAAGGTTCAACACGTGGGGCACCAATGATAATGGCCAGGTGGCCAACTTTGTGGAAACAGAACAGGTCGCTTACCTGGATGACTGCATGTCCTCGTTTATACAAATCCAAGGCTCCATTGCCCTCTTTTGGGACCAGCCAGGCTTACAGATTGGATCTCATCGTGTGACAATGTCAAGAGGATTTGAAGCCAATGCACCTGTTTGTGACAGGCATTTCCAAACTCTCAAAAAACTTTATGGCAGGCAAGCTGTGGTCAATCTTCTTGGGTCCAAAGAAGGAGAGACTATGCCCAGCAAAGCTTTTCAGAATCACTTGAAGGGGTCAGAGCACGCGTCTGATGTCCTGATGGTGAATTTTGACTATCATCAGATGGTGCGTAGAGGAAAAGCTGAAAAGCTGAACACTATCCTTAAACCCAAAGTTTCTGCATTCTTGGAAGATTGCGGCTTCTTCTCTATGGACAAAGATGGAATGCACAGGACACAAAGCAGCAGCATTAGAACCAATTGCTTGGACTACCTGGACAGAACCAACAGTGTCCAAGCCTTCTTTGGGCTGGAGATGCTATTAAAGCACAATTGGTCAGCGTGTGTCTCTTCATCTTCATAAGACCCCAGCATGCCCCTTTTATCAGGGATGTTGCAGTGGGCACCGTGCAGACTGGAATGGGAGGAGCCACAGGAAACAAAGGTGCAGTCCCCATCAGAATGCTGTTCCACACCACCACCTTCTGCTTCGTCTGCAGTCACTTTGCTGCTGGATAGTCTCAGGTCAAAGAAATGAAGACTACAATGAAATAGTTTGCAAGCTAAGCTTTCCAATGGGACAAATGCTTTTCTTTCAATTCTACGTCTTCTGGTGTGGTATCTTCAATTATCGCATTGATTTACCCAATGAGGAGGTGAAGGAGCTGATCCGTAACTAGAACTGCGATTCCCTTATACCTGGAGATCAGCTAATAAAACAAAAAGATTCTGGATAAGTTTTTCAAAGTTCCTTAGAGGGGAAAATCAATTTTGCCCCAACCTATAAATATGACTTGTTCTCTGATGATTATGACACAAGTGAGAAGTGCCGTACCCCAGCTTGGACAGATCGTATCCTCTGGAGAAGAAGGAAATGGCCCTTTTCACAGATCAGCTGAAGATTTAGATCTTCTGAATTCAAGCTTGCAAGACGACAGGAATATCCCTTTTACCTGGAATCCAGGTACTTTAATGCACTATGGCAGGTTAAAGCTGAAGACCTCTGATCACACGCCTGTGGTCGCTGTGGTTGACATAGATATATTTGAAACTGAAGCAGAAGAGAGACAGAGGATGTATAAGGAGGTGATTGTTACCCAGGGCCCTCCAGATGGCACAATTATGGTCTCCATACAAAGCAAATCTTTGGAAGACAATTATTTTGATGATAATTTGACTGACAAGCTGCTGCAGCAGTTTGCAGGTTATGGCAATACTTATGAGGTTCGTAGATGATAAAATGTGGGTGACATTTCCAGACAGAAGTTCCTCCCTCTCAGCTTTAGACCTGTATGGTGTTGATGTTCTAGGAAAAACAATGAACATTCAGTTGAAGAACCCAGACTGGATCACACAGGTAGAGGAGGAGATGAATCTGCAAAAGATAAGTGTAACGTTACCTTGTTCCACCAGTTCCACTTTGTTGGATGAAGATGCCGAGATTGCGGCAGATTATGACATGGAAGGTGACGTTTATGATTATAGTAGTGAAGTAGAGGAAATTCTCCCTCAGCATCTACAGCCGTCTTCATGCTCCTTCTCCCCGCTCCAGTCCCTTCCCATCACCCACCATGCCAGAGGGACCATTGCCGGCTCTCCCTGTTCGGCAAAGCTGGGCACCTGGAAAAACACATGGACCTCCCGTTGCTGCATCCCA
Organism: Glandirana rugosa; assembly: GCA_018402905.1. NCBI lineage: Eukaryota > Metazoa > Chordata > Amphibia > Anura > Ranidae > Glandirana > Glandirana rugosa. The sequence goes on from BLSH010472475.1 coordinate 2,802,432, forward strand.
AGGATCTCCAGTGGACTTCCAGCCAATAGTACAACAGAAAGAGCAATCTCTCACCTTAGAACCAAAGAAGCCTCCTCCTCCAAGACTGGGTGTTCCACCAGCATGCCCGGCACCCCCGCAGCGTCCTCCACCTTTCGTTCGTGGACAAACCCCTCCTCCACTTTGACCTCCATCTGCCACGCCATGTGCTATGGGCAGGCCGACCATCCCACCTCGTGCTGGGGTAATAAGCATTCCTCAAAGCCATGGTGGACTAGCACAGGCCAGACTTCCTGCCCCAGTACCTGTCAAAGCAGCCGAGCCTCCAAAAACATTCCCTTCTCTTCCTGAGCCTATGATACCCCAATTAGCAGATTTTCTTCAGCCTACATCATCATCACATCCCACCTCCCCCACACCACCTCCACAGAGCCTAACCCGCTTCCGCAGGCACCTCCCCGCAGCCGCTCCTCTCAGAATCTGCCTTCAGACAATGGTGCTCCTCAACCAAATCCAACTAATGGAATCAGTGGCTTTTGAAGTTAGTTTGAAAATAATCTTTTTGCGGACTTCTATTTAGATCCCCTTCTCATTACCAAGCTTCCTGTACTCAACTCCATATCATCTGCTCCATCAGCAAGCAAGAAGGGAGCCAGTCCTGTTGCCTTCTGCTGTACAGAATAATCGTCATACAGTCAATAGCCTGCCCATACTGCCTCCAGTCCCAAGCCGGAGTGCATCACAAGACAATCTGAGGATATCCCCTAATCCATTCCTTAACAAATGCATTACTACAAATTCAGTCAACCCATTCAATGAAAGATTAGCAAATGCCAGAAATGCATTCAAAAACCCAACATCATCTTTGACTGGTCCTACATTACTGCCAACTGGAAAATGTGAGCAATTTCATTCCACAAGCCAACCTGAGCTTCAACAGAGCAAGCCAGTATTCACCTTAGGGCCAGCGGAGAAAAGTCTATCATTACCCCATAATGTTGCCTCAGTGTCTGAGTCTAATCCAAAAAGCTGGGTAACTACTGATGACGACAATTTTACAACTAAATCAAATAGGTCAGTCAACAATGGCGTAGAGTTTGATGGCTTCCAGGAGTCTACTTTTGATAGAACCTACTGGGATTGTGTTCCAGTTGCTTTCTCTCAATTGCTGAGGGAACTCCCACCACCACCTCCTGTTCCATCAAGAACAAAATTTGACCCCTCTACTAAAATATCTACCCACCCTTATCCAACTAGGGAATTTACTGATCGGTAACCAGTAACTGTACTTGAGATTACCGAAGTGTGCAATAACTTTGGTCAATTATGAAGTTTATAGCTACTTAATATAACCTTTCCTCTAACACTATCTAATATAATTATTGATTTGTGTATATCTAGGTAACATTTCAAATGTCATTTTTGAATGTGTTGTTGAACTGTATTGTGTTTGTGATTGTTAGGAAGCTACTTAAAATTGCTGAATGAATGCATACAGTCAGGTCCATAAATATTGGGACATCGACACAATTCTAATCATTTTGGCTCTATACACCACCACAATGGCTTTGAAATTAAATGAACATTCCACTTCTTTCCCTTAAAAACTCTTTGGTTGCTTTCGCAGCATTCATTTGTAGAATATCTGTTTGAGGACATCATGTGGTTTAAACAAAAATGGTACTGCAGGAGGGGGACTGCTCTGGATTAAAGGTGAGTATTGACGTCTAAGATGCTTTTTTTACTGTATACAATGCTTGGGGGCCCATTTTAATTTAAACCAAAAAATGCCCAGGGTTGTCTTTAAGCTGCTTTCTTTTTGGTCTGTTTTTTTTTTTTTTTAATGTTGCAGTTTTGTTGGTAAGAAAAGCGCAAAAAGTTTGTCATTCGTGTTTGTTAATAAATTTGATCTGTGAGCAGCTGGGTGTCTGAGGACCTACATCCATAGTCCTGCAGACCTCCAATAGTCCATAGGGAGCGATTGGTTGTGCAACACTGGACTACAATAGTCAAAATTCCTAAAGAATGCCTGGTGATGGGTTGTGATGGATTACTGCACTTTGCTCTTTGACTTTTTTTTTTTGTTGTGGTTGTTTAACATAGAAGCACACGGCATTATAACACAAAATAGTTATTTTGTGAGAGAACATAACCCAATTTAGTAACTTGACCAAGAACCAAATGTTCTATATTATTGTGATTAGGTGTTGTATATTTGCATAAATACCTATTTTGAAGTCTAGACTTGCCAAACATACAGTACATGGAACAAGGTAAAAAAGTGTCTTGTTTTAGAGCATTCGCTGTATTCCTTTTTAATTTCTGCGGCTGGTTTCTCAACAAAATGGAGAATCTGATGTTATGGGCATCACTGACTTCAAGACACTGGGACCACTGATCAACAACAAGGCAGGGGAATCTGTTAGTGAAATACCTTGTTTGAGAAGCCTCTAATGGAAGTTGCAGTACTGACTACCAAAACCTCCATAATGGTTCCAGATAAATGACATCATTTCCTCAGCAAATAAAAAGACTACAAATTTTCAGTTTTAGCTAGAGCAGCGTCATAATGTAACATAGACATTTTAGATGAACTAAAACTTTTTATATATATAAAAAATCTGAGGTTGACAGGAGCAACCGTAGGCCTTAAAGTGGATGTAAACCCCCCCCAAAAAATTAATTAATAATTCTGCCTGGTAGAGTATAACAGGTGATGTCATCTGTGCCTAGTCTTGCCACAAAGAGTTAATCCAACTGTGAGTAATGAGCTTATCTTTTTTCAGGAAGAGAAAGTCAGACTAACCGGGAAATGCACAGTCGATCCGCCCCTTGCTCTGTGAGTGACAAGCAATTTGCTTATCTCCTTCACACAGCAGAGAAAGTTTTACACGCCCCCCTCCCTCCTCAATGTCGCACTATAGAGGTGGGTGGGGAGGCTTGTGACATCACAACTCCACCCACCAAACTCAAGCAAACACAGACACCCTCTGATTTCAGAGTTTTACCAGAGCTGCTAGTGCTTACAGGAAGGACATTTGAAAGGTAAGGATAGATGCAGGAGGCTTGCATGTGTATATATATATACGTTAATACTGTGTCATTAATTTATACTGGGTGGGTGGTGGGTTTACATCCACTTTAAACAATTTTTTGGTGTTTCATGATCTTTTGATGCACAGTACAAGAAAATGGCCGCAGGCTCCTGGCGTTTTTAGGGAAAAAATTAAATGTGGCTGGAGCCTTCTGTGACCCAAAAGGCATCCTCCGATGCTGGAAAGATCCCTCAGTTACAAAAGCTGTTTTTTCCTTGACCGACTCTAAGAAAGGAATTTGCCAATACCCTTTGGTCAGGTCTAACATAGTCATATACCGGGCTGCCCCTAGACAATCAGTCTATGCGGGGCATGGGATAGGTGTCCCACTTAGTGACTTTATTAAAGTGGCGAAAGTCATCACAAAACCGTCAACTTCCATTTGGTTTAGGCACTAACACAATGGGACTGGACCAATCACTATTTGACTTTTCTATAACCCCCAGCTCACGCATTTCTTCTACTCCTTGGCGAATTGCCTCTTGCAGGGCTTCGGGAATTCAATAAGGTTTCAACTTGACCCTTTCCCCTGGTGTGGTGACAATGTCATGTTCAACCCCAGACACCCCACCTGGCAATTCTGAAAATTTCTCTTTATTTCAGAGCACAAACTCTCTAGCTTCCTGTGGCTGAGTTTTGGACAGAGTCTCCGCTATCCCGACTTCAGGGATAACCAGGTTAGGCGGAGCAGAAAGTGGAATAGTCTAAGCAACCAAGGATTCTCTATTCTTCTATGGTTTTAGCAAATTTATATATATATATCTGCTCAGGTTTTCGTCTTCCTGGTTGACTAATTTTATAATTCACATCACCCATTTTTTCCAACACTTCATGGGGTCCCTGCCATTTGGCTAGGAATTTACTTTCGACCATGGTGACCAACACCCTATCACCAGGTGCAAAAGAACGGACCTGGGCCCCATGATTGTAAATCCTCTACTGAGCCGACTGGGTTTGTGCCAAATGTTCCTTCACAATAGGCATCACTTGTACAATTCTGTCTTGCATTTGTGCCACATGTTCAATCACACTTCTATGAGGGGAACTCTCACTCTCCCATGTTTCCCTGGCAATGTCCAATTGTCCCAGTGGGTGCCTCCCATACAGTAGCTCCTTAGCTAACGTTTTGTTAAATCTTTCAACCAGCCCATCTGAGGTTGATACACTGAAGAACATAATTGGGTCACTTTAAGAAGTTTGCAAAGCTCTTTGGTTACTCTAGACATAAACGGGGTGCCCTGCAGTTGGTACTGCTTTAGGAATGCCCACACGGCTGAAAACCTGAAATAGCTCTTTGCCAGTGGTTTGGCAGAGGCCTTTCAGGGAGGAATTGCTTCTGGGAAACTGGTGGCATATTCCATTATCACCAAGATGTGCTGGTGCCCTCTAACGGACTTCAGCAAGGGGCCAACCAAAGCCATGGCGATCCTCTCAAAAGGGACCTCAGTGATGGGCAGGGGTACCAAAGGCTGGAAAAAGACTGCGGAAATGTGGAATGGGTGCAGAAATCTGACACACTGGACAGGAGGAACAGTACATTTCCACTTACTTAGTGATCCCAGGCCAATAGAACCACACATGTCAAACACAAGGCCCTAGGGCTGAATTTAGCCCACCTCTACTGCAGCTACAGCACCCCCTCATCTCTGCCCCCACCTTGTCTCAGCAGACAGCAGCAAAGAGAATGATAGAACTCCTCCGCCAGATCCTGCACTTCTCTGTGCAGCTGTGGAGAGGCTCATCTCTGCCCCCATTTCAGCAGTTGGCAGCAGAGAGGAGACAGAACTCCTCCTACAGATCCTGCTCCTCTCTGTGCAGCCGCAGCACCCCCTTGTCTCTGCCTTCCTTGTTCTTGGTATTCAGCAGACTAAGACAGCTGACTCCAGCCCTCCTCTGGTCTTCCTCCAGATCCTGCACTTTTTTATTTCCAGCTCTGCCCCAGTTTCTTCCCAGCAGCACTACAAGGTGAAAGGGGGTTGCACTGTCATGTAAGGGAGAGTGGCTCTTGATATTGGATGTAAGGGGGATTGGGGTGCTCTGAACATCTAGTCTTAAAGAAATAACTGGCCCTTTGAAGGCAACCATAATGCTGATGCGGCCCGTGGTAAAATTGAGTTTGACACCCCTGCTCTAGATCATCAAACACTAGAGGTAAGCTGTTCCTCTTCTGAGGTTGTGGGCTCTTCCCAAGGCCCTGTTGTTTCCCCTGCTAATACTGACAAGGGAAACTCAGGAGAATCCTCTCACTTAGAGAATTCCTTAGTAGAACCTTCAGGCTCTGAAAAAACACTTAATGGTGAATCTTGGCAATCCCAGAGCTCCCAGAATTTTGCGAAATCCCTTCCCACAATGGCGTCATGTGGTAGTTAGGGAACCAAACCCACCTGGTGACACAGGTTACAGAGGGAGGTTTCAAAGGATACCGTTGTCACCGGATACTCTCAAGTGTCCCCATGTAAGCAAATGACTGTCATTTTCCTAGGGTGCAAGATTTTTCCCACCAGCAGTTCAGTTTTTACCAAAGTAATAAGGATACCTGAATCCAACAATACAGCAACATTTTTACCATCTAAACACATTTTGCATAAAGGTTTCTCATTTCCCTTTAATGCAGTGCATGTAGTTGCAAATAGGGACTGCCCTGTCTCTGTAAGAAAGTCAGTGCATTGGTTCATCAATTGCTGGGCAAACTGCTGCTACATGTCCCTCTTTCCAGCAACTGTAAAAAATTAACTTTCTATTCACCTCCTGTCAGATTGGTCTTCCACTCTTACCAAACATTAGATGCAGCCCCAAAAATACCTTTTAGTTCCCTCTTTTTCACTCTCTCCACCCACATCTCTTACCTGTAGCTGGGGATGGTTTGGTCTTGGGGTGGAAAGTGTGAGTCTCTGAGAGAAGACGCCAGATTCTCAGTCCTTAGGTACCTTTCCACAAGGTCTACAAGTTAGTCTGCTGTTTGCAGATCTCCTTGACTCACCCATTTCTGCAAGGTGGTAAGGAGAGACCTCAGACTTGTCCATGACCACCTGTTCTACAACTTTTGGACAGGACAAAGTTTTTGGCCGCAGCCATTTCCTGGTCAAGTGGATAAGGTCATACATTTATGACCGGGGTAGCTTTCTCAACCGATAATGCCAATTGTGGACACGCTGAGCACGGACAGCCAGGGTTACACCCAGTCGTGCTAATATTTGCATTTTCAAACAATCATAGTTTTTTGCATCCGCCAGCTCCAAGTCAAAATAAGTCTTTTGGGATTCTGCAGATAGTGTGGGGGGGGGGGGCACTATTGTTCTTTAGGCCAGCTCTCTTTTTCAGCTGTCCTTTCAAACATGGCAAAAAAACATCTCAGGGTCATCATCCGCAATCATTTTTGGCAACAGGTGGCTTACCCGAAAAGTCGGTATGTTACCAGCATGATTCCCAGCCCCGGCCTGCTGCCTCTGCTGAAGCTGTTTCATGATGGCCTCAATTTGCTGCTGGTGTCTCTGTTCCTGCTGTGTCAGCAGTTCCCTATGGTGGGCCTCCGTCTGTTCTGGGCCTTTTTGCTGGGCTGCTACACTCACTGTTGGTGAGCTGGAAGGCTCTGTTGGTGAGCCTTTTGTTGGGCTGCAAGGCTCTGTTGCAAACCTGCATTTGCCTGCTGTTGATTTGCATTTGCCAGAGCCAGCTGTCTCAGTATCTCCTCCACGCTGGCTTTACTCCACCTGCCTACATCCTCCACCATGTGTAAGGGATTAGCTCCATAGCGGGGTGTGCAGCCCCGCTACTCGTTAACCCTCATTGAGCCCAAACAGGCTCACTACACAGCACAAACCCAAAAGCAATTGGTGTACAGCATAAACCTGGGACAAATATATCTCCCATCCTGGACACAACCCATAGATTTTCCTGGCTTCCTGTCACAACCCACACACAGATATTGTACAAGCTCTATATGTACACCCACACACTGATATTGTATAAGCTTTATATGTACACCGACACTGATATTGTACAAACCCTATATGTACACCCACACACTGATAATGTATAAGCTCTATATGTACACTGTGACAGCTGGCATTTGCCCTAGATTTAAGCTGTATGCAGACTTATACCACTAAGGGAATCTTGCAGGTGTAGAGGTAAGGTGTAGAGGTAATGAGCGCAGCTAAGGCCTCTACAAGAACTCCCAGCAGGGATAGGTGAGTGCTCCACCTTGGAACCAGGTTCTGTGTCAGGTCAACAGACTGGGGAGTGTAACAGCTTGTCTGGTAAGAAGCCTGTGTGGTTAATTGTCTTCAGTGAGAGATATGAGCTTTGTACAGTGGTAGGCTGTACCCAGCTGACAGACAGGGAAACCTATTGTGTAGTCAGTGGCCAAGTGGGCTAGGATTTATTTTGTTGTCTGTTTTTGTTTGGCTTTATTTTTTCACGTTGTAACTAGTGAGAATAAACTACCTTTTTGTTTTCAACTGAAACTGCTGCCTCGCTGTGTAGTGAACCCTTCCAGCGGGTCAAACACACCCGCTGCCAAGCTAACCCCCTTACAACACAGACACTGATATTGTACAAGCTCTATATGTACACCCACACACTGATACTGTACAAGCTCTATATGTACACTGACACACTGATACTGTACAAGCTCTATATGTACATCTACACAATGTATGTATACACCCACACACTGAGATCGTATGAACTCTATATATACACCCACACACTGATATCATATGAACTCTATATATACACCCACACGCTGATATTGTATGAACTCTATATGTACACCCACACCCAGATATTGTACTAGCTCTGTATGTACACCCAGCAACAGATATTGTACGAGCTCTATATGTACACCCACACACAGATATTGTACAAGCTTTATATGTACACCCACATACAGATATTGTACAAGCTCTATATGTACACCCACACACATATATTGTACAAGCTCTATATGTACACCCACATACAGATATTGTATGATTTCTATATGTACACCCACACCCAGATATTGTACTAGCTCTGTATGTACACCCACACACAGATATTGTACAACCTCTATATGTACACCCACACACAGATAATGTACAAGCTCTGTATGTACACCCACACACAGATAGTGTACGAGCTCTATATGTACACCCACACACAGATATTGTACAAGCGCTATATGTACACCCACACACAGATAGTGTACAAGCTCTATATGTACACCCACACACAGATAGTGTACGAGCTCTATATATACATCCACACACAGATATTGTATAATCTCTATATGTACACCCACACACAGATATTGTACAACCTCTATATGTACACCCACACACAGATAGTGTACGAGCTCTATATGTACACCCACACACAGATAGTGTACGGGCTCTATATGTACACCCACACACAGATAGTGTACGGGCTCTATATGTACACCCACACACAAATAATGTACGAGCTCTATATGTACACCCACACACAGATAGTGTACGGGCTCTATATGTACACCCACACACAAATAATGTACGAGCTCTATATGTACACCCACACACATATAATGTACGAGCCCTATATGTACACCCACACACAGATAGTGTACGGGCTCTATATGTACACCCACACACAGATAGTGTACGGGCTCTATATGTACACCCACACACAAATAATGTACGAGCTCTATATGTACACCCACACACAGATAGTGTACAAGCTCTATATGTACACCCACACACAAATAGTGTATGAGCTCTGTATGTACACCCAGAAACAGAAATTGTACCAGGTGTATATGTACACCCACACACAGATATTATATTAGCTCTGTACATACACTTAGAGTACTCACAGATATTGCATGAGATCTTCTTATAGATATAGTATGAGGTTTGTTGCTACACATGCTCACATGTATCCCATGAGAACTGGTTCTACACATGTACACAGATAAACACATGCACACTGATATGTTGTGTAGGGGTGGTAGGATACCTTGTTACAATGTATAAGATTGTTTACTATACTGTTTACTGTGTTTCCTTTTCTTTTGCTTTATTGAGGTGCCACTTCACTCCGCTCTCTGCTTTGTGTACAAATGTAACATTTTTATGCAATGTACACCCTGCACATCTATAGTGTGAACAGGGCACATAAAAACAGTTGTCTTTATGTTGAGCTTGCATAGACAACCACAGTTCAATTGACATGATGTGAATGAGCCCTAAGGGTATCCATACTGGAGGGGGGTCAGCTTATTTCAGTGCAAAACATTGTCTGTATTTCACAATATGATTTTATTGGAAGATTGTGTCTTGAGATGGATGTGTTTAGTCATCTCTGGGGACCAACGGCTCAAAACGTTTTGTACATATTTAATGATGGCAAATATTTATTTACCATTTCCTCAGGATTATTTCTCACATCTATTGTTTGTGACAGAGCGCCTCACCTTCTTAAACTCTACAATAACAAATATTTACCATGTACTGTAAACAAATGTTAACTTCATTCCCACAATATGCTTAGCTTGGTGGAAAGTGTTTATAAATTGGGCACGTCATCAACTGCTTTTGGAGTGTTGGCCAGCTGGAATTCATAGAAGCAGTTCTCTGTATCTGTTAGTATACAGTGCGTCCGGAAAGTATCCACAGCGCTTCACTTTTTCCACATTTTGTTATGTTACAGCTTTATTCCAAAACGGATTCAATTCAATATTTTCCTCAAAATTCTACAAACCATACCCCATGATGACAACGTGACAGAAGTTTGTTAGAAATCTTTTCAAATTTATTAAAATTATTTGACAAGAAAAATAAAAAACAGAAAAAATCACAAATACATAAGTATTCATAGCCTTTGCCATGACGCTCCAAATTGAGCTCAGGTGCATCCTGTTTCTACTGATTATCCTTGAGATGTTTCTACAACTTGATTGGAGTCCACCTGTGGTAAATTCAGTTGATTGGACATGATTTGGAAAGGCACACACCAGTCTGTCTATATAAGGTCCCACAGTTAACAGTGCATGTCAGAGCACAAACCAAGCCATGAAGTCCAAGGAATTGTCTGTAGACCTCTGAGACAGTATTGTATCAAGGCACAGATCTGGGGAAGGGTACAGAAATATTTCTGCAGCATTGAAGGTCCCAATGAGCATAGTGGCCTCCATCATCCATAAATGGAAGAAGTTTGGAACCACCAGGACTCTTCCTAAAGCGGGCCGCCTGGCCAAACTGAGCGATCGAGGGAGAAGGGCCTTAGTCAGGGAGATGCCCAAAAACCTGATGGTCATTCTGACAGAGATCCAGCATTTCTCTGTGGAGAAAGGAGAACCTTCCAGAAGAACAACCTTCTCTGCAGCACTCCACCAATCAGGCCTGTATGGTAGAGTGGACAAATGGAAGCCTCAGTAAAAGGCACATGGCAGCCCCCCTGGAGTTCGCCAAAAGGCACCGGAAGGACTCTCAGACCATGAGAAACAAAATTCTCTGGTCTGATGAAGCAAAGATTGCACTCTTTGGCCTGAATGGCAAACGCCATGTCTGGAGGAAACCAAGCACCGCTCATCTCCTGGCCAATACTATCCCTACAGTGAAGCATGGTGGTGGCAACATCATGCTGTGGGGATGTTTTTTAGTGACAGGAACTGGGAGACTAGTCAGGATCGAGGGAAAGCTGAATATAGCAATGTACATAGACATCCTTGATGAAAACCTGCTCCAGAGCACTCTGGACCTCAGACTGGGGCGAAGGTTCATCTTGCAACAGGACAATGACCCTAAGAACACAGCCAAGATAACAAAGGAGTGACTAAGGGAAAACTCTGTGAATGTCCTTGAGTGGCCCAGCCAGAGCCCAGACCTGAACCCAATTTAATATCTCTGGAGAGATCTGAAAAATGGCTGTGCACCGATTCTCTCCCCATTCAACCTGATGGAACTTGAGAGGTCCTGCAAATAAGAATGGGAGAAAATGCCCAAAAATAGGTGTGTCAAGATTGTTGCATCTTACACAAAAAGACTTGCGGCTGCAATTGGTGCCAAAGGTGCTTCAACAAAGTATTAAGCAAAGACTGTGAATACATAATGTACATGTGACTTTTAATTATGCACATATGACTCGTTTTTTATTTTTAATAAATTTACAAAGGTTTAAAAAAAAATAGAATTTTGAGGAGGATAATTAAATTAATCCATCATGAAATAAGGTATAACATAACAAAAAGTGGAAAAAGTGAAGTGCCGTGAGTACTTTCTGGATGAACTGTATGTTTTTGGGTACCTTGATCAACTGTTTAAACTTAGAATCAGAAGAAAACAAGATAACGTTTGGGTTGCTGATAGGACTAGAAAGTCATGACCTCATCTAGCCATTGCACACAATGTAGTGCAATCACTAGTGATGCCCCTCCATCCTTCCCCTTATACCCCTTATCCCCCAATGCACAATTTAGAATAAAGCACTTGGCTGGCGGGAGTACAGAGAATACAGATCACAGCTGTAAAAAGTGCCCCTCATCCGAGATTGTACACATTAATTTGCCAGGGATCTTCGCACACGTTTGTTTTATGTCCTGTTATGGATTCAGATATGTTGCCAGACTGTAGACATGGCACTCGTATGGATGGTAGGAGAGGAGGCTCCAGAACAAAATGGAAGGTGCCCAGTGAGTGCAGACACTCTCCCAGAAGTCATTGCAGGGAACCTTCAATAATAATGCAATATTGTATTTTGCATTGGTTCTGGAAGAATATCTGTGCCATCACGCAGCTTTACGGAACAAGATGATTATGAATCTCAGCTATGGAGTGCAGGAAGCTGTTTTTCTATTTCCAGCATCCCCCGCTGTATCTTTTCAGGGAAATGCACAATTTTTATTTTCAGTCATGTATTTACCGCTTAAAGCTGCACTTTTCTACCATTCTCAGCACAGGGGGTTCTCTGTTCCCAGAATCCATTAGACAGAAATAATTCTCTCTGACAAATGACAATTCATACCTGGGTACCTTCCAATTCCATCTTTACCAGATGTGGCATGAAGAAGTGTGAGAGATAAACTGCAAGCTCTGTGGCCTAGAGCTCCTTTTATCATATTAGACATAATAACCATGGAGGAATGGTCTGTGGTGGCACTCCTGATTCCAGGTTCCTGATGATAAGAGATTCAGGGAAATCACGCATAGTTGGCAGCCTTGATTTAGCATTTGATCCCTGTGGTAGTCATGTGACTGCACAGCATCATGTTGCCGGTAGGAAAGGATTATGGGAAATCATGCTGAGATGACAGCTTTGGCACTTAGGATTTATCTCCCTGCAAGACAGTCAAGTGACTGCACAGTGCTATTGACATGTTCCCAGTAGCAGGGGATTATGGGTCATAAAAAATGGAGGTGGCAGCTATGACAGTTCAGTGGCGGTTTTTCCTTTTATTTCAAGTGTTTTGCTTTTGGCTGTTAAAGTTAAATATCTCATCTGGAGCTTCTTTGAAGCTCTGTGGAGCCCCCTTAGCAGGGAAGGCAGTGCACAGCGGGATTAATAGCGCACCTTCCCTCTACTAAATAATTTATCTGAAGATTCAAAAATAGTTGGATCTCCTCTGCTCCTCACTTAATAAATGCAGAATCTTTGTAGATGGCTGTATTGCACTGTGGGTTATGTCAGTACTGGCAATTTAAAAGAAGTAACTGAGATTGATGAGAAGGATTGGAGCTGTGGAGACCTGAGCTCAGTAGACTGCCATAGACTTGGTACTTTACGTGTCTATAGATCGATATAGATGTGGTGCTCTACTTGTCTGTAGATCTATATGGACATGGTTCTCTTTGTCTCTGTAGATCTATATGGACCAGGGTTGCCAACCGTCAGTAAATTTACTGACAGGTTGTAAAAATCAGTGATTTTCACAACTGTCTATAAATATCAGGGTCTCATAATTTGTCATGCTGTGCTGACTTTTTCAGTGTAAATCAGGCAAATTACTTGATATGGGTATTGTCCTTGTTTCCATGTTGTGTTTAAATATTAATTGTCTTCGCTTTTAATAGGAGTTCTATTATTTTTCAAGTTGCTAGTAAAAAATGTGATCCGCCAGTAAATTTTTTATGTTTTGCCAGTAAAATACGCTGCTGGAGGTTGGCAACACTGATATGGACCTGATGATTCATGTGACTGTAGATCTATATAGACATGGTGCTCTACGTGTCTATAGATATATATAGGCATAGTTGGCAGTTGGGGGCAGTAAAACCATGTTTTACTGCCATCTGTGTGAGCGAGCCCCACTGATTACCAATGTAGGAGGGAACACTGACGTAAAGGGACACAGTATGCACTGACCACTAACATAAGTGGTTACACTGAGCACTGACCCCAATGTAAGAAGAAGCACTAACCACCAATGTAAGGTGGCACACTGGATATCTGATGTTCTATGTGGTCCAGACACCCGCAATCTATACATTACACAGTCCTGACTCCCACATTATATACGCTATGTTGTATGTTACACAATGAAGGGGTCTCTCTGATCACATAGTTCTGACTGCTATACTTTGTATGCTCTGTAGTATGTGTAGTCCTGACCATTGCACCACATATAATATTTTGTACGTTACAATGTTCTGTCACTTGCATTATATACACTATATTAGATAGTACCAATCACTCCATATTTTATTTTGTTTGTTACATAGTCCAAACTTCTGTGTTTGTAGTTCTGACCACTGCATCATAGTAGAGAGGAGACATTGCTGGAACTGGCAGTAGAGAAATATCACGCTATGATCCTTTGTTTTAAACACGTATGCATTAGGTATGAGATTGTAATTTGAAGCACACCAGGACTGCCAGTACCTCTATGGATACATTTGGGAAAGCATTTCCCTACAGCGCTTTTGGCTTTTCCATTAATTTGGAAGCCACCACATTCTGGTAAGCTGCTATCTTCTACATTGGTGGTATTTTACACAGAGGATGGATCTGAGGAAGCTGGCTCTCTTATGCATGCAGCTATCTGTTTTTACCCTTTACTGGTAGAATTTGCTCTTCTGGGACACTGGAATCTATTCTCCTATTTATTGATTTTTTTCTTTTTCTTCTTTTTTGGATGTTTGTGGACTTTTTTTGATGAACTTGAATATTTTATTATATCACATTTATTGTCACAATGTTTTTTATTAATTCATTTTTGAGATCATGTTATATGTGTTAATTTTCTGATAGCGCTGCACTATATGTATATTGATCAGTCCATATTCTATTTTGTTTGTTACATAGTCCAAACTGCTGTGCTGTGTAGTCCTGACCACTGTATCATTTACACTGTGTTGTATGTTACAGTCATGACAGATTGCAAAATAGTTCCCAACAAATTTAAAAGCGTTCTTCTTTTAGGTAGGATCAGACAAAGTGTTCGCTCTCTGTGCGCAGAAAAGCATATATGATAGAAGATCTTCCTTCTTTAAAATGATCATTTGTGTTAAAACAGAGTTCCACCCAAAAGGGGAAGTTCCGCTTTAAGGCCTCCTCCCTGGCTCCTGTTTGTGAAACAGAGCTTTTGGGGAGGAGGGAGTGTGTACCCGATTTTGAGAGGTGCCAGCTCCCAATTCTGTTCCGCACACCTTAGGCGATCAGAAGCAGAAGTTCTCCCCCCCCCCCCCCTCCTGAAGTCTTCTGGGACACGACAAGTCCCAGAAGACTTTGGGACCATTCACAGAGCGCAGCGCTGCTTGCGCATGTGCAGTGGGCTATGAAGCCACAAGCTGCTACAGCCGGGTGCTCATAGTAAAGATGCCAGTGCTGCGGAGGGAGGACACAGGGAGAAAACAGCTGGGGTAAGTGCAAAAATGACTGGAACTCTGCTTTAAGGTTTATGTGTGTCACAGTAATAAAGGCATATACACTTGTGCTCATAAGTTTACATACCCTGGCAGAATTTATGATTTCTTGGCCATTTTTCTGAGAATATGAATGAGAACACAACTTTACTTAAACTCATGGTTAGTGTTTGGCTGAAGCCATTTATTAGCAATCAATTCTGTTTGCTCTTTTTAAATCATAATGACAACAGAAACTACCCAAATGACCCTGATGAAAAGTTTACATACCCCAGTTCTTAATACCATGTATTACCCCCTTTAACATCAATGACAGCTTGAAGTATTTTGTGGTATTTGTGGATGAGGCTCTTTATCTTCCCAGATGGTAAAGCTGCCCATTCGTCTTGGCAAAAAGCCTCCAGTTCCTGGAAATTCTTGGTCTGTCTTGCATGAACTGCTCATTTTGAGATCTCCCTAGAGTGGCTCAATGATATTGAGGTCAGGAGACTGAGATGGCCACTCCAGAACCTTCACTTTTTTCTGCTGTAGCCAATGACAGGTCACCTTGTGTTTTGGATCATTGTCATGTTGAAATGTCCAAGAACGTCCCATGTGCAGCTTCCTGGCTGATGAATGCAAATGTTCCTCCAGTATTTTTTTGATAACATACTGCATTCATCTTGCCATCAATTTTGACCAAATTTCATGTGCCTTTGTAGCTCACACATCCCCAAAACATCAACGATCCACCTCCGTGTTTCACAGGCCTTGCTGACTCCTCTCCAAATGTAGGGTTTATGGTTGTGGCCAAAAAGCTCAATTTTGGTCTCATCACTCCAAATGACTTTGTGCCAGAAGGTTTGAGGCTTTTCTCCGTGCTGTTTGGCGTATTGTAATCAAGATACTTTGGGGCATTTGCGTAGTAATGGCTTTCTTCTGGCGACTCAGCCATGCAGCCAATCTTTCTTCAAGTGCCTCCTAATTCTGCATCTTGAAACAGCCACACCATATGTTTTCAGAGAGTTCTGATGTTATTTGTGGGTTT
>BLSH010472475.1:2840203-2850737 GCA_018402905.1 Glandirana rugosa
GTGTGAAGAGGTAAGAGCTGTGAAGAGTAGGTGGGTTGCAAATAGGGGAATTTGCTAAGAGTAGAGGGGACATTTGTGAAGAGTTGGGCAATTTACAGATGGAGGAGTGGATCTTAAACAGGAAGGGGAGGGACAGGGGGCACCTGATTGTAATCTTGCCTAGGGCAGCACAAAACCCAAATACACCACTGGGTACACCCAATGCTGTGTCTCCCAAGTCCCACATACATACAGTCTCCGGCAGCTTGTGTAGCAAGCCGTGAAAGTGGTCCACCCCGTATGCGTGGGGGGCGGGTGTCAGGCCAGCAGCAGCTGCCCAGGGTCCTGCCATTGTAATTGTGCCCATCTTGCTGCCTGCAAGATGTTTTCCCAGCCAGGGCTGGCTGATAAAGGTCAGTAGGCGGCCCCATGTCCTCCAATCTGCCGCCTATCTGTGCCACTTATCAGTGCTCATCAGTGCCTCCTGTCAGTGCCTCCTAACAGTGTCCATCAGTGCCACCTAACAGTGTCCATCAGTGCTGCCTCTCAGTGCCACCTATCAGCGCCGCCTCATCAATGCCTCCCATCATTGCCTCCTATCAGTGCAGCCTCATCAGTGCAGCCCATCAGTGCCTCGTATCAATGCAGCCTCATCATTGCTATTTATCAGTGCAGCCTCATCAGTGGCTATCAGTGCCGCCTATCATCACAAGCACATACTGACATTACACACACAGAAAACCTTAACACCCTAACAATAGAAATTACTTTCTCGAGACAGGGGTACTTTTTTAGACCCGCAGGGGTACTTCATCGTAAAAGGTTGAGAAACACTGGTATAAAGCACCCCTATAACAAGGTGAAAAAAAATTCTGACTTTGGAACCACTCACTTCCTGTCCAGGACTACATGTCCCACCATGAGACATTGCTCCTCACACATTCACAAGTTCTCAGGCACTTCCTGACATGTATGGCTGGTGTAGTGAGCTATATGCGTGCTGCACTGTGTCTTTTGACATGTGTGGAAGGTGTACTGAGCTGTATGTGTGCTGCGCTGTGTGCACTGACAAGTATGGACAGTGTACTGAGCTTTGTGTGCTGCACTGTATTGCCTGATATGTAAACAAATAATGCATTCTGTATGCAGGCCAACTAATCGACTGGCCGATTAATCGATTATGAAAATAGTAATTGATTTGTAGATTGATTGGTTGTCATTTAATCGATTAGTTGTTTCGGTCCTATAAAAAAAGCATGTCAGGACCTCTTAAATATGAGATCTGGGGTCAAAAAGACCTCAGATCTCATATTACACTAAAATGCAATAAAAAAAATAAATAAATAAAATGACATTGGAAAAATATATGTCCCCTTTAAGAGCTATGGACAGAAGTGACGTTTGATGTCGCTTCCGCCCTGCAATGCTATGGAGCCGAGTAAGCGGCATCCTCTGCTCACTCGGCTCACAGGCATTGCGGCGGCCGGATTGGATTGTCTCCGCTGCATCGGCCCATAGTCTTTCCATTTAACTAGGTATTGCACCCCATTTCGCCTTCTCCTGCATCAAGGATGGCCTCCACTTCCTATTCCTCATTACCGTCAATTAAGATGGGTTCTGGTGGTCTGGACCCCCTAACAGGGAAGGGATCCGTTACTGCGGGTTTTACTAGAGCCACATGGAATACGGGGTGGATCCTCAGCGAGTCAGGTAGGGAGAGTCTGTATGCCACCTCGTTTATTTTTTTCTCTACCAGGAATGGTCCCACAAACTTAGGTGCAAGTTTCTTGGAGGGGCAGGTTAGCCGGAGGTTAGCAGTGGAGAGCCAAACCCGGTCGCCCGGCTTCAGGTGCAATTCCCCTCTTTTTCTCCTGTCAAAAATTGCCTTGTTATCTGCCTGTGCCTTGGCCATTACTTCCTGGAGGATCTTGTTATGGTTAAGAAAGTCCACTGTGTTTTGGACCCCGGGTACGGTGGATTCTGGGAGGAGGCCGGGTAAAAATGATGGGTGTAACCCATAGTTGGCAAAAAAAGGGGACTGTCCTGTAGTTGAGTGGCAGGCTTTGTAATACGCAAACTCCGCCAGGGGTAGTAATGATACCCAATCATCCTGGGTGAAGGAAGTAAAGCATCAAATATACTGCTCAAGTGTTTGGTTTATGCGTTCAGTCTGCCCGTTCGTTTGGGGGTGGTAGGCTGAGGATAAGGCTACTTCAATCTTACAGCCTTTCACATAAGGCCTTCCAGAAGTGAATTGCACACCTCTGTCTGACACAATGTTAGCAGGCACTCCGTGCAACCTCACGGCCTCCCTGATGAACACCCGAGCCGTTTCTGTAGTGGAAGGGGTGTTCTTTAGCAGCAGAAAATGGGCCATTTTTGACAGCCGATCGACCACCGCAAAAATTGCTGTGCATCCATCGGATGGTGGAAGTTCTATGATGAAACCCATCGAAATCATCTGCCAGGGCCTATCTGGAATTGGCAAGGGTTTTAACAGGCCCCATTCTCTGCCCCTTGTCGTCTTACTCCGAATACAGACGGGGCAAGTGTTCACGTATCTTTTGCAGAAGTTTTCCAGACCGGGCCACCAGAAGGTACCTCGTACTAGTTCAATGGTTTTGTGCACACCAAATTGGCCGGCTAATGGGTGGCCGTGTAGGGATTTCAGGACCTGTATCCGTAGGGCTTCAGGGACAAAGACTCGGTTCCTGTTCCATAATAACCCATCTCTGGGTGTCAGGATTACTCCCATGGGTTTGCTAGCACCTGCAGAGGCCTGTTTGATTTGGGAAAAAAGATTAGTTTGTAGTAGCAGGATGCTTCCTGCCGGCAAGATGGTGTCAGGGACAGATGGATCCTTGGGGTCATCGTACATCCGGGACAGTGCGTCTGGTTTAACATTCTTGGATCCGGGTCGGTAAGTCACATGGAACGAAAAACGTGAAAAAAAAAAACAGCGCCTACCTGGCTTGTCGGGTTTGAGCCGTTTGGCGGCTCTCAGGTATTCTAGATTCCTGTGGTCTGTGTATATTAGGATGGGGTGAGCTGCACCTTCCAACAAGTACCTCCACTCCTCTAAAGCCAATTTAATTGGCAGCAGTTCTTGGTCCCCGACGTCATAATTCCTCTCCGCTGGGGAAATTCTTTGTGAGAAGAATGCTGTGGGTGCCGTTGAGAGATAACGGCACCCACAGCGGTTACAGAGGCATCCACTTCGAGGATGAAGGGCAGAGATGGGTCGGGATGGCTAAGGATTGGGGCTGATGTGAACAGTCTTTTGAGGGTCTCGAAGGCCTTTTGAGCCTCGGGGTTCCAGCGAAACCATAAACCTTGTTTGGTCAGCTGCGTGATGGGGGTAATTATGGCAGAGAACCCCTTAATGAACTTCCTATAGAAGTTTGCAAAGCCCGCAAATTGCTGGATTCCTTTCTTATCTGTGGGTGTGGGCCAGTCCAAAATTGCGGAAACCTTTTGGGGATCCATCTTGATTCCTGCTGGAGAGATGACCAGTCCTTGGAACTGGATTGTATTTTCTTCGAATACGCATTTTTCCAGTTTTGCGTATAATTTAAATTGCCGGAGGCGTTCCAGAACCCGACAGACACGGACACGATGCTGGTTAAGGGATTCCGAGAAAATGAGGACGTCGTCAAGGTAGACCACTGCGAAAACATCCAGGAAGTCTCTGAGCACATCATTGATAAAGTGCTGGAAGGTTGTGGGGGCATTACTAAGGCCAAAGGGCATGACTAGATATTCAAAGTACACAAACCTGGTATGGAAGGCCGTCTTCCACTCATCCCCTTCTCTGATGCGTACCAGGTTATACGCTCCCCTCAAGTCCAGCTTAGTAAAGATGTTGGCAGACCTCAGCCTCTGGAATAACTCAGTCATCAGAGGACGTGGGTAGCGGTTCTTTACCGTGACCTTGTTCAATTCCCGGTAATCGACACAGGGCCGAAGAGTGTGATCCTTCTTAGTGACAAAGAATATCCCTGCCCCTGCGGGAGATGTGGAGGGGTGTATGAACCCTTTCTTGAGATTCTCATTGACATACTCTCTTAAAGCTTCTTGCTCTCGTTCTGATAGCGGGAAACTGCACCCAAAGGGGATTTCTGCCCCAGGAAGAAGTTCTATAGGGCAGTCATAAGGGCGGTGTGGAGGGAGCGTGTCCGCCCCCTGCTTGCTGAAGACATCCAAGAACTGGTAGTAGGGTTCGGGCACTGACTGTTGTGTATCCAAGTCTGCCTCAAGACAAAGTAGTGTCGGGGGAAGGCACGGTGGGTCTGGATGTACAGTGTTCTTGGCAGTACGGGGATCGGAACTGTACCTTTCCTGTCGCCCAACAGATCTGTGGGTTGTGGACCTGAAGCCAGGGCAGGGCTAAAATAACAGGGAAGAGTGGGGAAGAAATGGCATCCAAGCTCAGTAATTCCTCGTGTTGGGCAGACTTAACAGGAATAGGGGGTGTCTCCTGGGTAACTAGTCCAGAACTGGGGTGTGAGCCATCAGCCAGATAGACGGATAGTCCATGTTTTTTGGGCTGTAAGGGAATATGCTAGCGAGCAGTAAAGTTCAAATAAATGAAGCAGCTGCATGCTCCAGAATCAATAATAGCGCTGACTGTGACTATTCTTCCCGGCAACTGAAGTGAAAGAGGCAAGACAAGGTGAGAGACATTGGCAGATAGCGCAAATAAGTTATCAAGAACGAGAGGCGGGCACTTACGGATCTTAGCTGGGCAATTATGCATGAAGTGGCCGGGCTCCCCGCAGTAGAAGCACAAGTTGTTCTGCCTGTGGCGTAGACGATCCTCCGGTGTTAGTGCTGGACACATTAATCCCAGTTGCATGGGCTTGGGAGCGTCTGGTGCAGGATTGGCCGTGGGTGAAGGAGCAGGAACCATGCTGGGTGAGGTAAGGATCGGGGCCCTCGGCACCATCCAGACGGGCCGATTAGACTGGGCGGCCCTTTCTGATCGGCTTTCATGGAGCCGACAATCGATCTGAATAGAAAGGGTGATAAGTTCCTCTAGGGTATTAGGTACTCCTACCCGAGCCAGCTCGTCCTTGAGACCCTCGGAAAGTCCCAGGCGGAATTGGTGTTGCAAGGCCGCATCATTCCACTGGGTGTCAGTGCTCC
Source organism: Glandirana rugosa (assembly GCA_018402905.1). Classification (NCBI taxonomy): domain Eukaryota; kingdom Metazoa; phylum Chordata; class Amphibia; order Anura; family Ranidae; genus Glandirana; species Glandirana rugosa. The sequence continues at coordinate 2,845,328 of BLSH010472475.1, forward strand.
AGTGCCTGAAATCCGAGACGTAATCTTCAGCCGCTCTGCGGCCTTGCTGGAGCACACGTAGGGCAGCCTCTGCTGTGGATGTTCGCTGAGGGTCGTCATAGAGCTGAGCCATGGCGTCAAAGAAGGCTAGTAGGGATTGTATTTGTGCGCCATCTACTTCAAGCAACCGGTAGGCCCATGCCTGGGGTTCCCCTTGGAGCAGGGAGACTACGAATCCGACCTTCGTGGCCTCCAGTGAAAAAGTCCAGGGTTGTAGCTCAAAATACAGCTGGCAGGCATTCCGGAAGGCTTGGAACTTTCTTCGATCCCCAAGAACTTATCTGGCATGGGGCTCTGGGTTCCAGCTGCGGCATAACTACTGAGGGACCAGCCACTTGTATACAGGCTGGGTCCACTGCAGTACTGGTGGGTGCTGTGAGAGTCTGCATGCGCTCCTCCAGCTTGACATAGCCTTCCTGCAGGGATTGTATGGTGGCTGGCATGAGGGCTTCAAGGAGACGATAGGCTTCCTCCATGAGTGGCACCTCCTGCAGGCTCAGGCATGGCTTTTTGATACAGACACGTACCTTGTAGTAGAGCAAGACCACTCATACAGCTCTGGTTCCGGGGCCCTGGAGTGGAGACAGTAGCCTCAAGAACGCAGTGGAGTAGAAGTGCCTTTGTGGTTGTTGCAGCAGTAAAGGAGTGGTGATGCCCTCCGGGTGCGTGATGTTGAATAGGTACTGGCTGCTGAAGCTGGTTAGTACAGGCACTGGATGGGTGGATAAGAGGCAGGCTGAGACAGGGTGAACAGGCCGGGTCAGTTGCTGGCAGACAGGTATATCAGAGGACAGGCAAAGAGGATGGTAGGTGGACAGGCTGAGGTCGGCAACAGGTAGCAAGTTAGGGGGTCCACAAACAGAGTCAAGGCAGGCCAAGGTCAGGGTTGGAGAGGGACAGATAATCAGACGGAGTCGGGTCAGATGTATGTACAAGCAGGATGCAGAGAAAACACACACTAAAGCTGCAGATCAAACAGCAAGGTCTGTGTGCTGCTGAGATGTTTAAATAAAGTTAACGCACAATGTTAACCCTTCGGTACCCCCTTGCTGGGTGGCTGGTCCATGACACTGCTAATCTATTTATAGCACCAACCCCGACGCAAAATTCTGCCTGGTTTTATCTTGTGTGTCAGAGAACTTGTCAGAACTTATGCTGATAACAGAAAAACGGAGCAGGAGAAAGCCACTGGACTTAGTGCTTTGATGAGAGATAAGAAAACACTGCATATATATGAGCCCAGCTCAAATGTCATGAATCGAGTTTACATGCACTTTAACCGGTTCCCGACCGGCTCACGTACATTTACTGCTGCACTGTGGCAGCGTAGCGGGAATCGCCATCTATAAACGGCGGCTCGCCCGTGCGCAGCTAGCGGGCGGCAGCGCGCCGCTGGTGGCGCGCTCTCGTGCCCGCCGATGTCCTGCTGGCGAGGCGCCATGACCTGGCAGAGAGAATGGGGAACCGCCGAAGTAAACACAGCATTTAAAAGATCTACCAATTCCTGTCACTGGGATCAGTTAGATAGCGCCGGACCTTGCTGGAAAGTCTGCCATAAAGACGGGCTCCCGTGCGCATGCGTGGGAGTGATGTCTCGCGGCTCCGGTGCTGTGAGTGACCAGAAGGATCCATGGAGGGAAGATGGAAGCTCCCTCTTCGGGAACCGGGTGACCCTGTCGGAGCTTCGTTCTGAGGCAAGTATTTCATAATGAGCTTGTATGCGGTGCATACTAGCTCATTATGCCTTTGCCTTGCAGGTGTTTTTTTTTTTTTTTTTGAGAGGGGGATACAACCGCTTTAACACCTGTGGTGCTACTGTGAGACCCGCACAAATTCCCGCAGCTGCAACCACCCGCACAGTGAAACGCGGGACCCATGGGCGGGTGGCATTAATCCTAATGGCACACCACCCGCACTGGAAATCGCAATCGAACAGGGTACCGCACTGTACTTGCAGTTCCTCTGCAGGCTGCGATTTACAAAGTATTACAGGGACTCCTTTCCTGTGTTTCATGGGGCAGGGCTGCTCATTAAAATGAACAAGCTTTCGTGCACGAGCAAACGCAGGCCACACAGCCCCCGCAAGTGTGAACCTAGCCTTAAAGTGGTTGTCAACCTGTGACAACCACTTTAACCTACAGGTAAGCCTAGAATAAGGCTTACATGTAGGTGCACTGCATTTCTCCCAAACCTGCACAGTTCAGGAGATATGCAGTGTTTTGCATATGCTGACGTCATGTCGGCACATGCGCAGTGAAGAAATGGCCTCCGTGCTGTTTCTCCACTAACCCTGTGCCGTGACTGGCGGCCAATCACAGAGCCGGAGTCGCAACGCTGTAAGGAAGAGGGGCAGAAGATGGACACGGCCTGGAGCGGGGACAACGATGGACGCCGCAGGCTTTGTTTCCAGGTAAGTGCCACATAATAGGCTACTATGCGATGCATAGTAGCCCATTATGATTCTACTTTACAGGGTTATATTGAGGAAGTAAACCCAATCTGGGTTTACTTCCTCTTTAATTAGAACATAAAAAAAAAACTTAAAAGAAATTGGATGGGCATCACAGAAAAAGTTAATATATTGTTAAAGAAATAAATCAAACTATTTACCCTTTAGTGCTTTGGTTACAAGCCAGACCCTTGATTCCAAACCCAAGTCCTTCCTGGGGACTTCCATGACACTGGGAATGCAGAGCGACTCACATGCTGTCACTTGAGAAGTTGCAACGCTCAACAGAAGCTCCTCCCAGCTGGAGGTAACCACAGCCTGGTGCTCTACCAGAGCGCTGCTAGACGCTGGACTTGCTGTGACCTGCTCCAGAACATTAACAGTGATAACGTTACTTTGACACTCCATATCAGCATTACTTTTGAGAGTCATGGACAAAGTCTCTGCGGTGCGCTCGCCCTTAACTGGTCCTTCTTTTTCTTGAGGGTTAACCCCTGCATCAGCCACCACACCTTCAGCTACAGGCTGCTCTGCAGTTCCCCCTCCTGGCCCAGCAGAAACAGTGTCCACCTTAACTTTGTGCACAAAAGCTTTGTCTATCAGGGAGATTAGACTCTTAAGCCACGTACACACGGGACGACGATCGCATTCAACACGTCATACTCACGACCGTTGTATGCAAAATCGATCGTTCATATGTGCGATTTCAACAGTCGAACATACGACGGTCGTACACGAGAGTTGTATGAGCAGACTACAAAACTTGGTCGTACCAACAAGCTCGCATACGACCGTTGTATTGTATCGTGTGTAGAGCAGTTGGGTACAACAAGTTGTATTGTGCTAAACACGCATGCGCCAAGTCCACTTCAACTAACACGAAATTAGATGAAGGAGCCCAAAGGGTGATGCTACGATACCAGCACTTCCTCTTTATACGCTCGTTCGCGTCATCACGTTCGGCCGGCCGCAAGTTGTATGTACGACCGTCGGGTGCACGTCAGTATGCTAGTTACATTATGCAACATACGATTTGCGACGATCGTACGTACGATCGTCGTCCCGTGTGTACGGGGCATGACTCCAACTATTCCAATCCGTTACATGTGTGCTCCATCCGTCGGTACTCCTCAGCACCAATCCATCTGCCCAAGGAGACACCTGCAAACAGACCGGGGTTAGCTGTTGACTCATTGCAAAAGTCAGTGTGAAACATCTTGCTCAGGTGAAGCTTCACAAACCTCATACAGTTTTGCGTTTTTCCCTGCACACTTTCAAAACTAGCAGATTGCACTAATACATTTCCAGTAAGAGGTGCAGTTCCACTCTGCCCCACCAGAGTGACATCACAGTTGTCCAGGGCAACCTCTGGCTCCAATACAGGACGTTCCCGGGAGATTTCTAGGGACAACCGTGCTGTCTTACCAACAGTTGCTATGGACAACAGCCCATTTTTGTTCACAGCTTTTGCCCTGTAAGAACCTGGGGTTTTCTCAACAGGATTACATTTTTTCATTAACATCAGCATTGACATTAGATACATCACATTTAGTCATCAGCCCAGGTGCAGTTTGGACTTTAACACCTGCCTCCCCACTGTACAGGGTACTGCACATGGAAAAGTCACTCTCAAGAGTAAATTCAGTGGCTCCACTAACGGGTCACTCTCACATCATGGACAGTCTCAAAACCAGTCTATTTTAACGTGAAATCAGTGGTTCCAGACATCATTATATTACAGCCAGCCTTACCCTTCCAGATGACAGATGTAGGAGCCTAAGGGCATCGTCCCTCCTTGGTTGTGCTTTCACAGGCAAATGCACCCTTCTGGTTGCAGGACAACATTGCAGGCCAAACAGACTTTCTGTTGCCATCGGTAACCGCACAAACATTTTCAGTGTAGCTCCGCTTTCTGGAATTTTTCCAGGGCTCTCTATCCAGGATTGCGGCTTTATAGTTGTCATAGTCATCTCGGTTAGAAACCATCCCACTGTATACTTCTTGGTATCCCTCATAAGAAGCGGCTGTACCAGCTCTAGGCCACGCTTCAAATGAAGCCCAGAATTCAAACACTTAAAGATAGTCCGAAATGACTACCATGTGTGACATATGCTTACAAAAAATGGAGACACAAATCACATTTTTGTTGCCACGGGCAACCACTTCCACCGGTGCATTCTTTACACTAGCATTTCTAGGGGCAACCGCAACCCTCCTAGACATCACAGATTCTCTGGCATCCCAGCCCTCTTTGTAGGGACAGTGAGTTTCATTTCTACAGTAGCCCCACCTTCCTGATGGCACTTTACTGGGGGTTACCACGGGAGACCACTCTCGGGGACATCGCTGCTCACGATCATTAGCCGGCAGACTCCGGATTACTTGATCGCTCTCGTTGGTTTGATTACCCCGTGACAAGGGGCACTGGGCAACAGCATGTCCCCATTCACTACAACGCGTGCAGCGCAGAGGCCTCCTTGCCTCCTGCTGTGGCACCTTAATAGCTGGCCTACTTGTACCAGCGTTGTTAAGGACAACAGCAGCCACAGTCTTTCTCTTTGCAAACTCTGTTCAGGCATGTATGGGGCGTGTTCAAGCGGTAACAATCCCTCTAGCCACAGAGCTCTGTCTATCATTTCAGCAAACCTTACTTCTTTTAGGAGCTTTGATCGCTCCATACTCACAACTTTGCAGTCCCGCAAAAATTTTTGAGAGCACTGTCTCTTTAACCATTTCAGCCCTGGAAGGATTTCCAGCTTGAGGACCGGAGCACATTTTTCAATTTGGCACTGCGCCGTTTTAACTGGTAATTGTCCGGTCATGCAATGCAGTACCCAAACGAAATTCGCGTCCTTTTTTTCCCACAAATAGAGCTTTCTTATGGTGGTATTTGTTCACCGATGCGCTTTTTATTTTTTGCGA
>BLSH010472475.1:2897880-2930212 GCA_018402905.1 Glandirana rugosa
TAAAATTTTTGCCCCCCCCCCCCCCTCCAAATCAGAGCCGAAGGGCCTGGGTGGGACCCCACACTGGTTTTTTTTCATGATTTTTTTTTTTTTTTTTGCTGGAAATTTTTTTTTTTTTTTTACATTCAGCTGTCACTATAGACAGCACAGAGAAAGAAGCCTATCCAATCACTATAGATAGCACAGAGAATGCAGCCTATCCAATTACTATAGACAGCACTGCAAATGCAGCATATCCATTTACTATAGACAGCAGCACAGAGAATGCAGCCTATCCAATCACTATAGATAGCACAGAGAATGCAGCCTATCCAATTACTATAGACAGGACTGAGAATGCAGCCCACCCATTCACTATAGACAGCACAGAGAATGCACCCATATCCATTTACTATAGACAGCACTGAGAATGCAGCATATCCATTTACTATAGACAGCACTGAGAATGCAGCATATCTATTTACTATAGACAGCACTGAGAATGCAGCATATCTATTTACTATAGACAGCACTGAGAATGCAGCCCATCCATTCACTATAGACAGCACAGAGAATGTAGCCTATCCATTTACAATAGACAGCACTGAGAATGCAGCATATCCATTTACTATAGACAGCACTGAGAATGCAGCCCATCCATTCGCTATAGACAGCACAGAGAATGCAGCATATCCATTTACTATAGACAGCACTGAGAATGCAGCCTATCCATTCACTATAGACAGCACTGCGAATGCAGCATATCCATTTACTATAGACAGCAGCACAGAGAATGCAGCCTATCCAATCACTATAGATAGCACAGAGAATGCAGCCTATCCAATTACTATAGACAGGACTGAGAATGCAGCCCACCCATTCACTATAGACAGCACAGAGAATGCAGCCTATCCATTTACTATAGACAGCACTGAGAATGCAGCATATCCATTTACTATAGACAGCACTGAGAATGCAGCATATCCATTTACTATAGACAGCACTGAGAATGCAGCATATCCCTTTACTATAGACAGCACTGAGAATGCAGCATACACATGCACAATAGACAGCACTGAGAATGCAGCCTATCCATTCACTATAGACAGCACTGAGAATGCAGCCTATCCATTTACTATAGACAGCACTGAGAATGCAGCCTATCCATTCACTATAGACAGCACTGAGAATGCAGCATATCCATTTACTATAGACAGCACTGAGAATGCAGCATATCCATTTACTATAGATAGCACTGAGAATGCAGCATATCTATTTACTCTAGACAGCACTGAGAATGCAGCTTATCTGTTTACTATAGACAGCACTGAGAATGCAGCCTATCCATTCACTATAGACAGCACTGAGAATGCAGCATATCCATTTACTATAGACAGCACTGAGAGTTCAGCATATCCATTTACTATAGACAGCACTAAGAATGCAGACTATCCATTTACTGTAGACAGCACTGAGAATGCAGCATATCCATTCACTATAGACAGCACTGAGAATGCAGCTTATCTATTTACTATAGACAGCACTGAGAATGCAGCATATCCATTCACTATAGACAGCACCGAGAATGCAGCTTATCTATTCACTATAGACAGCACTGAGAATGCAGCATATCCATTCACTATAGACAACACTGAGAATGCAGCCTATCCATTTACTATAGACAGCACTGAGAATGCAGCCTATCCATTCACTATAGACAGCACTGAGAATGCAGCCTATCCATTCACTATAGACAGCACTGAGAATGCAGCCTATCCATTCACTATAGACAGCACTGAGAATGCAGCATATCCATTTACTATAGACAGCACTGAGAATGCAGCATATCCATTTACTATAGACAGCACTGAGAATGCAGCATATCCATTTACTATAGACAGCACTGAGAATGCATCATACACATGCACAATAGACAGCACTGAGAATGCAGCCTATCCATTCACTATAGACAGCACAGAGAATGCAGCATATCCATTTACTAAAGACAGCATCGAGAATGCAGCATATGCATTTACTATAGATAGCACTGAGAATGCAGCATATCTGTTTACTATAGACAGCACTGAGAATGCAGCCTATCCATTCACTATAGACAGCACTGAGAATGCAGCATATCCATTTACTATAGACAGCACTGAGAATTCAGCATATCCATTTACTATAGACAGCACTGAGAATGCAGACTATCCATTTACTATAGACAGCACTGAGAATGCAGCCTATCCATTCACTATAGACAGCACTGAGAATGCAGCCTATCCATTCACTATAGACAGCACTGAGAATGCAGCATATCCATTCACTATAGACAGCACTGAGAATGCAGCTTATCTATTTACTATAGACAGCACTGAGAATGCAGCCTATCCATTTACTATAGACAGCACTGAGAATGCAGCCTATCCATTCACTATAGACAGCACTGAGAATGCAGCATATCCATTCACTATAGACAGCACTGAGAATGCAGCTTATCTATTTACTATAGACAGCACTGAGAATGCAGACTATCCATTTACTATAGACAGCACTGAGAATGCAGCCTATCCATTCACTATAGACAGCACTGAGAATGCAGCATATCCATTCACTATAGACAGCACCGAGAATGCAGCTTATCTATTCACTATAGACAGCACTGAGAATGCAGCATATCCATTCACTATAGACAACACTGAGAATGCAGCCTATCCATTTACTATAGACAGCACTGAGAATGCAGCCTATCCATTCACTATAGACAGCACTGAGAATGCAGCATATCCATTCACTATAGACAGCACTAAGAATGCAGCATATCCATTCACTATAGACAACACTGAGAATGCAGCCTATCCATTTACTATAGACAGCACTGAGAATGCAGCATATCCATTTACTATAGCAGCACTGAGAATGCAGCATATCCATTCACTATAGACAGCACTGAGAATGCAGCTTATCTATTCACTATAGACAGCACTGAGAATGCAGCCTATGCATTCACTATAGCAGCACTGAGAATGCAGCCTATCCATTCACTATAGACAGCACTGAGAATGCAGCCTATCCGTTCACTATAGACAGCACTGAGAATGCGGCTTATCTATTTACTATAGACAGCACTGAGAATGCAGCTTATCCATTTACTATAGACAGCACTGAGAATGCAGCATATCCATTCACTATAGACAGCACTGAGAATGCAGCATATCCATTTACTATAGACAGCACTGAGAATGCAGCATATCCATTTACTATAGCAGCACTGAGAATGCAGCTTATCTATTCACTATAGACAGCACTGAGAATGCAGCATATCCATTCACTATAGACAGCACTGAGAATGCAGCATATCCATTCACTATAGACAGCACTGAGAACGCAGCCTATCCATTCACTATAGACAGCACTGAGAATGAAGCATATCCATTCACTATAGACAGCACTGATAGGAATAGTAAGATTTGGAAATATTTTTGCAGCGTGTTGTGCCTGTGGTGGATTGTGGGAAATGATGTGATATATTCTGTGCTCCTTATAATTAAAGCTTCTCATACAACTTACAAAGTGCGTTGAGGGAACAGGTGATTTCCATAGCATAGTGTCTCAGGAAATGATTATATCAATGCATTTGTTTTGCCAGTCGCAGCCTTTTCATCTGCCCTTCACAGCTATAGAGTCGTTCGTTCCAGGTGAGGATGTTCTGCTTCTTATTCGTTTCACATCTGCTGCTGTGGCGAAGAGACGTCACAAATCAGCACTTTACAATATCCAGATTTAGGGGGCAAAGAAGAGGAAGAATTTTGCTAACTAAATCTTTTACCTTCTGTCGCATATGTTACCCGGTGCAAATCATCCTCCCATAAACATTTTCTCTTTGTACTGGACACAAATAATCCTGCCACGTGGAAAATTGTCCTGATCGTGGCTTCAATAAAAAATAATCAGAAGATATTGTCACCTTAAAACAAATGCAACTTTTCATACAATTCTAAAAGCTTCCATCAGAGGCTTCTTACACAGGTATTTTACATTGTGACAGATTCCCTGTACATGAGTCTTTGGAAGGAAGAAGAGCTATGGGACAAAGGGCACGTCTGACGCATTGACGGTGGAAAGATGTAGGCAGATGCAGTGGTGCTAAGAAGTATTATTTATAGAAGTGTTTTTAGAGGTTGCCAGCTGCTGGGGTGACACAATATCTATACGTACAGAGACTTTGGTTAGGAGAGTAGTAGGTGGAAGAAGGGCGCAGTGGGGGTGTGGTCTGGAATTTGGGTGTGCCTAGATCTAATAATTCCCACAGTGCATGCACATATTTGATGGGTGGTGGGCTGGAAAGGGCTGTCTAGTGTGATGTGATTTTTTTCTTTATTTTTAAAGACGTGTTTTCACGCATTTAGACGAGTTGAATGTTTTTTCTGCTCTTCAGCTCCTCTCCTGAATGTGCTTTTTGATAAAAAAAAATTGTTCAACCTATAAATTCTGCTTTTCTAATACACCCGTAAAAGCCTAATTGTGCATGGAAACCTAGGCTAACATACAGGTGTTTTACAGGGTGAAAAATAAAAATATAAAATGCCTGTAGAAGCTGCCTTTTTTAAGCACACAGTACATGATGCCTAAAAGTAAAACTATAGGATTTATTTTTTTTCCATTTTGGATAGCATAAGGGAGGGTCATAACCTCTGTTGTTTTTTTTTTTTTTTTTTTTTTTTACATACGTGTCCCATTTGGGAGATTTCCCTTTTATCACGTACCTGATCCGAGGCTGAAGTGCTGAGAGAGGCTTCCCTTGCGGCTGAACGCAGAGTACCCCCTGGGTGGGAACACGGAGTACTGAGCGCAAAGAAGCACGGGTCACCAGAAGCGTAGATGAAGCGTGCAGGTAGATTAGAGCTGGAGCCACAGGGTGCGTCTGGAGCAGGTCTGGATGCAGGCTGCCAATCAGGAGTGGAGAGCGGAGAGATAAGTCCGTAAGCCAGGCCAAAGGTCATTCACCGGGAATCAGGCAGGTAGAGAAGTCCAATAAACAGGCCGAGGGTCAAAACACAGGAGAAACACAGGAGACAATCCGGGAAGCAAGCCAAGGGTCAACACTGGAGAGATCAGAGAAAGTCCAAGAGCCAAGCCGAGTCACAACAGGAGGAGATCAGGAACACAGGAACACACAGGTCAGGAACTCAGGAGAGCTGAAGACGATCCAGCAACTAAGGAGCATACTGAGCAGTCTTTTATAGTGCTCAAGGGAATCCTATTGGACATTGCGTACCCGCCTATTGCGTCCGTACGTTCGTCGCTGTGTTCTGATGCGTGAGCGCATGCGCACTTGCGATCTTCTCCCGATCGTCCGTAATGGAGCGGTCGTTCGTGCCGGAACGTGCTGACGTGTATGGGCTGATATGCGTCGCCCATGACACCTTTACTTACTGTCCCATAGCCAAAACAGAAAGTGAGAGGAAATTACTCCAAAGTGAATAACTCCCTGGCTGTCACCAGAACTAGTGAAAGATACCCTTTGACAGAACACTTGGCATCCCGCTTAGTTGCTTCCACCAAACAGTGCCTCCTGCTCTCCAAACCCTTCCATCAGACCGAGAGCTAATACCAGCCCTTTTACCCCCAGTATCATACACAGACAAGATGAACACTATAACCCAATATTTACCCAAAACATCACACAATGGTTTAGATATTGAGGTAGAGTTGACACAAGGCTAATTCCATCATGGGAACCTCCAAGAGTTAGCCAAATTATCCAACAGACAGAAACAATAGGTGACTCAAGTAAGAATGAGAAGTTACAACTAGGAGGCACACAATGGGAGAGGCACACATAACATCTTGATAAACCGACTATAGCAGGAGATCCCAGTATCAGGTTGCTTTGAGCTGATTATATAAACATCTGCTCTGAGTCTCACAGTCTAAACCAGTCATTGCAAGTTTGGGCCTAGAGGCCTCAAATATGTATCTGGGTCCTCCAGTTCCCAGAGTCTGTGTGTTTTGGGGAGACATGAACTTGGATCCGAAGCAAGACCACTCCAAGGGTCCCCAATGCACACACCTTCCAAAAGTAGTGTTCCCTTAAAAGCCAGGGCTCCTAGTCAGTAGGCGAGAGGCCGCCTTGCAGTCTCCTCCAAAAGCCCTTGTCCCAGTTGGGTCTGTCACGTACCCCTCTATTACTGTTCAGGGGACCACCCAAAATTAGGGATTTTCTTTTATTTTCACTTTCAGACAAGACCAATAGAGAAGGTTAACCTCCCCAGTGGGAGCACACACAGCACTCAAAACCTCCACTTTATGTGTAATAGCACATCAAGGTGGGTGTTAGCCCCGGCTCACCTTCACCATACACCAATTCATAGAAAACAAAATGGTTGCACACCAACACAAGATGCAATGCTGAGCTAAACTTTTTTATTGGCAGTATACCAGATATAACAAGAAATAGATGTAGACTTGCTCAGTACACTTTAAAGTAGCTCTAAAGGTAAAACATTTTTACCTTAAAGTACTATTAAGGGCATAAATGAAAAAAATAAAAATGTCATACTTACCTGCTCTGTGCAGTGGTTTTTCTCAGAGCAGCCCAGATCCTCCTCTTCTCAGGTCCCTCACCGCAACTCCTGGCTCCAACCTCCTGTCCAGTGCCCCCAGAGAAAGTAGCTTGCAATGGGGGCATCCAAGCAGGTGCGCTCCCTGCTCTGTCCATTCAGACACGGAGCCGCGGCTCGCCCCCTATTTCTCCTCATTGGCTCACTGGCTGGATCGCGATGGAGCTCAGGTGAGTATTAGGGGAGGCTGGGGTGGGGGGGGACTGCTGCACACAGAATGTTTTTTACCTTTATGCATAGCATGCATGAAGGTAAAAAACCTTAGCCTTTAGAACCACTTTAATGCATTTCCTGCATTAAAGGGAAGTTCCACCGTTCCACACATTTGTAAGTTTATTAAAAGTCAGCAGCTTCAAAAAGTGTAGCTGATGACTTTTAATAAACAGACACTCACCTGTCTCACGGTCCAGTGATACGGCCACCTGGAGCCTTGCTCCTCTCACCCTCCCCTCTGCGGCGCCGGCATTACTACTGTGGGTGATAGCTTTCGGCTTCAAGGCCAGGCACGCACTGCGCCTGCGCGAGTCGTGCTGAGCGATCCTAGTGGCCAGGTAATCTTCTGGGACCTGTGACATTTCCCAGGAGATTGCCAGGAGGGAGGGGCCACCTAGGGGAAGAGGAGGATTCGCCTAGGTGGCCCAGCAAAACCAGGTACCTACCCACCCCCCCCCCCCAAAAAAAAATGTAAGGGGGCTAGGAGTGCTTAAAGCGGGAGTTTTACTTTTGGCTTTAAGACAAAATTTTTTACAAATGACCGTGACTTCCCCTCCCCACAATACTTAAGTCCTGTTTTGATTCAGCTCTGTGCATGACAGCATCTCTTCTCTCCTCCTCTCCTCTCTCCCTCTACTCACAGGCACAGAGACAGTTGCTGTCAATCAAATGCTGTGAGGAGGGGCAGGGCCTGAGCCTGCATGTCTGCCTCCATAGCAAGAGGTTTGCTATGGTGGCACATACTGAAGATGAGGAGATGAGAGCGCCAGTGGGGGTCCCCAGAAGAGGACGTTTGGTGCCACTCTGTTCAAAACCATTGCACAGAGCAGATAAGTATAACATTTTATTATTTTAATTTAAAAATATAAGACTTTGGAAATGCTTTAATGTGTATCTTCTTCTTTTTAGCCTTGGATAAAGATTTGTTTTGTTTTGTTATACTCACACAGCCACTAAAGCTAAAAATATTGACACTTTGGGCCCAATTTGGACATTTTCACTTAGGGGTGTACTCACTTTTGTTGTCAGAGGTTTAGATATTAATGACTGTGTGTTGAGTTATTTTGAGGGGCAGCAAATTTACACTGTTATACAAGCTGTACACTCCCTACTTTACATTGTAGCAAAGTGTCATTTCTTCAGTGTTGTCACATGAAAATATAGAATAAAATATTATACATATGCTGTTTAAACAAAATGAAAGCTAGTATCCTTCATCTCTGACTCTGCCTACACCATATTAATGCAGAAAAATACACATTTTATGTTCAATAAAGATTTATAGGGAGCTATAAAACAGTTATTTGATATTTAGAATCTAAACTGAAGTGCTGTTATGAAACTGTTTTTTTTTAGTTATGTGACTAGCAAAGGGAAAATCAGGGCTGGCAGACACACACTGTAGAGAGAGCATATATCAGCAGAGTAATAGAAGCCTCCCCGAAATATATTTCTCTGCAGATGCCAAAGAACAGGGAGAGATCATTTGACCACACAACATTCATATTTATTTGTAAGGCTAACATTTTAAAGCGGAGCTCCACTTAAAAGGGGAAGCTCTGCTTGTCTGCCTCCCCTCTCCGCTGCCATACTTGGCACCCTTTAGGGGGGAGCAGGTAGCTGGTTTTGACAGGTACTCGCTCCCAATTCCGGCTCAGTTTGCTGCGGCGAAGTGAGCCAGAAGTTCGCCCCCCTCCTTCTTCCCCCCCAAAGCCGACCCATTTACAGAGTGCAGCGCAATTCATGCAGCGCAGTAGGAACCTGGCTGTGTAGCCGCAAGGCTTCACTATCGGTTTCCCTTAGCTGAGATGGCGGCGCCAGCACCCAAAAGAGCCTATTTAAGAATTGGGTCGGACAAGGACACTGCTGGATGCCTGGACAGGCAAGTGCCATAATAGCAAAGTCAGCAGCTACAGTATTTGTAACTGCTGACTTTTAATTTTTGGAGGGTTGGGGGCAGGACTCCTCTTTAACCACTTCAGCACAGAGGCTGAACTATTGCTGACAGCTCCTGATATTGAAGCAACGATCGGGAGTTGGCAAGACCCCTTCCTGATGACATGATTATTGTGATAGCTAATTACAGTTATCACTGTAAATGGTACCCACCCCTGTAGTGTCTCCTTTGTTGGGAGAAAAGGGTAAAATGAGGGAAATTTACTAGGAATGGTGCAGACGCAATCTGGAGTATCTGTGCATGTCAGCTTCTAGCTTTCCTTCTTAAAGTTTACTAAACCCACCAATTTAATGGTTTCCCAAAGCTGTTACATTCAAGACATGCCTTGAATGATAACTGTTACATTTACTTGTTACCACACAGTGGATGGTGTGATGTGGTGGGATAACTGCAGTTAAGTTCTATTGGCCATAGTGTATGCGAGGAAGTGGATTGCCTTGCACTGCGTTATGAGGGAAAAAAACGTACGGCTTCCTGTACATTTTTTTTTTTTAGCACATACCACCACAACATGGTAGAGTGAACTGGGCACTTTAGACAAGTCATTTTGCCCTGTCTTGCAGTGGGACTGCTCTGGAATAGGTGCCCAATGCACTCCCATTATTGCACTTGGTGTGAACAAGCCATTAACCAAACTCTCAAGCCATTAAATGGCAGGCGTCATAGTAGATAACATGTGGAGCACCATGGCAACTGCAGATTAAAACAAGGCTAAGATGGCAGCTGCTTTCTTGGCTGTAAGGATAGAATGGTATAGTCCTGCTTTAACTGAACAACCTGAAGTTAGAAGCTGATTGGATGCTATACACAACTGCTCCAGATTATATATGTTACAGTTTTAGTAAAATTCCTATTCTTATCCCTTTCTCCTCATTAGAGGAGAAGTCTGTGGAAACATACAAAAAGTATGGTAAATATATTGGGATTTATAGGGGTGTGGCCAAGCAGGGCATGTGAGTGGATCGATCTCACGGAGCTCCCGTACATAATCCGCCATACGATCCTTTCCCCAGCCGACTCACACACCGGGACAGCTACAGTTGTTCGCAGCAGACTGCCAGGAATTCGGCGGTACCGCTCGAGCTGCAAACCACCATGTTTAAGGGAAACAAACACAGAGGAGGCGCCGCGGCCCAGGACGGCCAGCATGGTGCGGAGCAGCCGCTTCCACAAAGAACCACGAGGGGCATAGAGAAACAACAGAAGGACCTGGGAGCAAAAAGTAAGCTACCGCGCCCTGCAGGTAAAGACAACCCTGGGGACATACTGTACTATGCCAAGAGACTGTCGGACATGAGGGAGCAGGCAATAGGTGACCCAGAGGACTCACAATTGGAGTTGTTTACAGAGCAGGGGGTGGCCATGAGCACAGTGTCACAGCCTGAGTATGAACAGCAACCAGGACAGGAGGACTGTGTGGAGGAGGATGATCAGGCTACCCTTAAACAAATTTTGCAAGCAGTACAGAAGTGTACAGTATGTGTTAACAATGTGAACTTAAAGCTGGGGGGTTTAACAGAAGAGGTGGCTCTCATGTGACAGGATTTGCAGAAAATGAGGGCGCGCACTACTGCTGTGGAGGGTCGTGTTAGTGAGCTGGAAGACATGCTACCGCCACTCTTGAATGAATCCCGGTCCACCACTCGCTTGGCCCATGACAATAAAGCCAAAGCGTATGATATTGAGAACAGGCTGAGAAGGAACAACGTGCGGATTGTGGGGCTCCCGGAAAAGGTAGAGGGTAGGGACCCCACGGAGTTTATCAAGCAGTGGCTATTAGACACTTTTGGTAAGGAGGCGTCTACACCTTTGTTTGTTGTGGAAAGAGCCATTCCAGGGAATGCCCCCGGCCAATTCTGGCGCACATTCTACACTACCGGGATAGGGAGAAGATACTTCGCTTGGCTAGAGAGAGGGCTGATATCAAGCACAATGGGGTCAGAGTGTCCTTCTACCCTGATTTTTCGGTGGAGGTACAGCAACAGCGTGCCAAGTTTTACAATGTTAAACAGAGATTGAGGCGGCTTAATATACCATACGTTATGCTGTATCTTGCCAGACTTAGGGTTACAGCGGAGGGCAGAGCTCAATTCTTTGCAACTGCACCAGAGGCCATGACCTGGCTAGATATTCATGAGCCAGCATTGAGACGGAGGCCCAGAGGCAGATGCGTGAAGATGACACAGAAGCTGGATCTATGGCTGCCCTTGGCACTGTCAGTGGGGCTGAATATGCCCCGAGAGGGGTCTCTGATCACTCTCCCCTCATTGTGAGGTTTAGAGTGAAGTGGCGTACCAACCTTGTGAGGGCACTTGAATGCTTTCTGGCTGGATCTGATACCACCTGAGGCCAATGTGGGAACCCAAATTGAACAATATTTTGTGGATAATGCTGGGTATGAAGATATCTTGACACGGTGAGACGCTTTTAAGTGCTTCCTTAGAGGGGTATTCATTTCAGCCATCAATGGTGTAAAAGCAAAGTCTAGGGCGTATGAAAAACGATTAACTGAAGTGGTTGAGGACCTAGAGGCACAATATATAGCTAATCCAACGGATGGGCTAAGGAATGCGTGGATAGCAGCCCAGGGTGACTTAAACAAAATGATCAGTATGAAAGCGGACAAGAAGAGATTCTTTTCTAAGGTGATGTTTTTTGAGGAGGGGGAGCAGACAGGACGACTTCTTGCAAAGATCGTTAATGTCAGGCCCTCGGTCCCTGCAATAGGAGCCCTGAAATTACAAAACGGTAAAGTAGTTAACACGCCTGAAGGGGTTATGACAGAGCTGGTATGTTTTTATGAGAATTTGTATGCCTCCAGGGTGGATTACACTCAGGAAGATCTTGAGATGTATCTGCGGGATGTGTCCCTACCTCAACTTACAGAATCCCAAAAGACGGCTTTAGACCCGCCCATTACAATTCATGAGCTGCAGGAGGCGGTGAAATGATTCCCTTCGTCCAAGGCTCCGGGGGATGACGGCCTGCCGATAGAGGTGTTCCAAAAATATTCTGATCTACTGTTGCCTAAACTCCTGGAAGTACTGAATGAGGCCAGGCGCCAAAAAAGGTTGCCGACCTCCATGTCCCGAGCTAGTATAGTTCTACTCCTTAAACCTGATAAACCTGCCACCGAACTCAAAAACTACAGGCCCATCTCACTACTTCAGGCCGACATAAAAATCCTGGCAAAAGTGCTGGCCGGGATAGTGAACAAAATTATATCTGGCCTTGTCCATGATGACCAGGTGGGATTTATGCCCAATAAATCCACGGCGATCAATCTTAGAAGACTATACGTCAACATGCAGACTCCAGCTGATAACGTAGGGAATAGGGCCTTGCTATCACTTGATGCCAACAAGGCATTCAATAGCGTGGAATGGGGGTACTTGTGGGCAATCCTAGGGAAGTTTGGGTTTGGTGACGCATTCATTTCGTGGGTGCGTTTGCTATACCAGCAACCACAAGCGTCCATTAGGGAGGGTGGATCAATGTCGGCATGCTTTTCTTTTAAAAGAGGGACCAGACAGGGGTGCCCACTGTCCCTGCTCTTATTCACGTTAGCGATAGAACCCCTGGCTGCTAAAATCAGAGCCCATGATGACGTAAAGGGGTTTAGGTATGGGGAGCTGCAGGAGAAAATATTGCTTTATGCAGACAACATGCTTCTTATGCTATTGCATACGGAGGGCTCAGTAAAAACAGTAATGTCTATTATTACCGAGTTTGGTAAATATTCAGGCCTAACGATAAACTGGACTAAGTCAGCCCTTCTTCCCCTGGATCAGGAGGTACACCCACAAATGGAAACATATTGCCCCCTGTGGTACAAAAAATTAAATATCTAGGTATAGTAATATCCCACTCAATATTAGATTTTTGTAGACTCAATGTCCAGCCATTTGCTGGTGGGATTCATGGACAAGGTTAGGATTTGGAATAAATTATGGCTCTCGGTGGCGGGCAGGGACAATTTAATCAAGATGGTATTGATGCCCCAATTGTTATACCACTTGTATAATTCCCCAGTGGTGATCCCCCTAAAAATCTTTTGAGTTCTTAATACCATTTTTAGATCCCTGGTATGGAAGGGAGGGACGTCGCGCATTAAACTGGAGCAATTGCAGAAGCTGAAGGCTGCAGGTTTGGCGATACCAAACCCATGGTTGTATTACTTGGCCTCCCAGCTCCAACACTTTGTGGGCGGTATGACGCAAAATGTAACTAGTGCCACGCTAGCCATAATGTTATATCACACAAAGGCGGCCTCACTACTGGAAGGGCTAGAGGCACAAAGATTCTCTAAGTCTAACAAACAATACCCGACGTATCAGTTACTCCAAAAAGTATGGGATAAAGTTAAACAAATACAAGGTGTACAGGGTCTCACTAATTATAGTCCTATATGGGACAACTACACTTTTCCTGAACTTGTAAAGCTACAACATGCCACTAGGTGGCGCAGACTGGGCATAACACATATGAAACAGATTTTTAAAAATGGGGCCCTGTTAACCTTTGCTCAATTACAGTACAGATACAAAATCCTTCAAACTATGATGTTTTATTACATGCAACTTAAACATGCCATCAAGTCTCAGAGGGAACTGGATGCACCTTCTTTCTGTGCAACACCGGTGTTTTCGTTCCTGCAGCAGACCTAGTCTAGGTGTTTATCTCTAACTGCTATGCCAGTCTACTGGGCATGTACTTGGAGAGATATCCCAGTTTTGCATGTGAGAGGTGGGAGGCGGATGTAGGGGAAATACAGGCAGAGCTATGGGAAGAAGCCATGGAGAATGTTGGATTATGTTTCCTGAGTATAGCACAAAGGATGTCCCAATTATATATTTTACTACGTACACATTATACTCCCCTTAAATTTAACAAGATGGGACTCCATCAGGACGCTAAATGTGGGAGGTGTGAAAGGGAGGAGGGGGACTTAATCCACCTCCTGTGGAGATGCCCAAAGCTCCATCGTTATTGGAGATCAGTAGTGGCAGCAATTGCTGACGCTCTGCAGGTCTTGATTCCGATGGATCCTAAACACTGCATTTTAGGTATGTTGGACAGTATTATCCCAGATAAATATGTGAAGGAGACGGCGGCACGGGCATTATTTCAGGCCCGTAGGCTCATACTTTTGCATTGGGTCTCTCCGGACCAGCCCCACGATAACACAGTGGGTGGATCAGGTGGGCATAATGCTCCGATATGAGAAACTTATATTCCAACATAGGGATAGCCCCTTAAAGTTTGAAAAGATATGGAGCAATTGGTTACAAACTCCAGGTATGGCTCCTACTGATATGGTAATGGAAAGACTGTTTAAATATTGGGTGACAAAAAACTGGTGGAGAGGGGGTGGACACAGGATCATTGCGGGAAGAAGTAATAGATGAGGTGCAAGATGTGGGATTGGTGATTTGGAGTGCCTCTGGGGGATAGTTATGGTGCGCGCTGGGCTTGTATGTGCCTGTCTTATGTTCAATATCTATGTAATGCTGGTATGCTTGTACTGTCAACATCTCAATAAAAACTGGTTTTGATTTAAAAAAATATATATATCGGGATTTATAGTATATGTGAACCCTTACCTTGTTTTTTTAACAGAAAACACCCTTACCTTGTGTATGAATACCCTTTTCCCTTTTTTTAAAATATAAGAGTGATCTCACAATCTCTGTTCTCAGCTGCATAAGAGGCTTGGAGAGTTGAGGGTGGAGACTGGGGGGGGGGGCGTGCTAGCAGGAGGGAGAGAAACAGAAGTACGCTGATCTTCCCTGTGAAGAGCTGTGCAGAGGGTGTATCACCATAAGTCTGAATTTTGGAGGACAGGCAGGCTTCGCTTCTAGCACAGCCAGAAAACTGACCACACTGGGATGGGTGTTCTACCATGTCTAGAGTGGTCAGTTTTAAATAGCAGGGAGATTGACAGGGTCACCAGGTATGTCACAAAGGAAGCAATGCAAGGAGGACAGGATTACATGGTACAACATACACATATTAGGAATACGAAATGTAATATACACTTACTTTAGTCTAGATTAGTGTTGGTGATAGGACATATTTACACTATCCTGCACAGCTTGTTACTGTGCAGGCTAGTGTCCACGATGTCCGGCAGGGGCCAGTGCAATGCATGTTTCAGTGCATTATGTTGGCCAGTGGGTTGAAATAAATAAAAAAATAAATAAATGCAAGAACAGATTCTCCATCCAGATAGATAAGGTGGATGGAAGTATAACCCCCCCCACCCATGCCAGGGCATTGTATTCAGACAGCAGGTCTGAACACTGATCAGATGATTAGCTTTAGCCACTGATCCAGAAAAGTTTTCCAGCGTGCCCCTTTAACTTTGAGCTGGGACAGCCACACACTGATTAAAAATCAACTGGTCCCTGTTAATAATGGCCAAAGTTTGATCAGTGTATGGCCAGTTTTACACTGTTTACTTTTTTCTTAAAGGAGAAGTATGGCTAAAGCTATTTTGTCTATACCTCTCCTATGGATCATAGGATCACAGGAGCTAAAGCCTGCTGTCAGCTGACATTTCTCAGCCGGTCCGGGCTTTGGACTGATCTTGACTATACAATCAGGATCTACCTAGATGCCTGGATCGGCAGCTGGCTCAGCCTCTCAGTGAACCACTAAGAGCCTTAGCCCAGCACTCCAGTGACAGTCACCGGCTCTCTGCAGACTGAAGACCAAAAATTGAGCGATCAACGGTGTTTCCTCAGTTCTTGGGCATAGAGCCAGATGGGGACAGATGCAGCATACTAGGTTAGTAGGGATGTTTTTTTTTTTTTTTTTTTTTTAATTTCCAAACTTCTCTTTTAAATGTTATTTCCAGAAGCGGCACTGTTCACTGCCCTGTGGTGTGCTGATATGCGGCAGCATCTAGTGTTTGCAGAAAAATGGACCATACATCAAGCCAGTCTTAGTGTTGGAACACATAAAGAACAATTGTTTTCTGTGTGTCCTAGTGGTGAACTCTGTTTTTGGAAAAATAGTAAAAAAGCACCTGGAGGCCCGAATATTTACTACAGTGAGGTATAGCTGAGTAATATAGGGGACTGACTCCCCAAAAGCATCCAGTGGTGCTATACTCCTGAACACACTGGTAAGCACAAAAAGGCTGGGGAAGGGCCCCAAAGGAGTTCATTAGTGGAGGAAGGGTTAAAGCAACTGCAGTCTCAACCTATATGAAGTAAACTTTATTGGTATAAATTTTCACAAAAAGGTTAAAGCGATTGTATACCCCCAAAACACATTTTTACCTACAGGTAAGCCTATAATAAGGCTTACCTGTAGGTAAAATGAATGTCTCCTAAATCTGTATGGTTTAGGAGATATTTCACTTGCATGCAGCCGCTAACGTCAGCGGCGCATGTGCAGTGATGTACCGGCGAAGGTTGCTGGAAAGTTTGCCGGAAAGACAGGCTCGCGCGCGCATGCCAGTGATGTCTCGTGGCTCTGGCCACTCAGAGCGCCGGAGTCGCGAACCCGGCAGGATCCCCAGAGGGAAGATGTCTGATCCCTCTGTGCCCTTAAAAGCACAAACAGCCCGGGTTCATTCACACAAAATATTTGACATATAACTTGTAAACAGGTATACGCCACAATGAAAGGTCTGACAAGGTGGAAATGCAGGAAACCGCACTCGTGTCAGCCTATTATAGGCCATACACTGTTAATGTGGACATCTGCTCTTACCAGCAGCCTGTTACCTTATGTGTGGCACCTGTAAAATCAAATATATATATAGTGGCATTGTATGTCTCACTCGGCTAAGGATGAGTGAGCCGCTGGGACTGTCAGCATCAGAGTCCCAACTGGGAAGTACCCAGGATACAAAGGAGTGGTGATGGGAAGGATGGGGGCACAAGTCCCAATAGCAAATAGTCTACTTCCAACACGGTTTTTTCCGGGGGGGGGCAGGGGAACACTGAATTAAAGAATATGGATCCCAGCGGGGGTTGTACTGAGCCGTGTGTACTCACAGTTCTGGATAGTAGAGCAGGATCAAGGGGGTGATGAATGTGGTCAGTGGTTCAAGGCTGCAGTCCACAGTATCCCACTTGTTATCCACACTGTGGTGAAGTAATGAAATCTTCACTTCACCTCCAGCTCTCCGGCTTGTGGAACGTGAGCAGACCAGGGGAATTGCAGGAGTGTGGTAGCCTCTGTTACACTTAGGGTAGCCTCGGTACACTTAGCTGCAGTTTCCAACTCACCAGCTTGTGGAGAGTGAGTTGGCAGAGGAATTGTAGGAGTGTGGTAGCCTCTGTCACACTTAGGGTAGCCTCGGTACACTCAGCTGCGGTCTCCAGCTCACCAGCTTGTGGAGAGTGAGCTGACAGGGGAAGTGTGGGAGTGTGGTAGCCTCTGTCACACTTAGGGTAGCCTCGGTGCACTCAGCTGCGCCTGTGATGGAGATATCCAGGTCCGATCTTGTGGTTCCACTCAAGAGCCTTGGCGGGCCACTGGATCCAAGGGTGAGGGTGTGTGCTGGTAAGGGAGTTAGAACACCACGTCAAGTCCCATCCGCACCGGCAGGCAATCAGGCTTGCAGTGTGAGACACTGAGAAGCCATGGAGACATCAGGGCATGGTGTGAACCGGCCTGTGTGCAGGGTGGATGCACTGACGCGTTTCGTCCACTATGTGGCTTAGACTTCTTCAGAGTAGCACACCCCCATTGTTCAAAGCCTTTTAGGCATTCAGCTTAATTGGAAATCGGCAGGAGGGGTTGTGCGCCATCCAGGTGCTCAAAGGGAAAAACTTAATTGAAGTGCAGTGTGCAATTATTTAGGGTAAATTACCGCCATCTTGTGGACATTTAGTATATTTATATATTGCAGATTAAATCTACCTCAATACACATAAGGCATTACTTATTTTAATGCTTAAAAGGAGAGTGAATGACAAAGGTAATGACAATTACATATCAGACATGGGGTCATATATTAATATTGCTACAAGAGCCACTGCCTGGTTGATTACACAGCAAACCGTGCAGGGCTTCAGGAACATTAGGAAGGATACAGTTTGGGCAGTCATTTACTTTAAGGCCGTAGAAACACCTGGATATTCATGTCGTTATTCAGGCCTTTTTGGAACCATCGTTCCCAAACGATATATCCACTCCTTTTCTCTCTGGAGGAGAGTGGTATTAAAATCTCCTCTTCTGCTAGATAATTTAAGTGCAAAGAAACCCTTAACATGTAAACCTTTGATAAGTCCCATTGTGGTACTTGGTAAAGTGTAAACCAATTGGTGATTCATCGTCTTTTTCACAAATGCTGGATAGGTGTTCACCGATATACACTTTGAGAGGACGTTTCGTTTTGCCAATGTAATATTTGTGGCAAGGGCACTCCAGCATATGCAGGACCTGTTCACTATTGCAGTTAATAAACTGCTTGATTTTATATGTCTTTTGTTTGTCTGCATCATTGAAGGTATCTGTTCTTTCAACCAACTTACAGATATGACATCTCCCACAGGGGAACATGCCCTTGATTGTCGAAAGATCGGTGAGCCAGTTTCTTGGTGTGGTTCTAATGAATTCCGATCTCACCAGTTCATAATTTAGGTTCTTTGCTCTTTTGGCAACCAGGTGCAGTCTTGGACCTACAATCTCCAGTTGTAGTGAGCGAGTCAGCAAGTGCCAATGTTCGCTAAGGACATTGCGTACCTCCTCCCATTGGGATCCTCACCAGTTCTGGTTGATTACCATGGGCTCGATGCACAGTTTGTTTGACCTTTTAGTAAGTCCGATCTTGGTCTGGTAGAGGTTCTGTGCGAGTAATTCCTTTCTCTGAATCTGGTGTATAATTTTGCTGCCTCCTTTTGGTAATTGTTCTGTAGGGATCCCCTTGATGAGTGACTTGGGGTGATGGCTATTCGCCTCAAGCAAGATATTGGCTGCAGTTTCTTTTCTGTATGTTTTGGTCCTTCATTTACCATCTTCAACCCTAATGTATAGGTTGAGGAAGGCAATTTGGTGGAAATCATGGTTAAAGGTCAGCCGTATATTTCTGTTGTTTTTATTCAATTCCCCAATAAGCTTCTCCAAGGTTTTGGGGCTTCCCTTCCAAAGCAGGAATACATTGTCGATGTATTTTAGCCATAGTAGCGCGTGGTCCAGGTACATCTCGGAGCAGTATACTGACTCCTCTTCCCACCAGCCCAGATGGAGGCATGCATAGGCTGGTGCCAAGGGTGCCCCCATGGAGGTGCCTCTTATTTGTTTATAGCAGGTTCCCATGAATTTAATGCAATTATTAGTGAGAGCAAACTGTAGTAGTTCCAAAAGATATTTGTTTTGGGCTGCCATCAGAGGAAAGTTAGAGTCCAGGAAATGTGCTATGGCCGCTAGTCGCCAAAACGGGGTATTGAAGTGTACAAGGATTCGACATCTATGCCGACAAGTATTACATCAAATGGAACAGGCAGATTGTCAATTTTCATCAGCACCTGCCTGGTGTCTTGGACCTAAGATGGCAAATTAATGACCATATCTTTGGGCATCGAGGTATTTCCTTATTAGCTCGAGAAGGCAATTAACCGCTGATATGATTGGTTTACCGGGTGGATTTGATAGTGACTTGTGAACTTTCGGGATTACATGGCTGGTGGGTGTATTATATTCTGTTACTTTTAGGAATTCAAGTTCTTTCTTAGTGATGAGATTCACTTCATACGCCAGACTCTGTTTAAAGTTTAGTTCCTCCAGTATCGATGAAAAGGGGTTTGTGGTGAGCTTCTCATATGTATATATTTCCCTTAGTTTTTTTTAACCTCACTTTCGTAGTATTCTTCAGACTGCAGGATTACATTTCCCCCTTTGTCGCTCTTTTTAATCACTAAGTCTGGGGGTTCCTTCAGTTCACAGAGGGCCAGCCTTTCATCCCGACTCAGATTGTCATCTCTTAAAGTGGTCCAGTCTATTTGAGACAGATCTTCTTGGACCAAATCAAGGAAGACCCCTAGCCACCTGTTTTTCCTAAACTGTGGCATCCTGGAGGACCTAATCTGCAGATCTGTATTCCTTCTCCAAGGATCATGTGGGGTAGTAGGTGTTAGGTCCTCTTGTTCATCTTCCTCACCACACCATTGGGAAACTAGAGTATCGAGGGCTTCTTGGTCCTGTGTGGAGGTCGTGTTTGGGACAGCATTCTTGGTATCCGATGTCTGGTGTACTTGTCGAGATATGCTTTTCTTAGAAAGAGACAGATATCTTTATATAGCTCAAAGTCATTCATCGAGTGTGTCGGGGAAAAAGATAGACCTTTCTTAAGTAATTTTATTTGTCTCTCATGGAGAGTAAAGTTCGATAAGTTAATGATGGTATTATTTATTACAAGAGTGTTGTCATGTGGGGGATCGTCCCCCATGTGTAGCTCTGATAGATTCATTTCCCTCATTGGCTGTGTGTGGATATCCCTGGTGGTTCTCTTCTGAGGTCCCCTCCTTTTTCTTTTCCTTTTTGACTTAGTGCAGTTGTCCCTTGGTGTTTGAGTATTCCTTTCACTGGTGGATTCGCCTCTAATGGAGGCAAATCTTCTCCTAAAGAACCTACTGTTCTTCTTGGTCCTCACTGCGGTGAAAACTGCGGTTTCTTGATGCTGACCACAATCCTTTTCTGGGCCTTCTCGATTGACTGCATCCCCTAGTATTTGATAGATCGAAGATTTCACATTTCTCCGAATCTTTTAGATCTCTTAGGAAGTTTGATTGTTTGGTCGCTCTTAAGTTTTTTTGTACTTTTATGACCTCCTTCTTGAGTAGCTTGTTATGCTTCTCAAATTCGGTTGTCTCACTATACTATATGGTTCTAGCTGTTGCAGGCTGTTTTCTATTTCACTTTGTATTTTGGCTAGCTGAGTCCTCTCCTCTTCAACAATCAGCTTCATCACCTCTAAGTCATGATTAATGCAGATTTCTTTCCATTTGGTGAGGAATCTGTCATGTAGATGTCCAACTGGGATCACCCTTTCCTTTAGCCCACGTGGGATCATTTTTTGTCTATGTATTGTCTATGTATTTTTGTCTGTGTTTTCCCTGTGCAGAAAAGTGCGAATGTACCCTTCGCATTAGAGAAAGATTTAGTGTTAGTATTGGTATCAGTGTGTTTTTAGGTAGAACAAAAGGTTCTATATTTAGTGTGAGTGCAAGTGTTCGTGTGGCTTGGGTAAAAAAAAAAAATAAAAAAAAAAAATAGTTTTTTATTTAGTGTAAATATCAGTGTGTTTAGAAAGAAATTAATAAGAATGTGCACTATTGTTTCTGGTGTTTTTTGGTGGCGGGTCATGGTAATGGTATAAAGCTAAAGTTAAAAATGTATAATTTTTATTATTTTAAGCTAGTTTTCCTTTGAAAAAAATCAGGAGCTATCCATTAACATTTACCACCAACTTAAGGCCCAATTTGTGATGAAAAATCAAGGTATAATTACCTGGGGTGTCTCGAGACTTTGCATACTTTTAAAGGGTGCTATAACTGAAAAAGCTGGAGAAGCATTGCTCTAGAGTAGGCAATGCAATTAAATTTATGCAACCATACAGGCCTTTGTATTACATTGTCGTTTATAGAGCTGAAGAAAATAGTACAATCATATGGTACTGTATGTGCCCAGCTAATTCTGATTAATGATTGTGACATGTGACACCCGAATCTGGCTTTGAGCTGGTATATATTCAGTGATATTTATTTATTTGTAACAGAGGATACATACATATCTCCAGATATCGTGACGCGTAATTGGTGCATAAGAAACCATTTCATTTCACCTTGGAATAATGAGCTTTATGGCCGAGTTCATGTTTTGAGTCTCTGAGCTTCATTTACAGCTATGCTGGTGTGAGGATTCTGCTGCGATTGCTGTACTACTTGTGTTTTATTATTCTGATTCATCACATTCAATACATTCTTACCTGACTTTCTTCTTTTCTGTTTTTAAAGCAGAATCACCATCTGAGAAGTCAGGGAGGAGGCGGAGCATGCCGGGGAGCACAGCAGAAAAAAGCCCTACCATGGAGCCTGCTGCCACCACGCCATTTCGAGTGACGGTATGATTACTTCTTGTGAATCAGTCTTTATTGCTTTAGAACTTAGTGGCTATGTGACTCATTTTTACAGCAATGTGAAAATGTTGTTACAATTATATTGTAATCTAACATAATGTTATTGTTTATAATTCTAGAATGGTGAAAATTTTCTGCACTCACAGTTAAAGCAGAACTAAAGCTTCTCTTTTTTTGCGTTTTAATTTATTTATTCAAGTTTAACAAAGATCGTTGCACATATTTGGATATGGTAAAACATATGATAATGTCTCAAACATGCACGCTATATCATTATATCGTCAATCTGGTATTTTTTACCTAAACATTGTGGTATGTAATTAGTAATTGAACATACAGTTATGCTCATAAGTTTACATACCCTGGTAGAATTTATGATTTCTTGTCCATTTTTCAGAGAATGTGAATGATAACACAAAAACTTTTCTTTCACTCATGGTTAGTGTTTGGCTGAAGCCATTTATTATCAATCAACTGTGTTAACTCTTTTTAAATCATAATGACGACAGAAATTACCCAAATGACCCTGATCAAAAGTTTACATACCCCAGTTCTTAAAGAGGAAGTAAACCTAGATGGGGTTTACTTCCTCTACATTCCCCTGTAAAGTAGAAGCAAAATGGGCTACTGTGCATCGCATAGTAGCCCATAATGTGCCACTTACCCGCAAATGAAGCCAGCGACGTCCAGCGCTGTCCCCTGTGCTGGCGGCGTCCATCTTCAGCCCCTCTTCCTTCCGGGGCCGCGACTCTGGCTCTGTGACTGGCTGGAATCATGCGCGCGGGAGCCGCCAGTCATGGCACAATCACAGTGAAGAAACAGCACGGAGGCCGTTTCTTCACTGCACATGTGCCGAAATGTATTGGTAAAGTGTAAAGTGTATTGCCCCCTTTAACATCAATGACAGCTTGAAGTCTTTTGTGGTATTTCTGGATGAGGCTCTTTACGTTCTCAGATGGTAAAGGTGCCCATTCCTCCTGGTAAAAAGCCTCCAGTTCCTGGAAATGCTGTCTTGCATGAACTGCACATTTGAGATCTCCCCAGAGTGGCTCAATGATATTGAGGTCAGGAGACTGAGATGGCCTGTCACGCTTCTAGTGGCGGAGTCTGTCTTATGCAGGGAACAACCGCTCTTGTGCACCTGATTCTCGGGTCCCTGGTAGCGTAGACAAGAGACCAAGATAGCAGGATGGCACGAGGGCTGGAAAGTCTGTGATGATGGTGCTGTGAGAAGTCCAGGTGGCTCATGCAGACAGGAAGGGATGTGGTTCAGGCTGGGTCGTCAACTTGCGGGCGGTGCGGTACAAAGGATCAGGCAAATGGGTAGTCAAAGTCCAAGCAAGGGTCATAACCAGGTGGGCAGCAGAGGTACCAGAGATCAGACAGAAGAGTGGTCGTGGGTAGTTGGGGTCGGTGCAGGCAGATAACAAGCAGGTCAGGCAAGCTGGGGCTTCAAGTAACTGGGTAATAACAAATGGGAACAGAGCTGAGGCTCACAGGTACACTACATGCTGTAGAACGGACAGCACTATCTGCTGGGTGCTGTCCACTTATATAGGCTTGTTTGGCGCCAACGGCGCGCACGGACGCGCACAGCCTCTGGATGCCTTGCCGGGTACTAACTTCCTGGCGGTTTCTTCTAAAAGCTTGAATTAGTTCCGCTGCATGAATGGTTTTTTCTGGCTCCCAGGAATTCTCTTCGGGTCCATACCCTTTCCATTTTATCAAGTACTGAATGGACCCAGTCCTCCTTTTACTATCCAGGATGGCTTCCACCTCAAACTCCTCCTCTCTGTTTACCAGGACCAGTTCAGGCAGACCTGCCTTCCGTCCGGGGAAGGGGTCTGGGACAGCGGGCTTCAACAATGAAGTATGAAAGACTGGGTGGATCCGTAAGGAAGGGGGAAGATCCAGTTCAAATGCCACCCAATTGATCTTCCTCTTGATTGAGAATGGCCCAATGAATCTGGGTCCCAGCTTTTTTGAAGGGCAAGCCAACTTGAGGTTTCTGGTTGACAACCAGATGCGGTTGCCCGGCTGGAGTTCTAGCTTCTCCCCGCCTTCTCTTGTCAAAGGCCTCCTTGTTCCGTTCCTGGGTTTTAGACAGAGTGTCCTGCAGGAGCTTGTTGTTGGACTGTAAAAAACTGGTGACCGCCTGTGCCGCAAGAACTGGGCTTTTGGAACTTCGCTCAGGCAGGAACGTGGGATGGAATCCATAGTTGTCCCAGAATGGGGACTGCTTGGTGGCCGAGTGGAAGGTATTATTGTAAGGAAACTCGGCCAGTGGTAACAGTGCAACCCAATCGTTCTGAGAGAACGAAGAAAAGCAGCGCAGGTACTGCTCCAGAGTCTGAATTATTCTCTCAGTTTGGCCGTTTGTCTGGGGATGGTAAGCGGATGAGAAGGAGAGCTCGATCTCCAGTGCTGCACACAGGGCTTTCCAGAATCTGGAGGTAAATTGGACCCCCCTATCGGATACAATATTATTGGGAACTCCATGCAGTCAGACTATTTCCTTGATGAAGATGTTAGCCGTCTTGGCCGCTGTGGGAGTATTCTTCATGGGTAGGAAGTGTGCCATCTTCGTCATTTGGTCAACGACCACAAAGATGGTGGAGTATCCTTCAGATGGGGGCAACTCCACAATGAAATCCATGGCCAGATGTGACCATGGGCGCTCAGGCACCAGGAGCGGGTTCAGAAGGACCCAGGCTTTGGCTTTATCCATCTTGTTCCAGGCACAGGTGGGGCAAGCACTGACATATATCTTGCAATCCTCCATAGCACTTAGCCACCAGAAGGACTGGGAGAGCAGTTCAGCCGTCTTGTAGCCCCAAAATGTCCGGCCAATTTATGGTCATGACATAGACCCAGGGCCCTGAGACGTAGGCTTGTTGGGACAAACACCTTTTTACCAAACCACCATAGGCCTTCTTTAGCTATTAGTCTGGAGTCACAGGGATCGGAGGAGCCTGCTAGGTCCCGTCATATTTGAGATAGCACATCTTCTTGAGTAAGCAGGAAATTCCTTGCCAGAAGTATGGTGTCAGGTGGAGCTGTGTCACCGGAGAACATCCGGGAAAGAGCGCCGGGCTTTACATTTTTTGACCCCGGCCGGTAAGTCAGGTCGAACTGGAACCTGGAGAAAAAGAGTGGCCAGCGGGCCTGTCGGGGTCTCAGTCTCTTGGCCGTTTTTAGGTACTCCAGGTTCTTGTGGTTTGTGTAAATGAGGATGGGGTGTGTGTCCCCCTCAAGTAGGTACCGCTATACTTCTAGGGCTGACTTGATGGCCAGTAGCTCCCTATCCCCACGTCGTAGTTCTTTTCAGGTGCGGACAGTTTGCGGGAAAAGAAGGCTACTGGGGGGAGCAAGGCCTTGGTACCTTGACGCTGGGAGAGAATGGCCCCTACTGCGGTTTCCAAAGCATCCACCTCTAGGACGTAAGGCAGAGCCAGGTCCGGATGCTTCCGGATGGGTGCAGACATAAACAAGGACTTGAGTTTCTGGAAGATGGCTTGGGCTTCGGTGGACCAACAGAACCGGGAGTTCTGCTTGGTCAGTTGGGTGACCGGCGTAACTATAGCTGAGAAGCCCTTAATGAATTTCCTGTAGAAATTAGCGAAGCCCACGAAATGTTGGACCCCTTTTCTGTTTGTTGGTGCCGGCCAGTCCAGGATAGTAGATACTTTTTGCAGATCCATATGGATTCCCGTAATGGAGATGATCAGCCTGAGGAAATGGATGCTGGGCTGCTCAAAAGCACATTTCTCCGCCTTGGCATACAAGCCGTGTTGCCGGAGCAGACCCAAGACCTTGGTGACATGCTTGCGGCGCTCCTCAAGGGACGAGGAGAAGATTAAAATGTCATCTAGGTAAATGATAACGAAGAGATCCAAAAAGTCCTGAAACGCATTGTTTACAAAATGCTGGAAAGTTGCGGGGGCATTACATAGTCCGAAGGGCATGACTAAATACTCATAATGCCCAAAGCAGGTGCGAATGCGGTCTTCCATTCATCTACTTCCCTGATGCGGATGAGATTATACGCTCCCCGAAGATCAAGTTTGGTAAAGATGGTTGCCGCACCGAGCCTCTGGAACAACTCTGGGACCAAGGGCAGAGGATATCGGTTCTTAATGGTAATCCGGTTTAGTTCCCAGTAGTCTATGCACGGCCTTAATGAATGGTCTTTTTTCTCGACAAAGAAAATGCCAGCCCCCGCGGGAGACGTAGAGGGTCGGATGAACCCTTTTCCCAGGTTATCGTCTAAGTAGGCCTTGAGGACCACTAATTAAGGTTCCGAGAGAGGGTAGATCCTTCCGAAGGGCACTTCAGCCCCTGGCAAAAGTTCAATTGGGCAGTCTTAGGGTCTGTAAGGTGGTAGTTTGTCAGCCTCTTTCATGCTGAAGACATCTAGGAATTGATGATAAGCAGATGGGAGTAGTAAATGGGTGTCTGATTCGGCATTGGAGTCCAGGCAAAGTAATGGGGGCACTGCTTCTCCTTCAGGTTTTAAGCAATGCTGATGGCAATAGGAGGACCTGAACTGGATGGCCCAATCAATGTTGGGGCTGTGAGTCTGAAGCCAGGGCAGACCCAAGATGATGGGGAAGAGGGGAGAAGCAATGGCGTCTAGCCGTAAGAGTTCCTGATGGCCCTCCGATGTTGTGGATGGAAGAGGATCAGTCTCATGGGTCACAGTTCCAGATTTAATGCGGGACCCATCTGCTAGTCGGATGACCATTTTGTGGGACTTCAGTTGTAACGGGATGTGGTGCAGTGCTGCGAAGTCCTGGTCTATGAAGAAACTGCATGCTCTGGAGTCCATGATGGCTGGGACTTTGATAGTCCCTCCGGGAAGCTGCAGGGAAAGGAAAAGAGTAAAGTGAGGCGTTTGACTTGGTGGGCTGGGGGTGCCACCATGGAGAGCCGGAGAACACTTACCGCACTTAGCGGGGCACACTGACCACGTGACCTGGTTCACCACAGTAGAGACACAGTTTCTGGGAGAAGCATTGTTGCCTTTCCTTGGAGGTAAGCGACGGGCGTAGGAGCCCGATCTACATGGGCTCAGAGGAGTCCTCGGGAGAGGAGGAGGAGGTCATTGGTTCGAGAGGAGCCGGACTCGGGTAGCTGGGGACCCATGGAAGCATCCAGGTGGGGCGCAGCTGCCTTGATGATCTTTCGGTGCAGCTTTCTCTGAGACGCCGATCAATTGAGATGGCAAGGTTAATAAGTGCATCCAAGGTCTGGAGCACCCCTACTCATGCCAGCTTGTCTTTTAGGGGTTCGGATAGTCCCATCCGAAATTGGAAGCGCGGGGCGGCACTGCCCCATGCTCTGTCTGCGCTCCAGCGCCGAAATTCCGTGACATAATCTTCCACGGGGTGGTGACCCTGCTGGAGGGTATGCAGGGTGGCCTCAGCTGTATTTGCCTGGTGGGGGTCCTCGTAAAATTGCGCCATGGCTTGAAAGAATGAGGCCAATGTGGAGACCTCTGGAGCTCTCTGCTCCCATAGCCAATGGGTCCATGACTGAGGTTCATCCTGCAGCAAGGAGATAACTAGCCCCACCTTTGTGGCCTCGAGGGAGAAGGTGTGTGGCTGGAGACCAAAGTAGAGCTCACACGCTTTCTGAAAGGCCCGGAACTGGCATTGATCCCCTGCAAACTTGTCAGGCAGCGGGACCTTGGGTTCCGAAGGCAGGGCCACAATGGTGCAAGCTGCGGATGGACCAGCTCCAGAGGCTGAAGGAGCTGAGAGATCTTGGACCCGTTCCTCCAACCGGGTATAGCCCTCTTGCAGGTTCTTTACTGCCTGTGTGAGACCAGCAAGGTGAGCACACAGATCGTCCATAGGAGAGTGGGTTCCCTGTGCAGACTCAGTCATTGCTGTACATTTCTGTCACGCTCCTTGTGGCAGAGTCTGTCTTATGCAGGGAACAACCGCTCTTGGGCACCTGATTCTTGGGCCCCTGGTAGTGTAGACAGGAGACCAAGATAGCAGGATGGCATGAGGGCTGGAAAGTCTCTGATGATGGTGCTGTGAGAAGTCCAGGTGGCTCGTGCAGACAGGAAGGGATGTGGTTTAGGCTGGGTCGGCAACTGGCGGGCAGTGCGGTACAAAAGATCAGGCAAATGGGTAGTCAAAGTCCGAGCAAGGGTCATAACCAGGCAGGCAGCAGAGGTACCAGGGATCAGACAGAAGAGTGGTCGTGGGTAGCCGGGGTCGGTGCAGGCAGATAACAAGCAGGTCAGGCAAGCCAGGTTTTCAGGTAACTGGGTCAGAACAAACGGGAAATGAGCAGAGGCTCACAGGTACACTACATGCTCTAGAATGGACAGCACTGGCTGCTGTCCACTTATACAGGCTTGTTTGGCGCCAACGGCACGCACAAATGCGCACAAATGCGCACAGAGCACCTAAACAAGTAGAAACAGCCATTTTCCTAACATGGCCACTCCAGAACCTTCACTTTATTCTACTGTAGCCAATGACAGGTCGACTTGGCCTTGTGTTTTGTAACATTGTCATGTTGGAAAGTCCAAGTACGTACCATGTTAAGCTTCCTGGCTGATGAATGCAAATGTTCCTCCTGTATTTTTTGATAACATACTGCATTCATCTTGCCATCAATTTTGGCCAAATTTCCTGTGCCTTTGTCGCTCACACATCCCCAAAACATCAACGATCCACCTCCGTGTTTCACAGTAGGAATGGTGTACCTTTCATCATAGGCCTTGTTGACTCCTCTCCATATGTAGCGTTTGTGGTTGTGACCAAAAAGCTCAATTTTGGTCTCATCGCTCCAAATGACTTTGTGCCAGAAGGTTTGAGGCTTGTCTCTGTGCTGTTTGGTGTTGTCAGGATCTGTGTCCTTGCTTGGGTTACCTGCTGGTGGCAGTGTTTGGAAAACCAAATGGTGTAGTTCTGGTGGCCACCAGCGGGTATCTCCCAGGAGATTGAGCTTACAGGTCATTAAGCTGCACCTGATGGGTCTGCTGGGTCCATATAAGCCCGTCTTGCTCCCTGTCCCAATGCCTCGGTATTTTCCCTGCAAGCTGTGTCCATTCCTGAATTTGACCTGCTCTGATCCCTGATCTGCGATCCAGACCCAGAGACCTGATTCCTGAACCTGCTTCCTTGCTCTCCTTCTGCTCCCAGTACCTGGCTCCCTGTTCCCCTTATCTGGCATCCCTGTTTGCTTATTATATATGTGTGTTTTCTTCGTTTTTATTTAATTAGTCAGATAGTTAGGAGTTTATTTTGGGGTTTGGTGTGTTTTCATCTTTTACTTGCTCATTTATGTTTGCTGGTGTTTTGGTGTTTGAAGTGCGCTATTTGTGTAATAAATATCTTCATATTTTCAACTTACACCTGGTCCTGGTTCCTTTAAGTGCAGCCAACTGATCTGACCATCCCTGCTGGATACCTGCATATGGTATCCCTGACAGGTGTATTGTAAGCGGGATACTTTGTGGCATTTGCATAGTAATGGCTTTCTTCTGGCGACTCGACCATGCAGCTCATATTTCTTCAAGTACCTCCTTATTGTGCATCTTGATACAGCCACACCACGTTTTCAGAGAGTCCTGTATTTCACCTGAAGTTATTTGTGAGTTTTTCTTTGCATCCCGAACAATTTTCCTAGCAGTTGTGGCTGAAATTTTAGTTGGTCTACCTGACCGTGGTTTGGTTTCAGCAAAACCCCTCATTTTCCACTTCTTGTTTAGAGTTTGAACATTGCTGATTGGCATTCCCAATTCCTTGGATATCTTTTTATATCCCTTTCTTGTTTTATACAGTTTAACTAACTTTTCCCACAGATTTGACAATTCTTTTGCTTTCCCCATGACCAGGGCTGGCCCATGACATTGTGCTGCCTGAGTCCAAGAATGAAATGCTGCCCCCCCCAAAAAAAAATCACGCCCACCAAAAGGCCCCCACCTCCATTATTTTATATCATGGTAATTAAAACTGAAATTAAATTTATCAGGAAGTCAGATTTACATGCAACAGCACCTTGTCTATATGCAAAATTATGTGACATACCATTACTTTTAATTCCAAGGGGCGGACTAGGGCAGTATAGGGACGGGCTAGGGTAGTATGGGGGCAGGCTAGGGCAGTATATAGACAGGCTAGGGTAGTATATAGACAGGCTAGGGTAGTATTTAGACAGGCTAGGGTAGTATAGGGGCAAGCTAGGGTAGTAAATATACAGGCTAGGGCAGTGGGATGTAGGGACGGACTAGGGTAGTATAGGGGCAGGCGGAGTGGCCTGGAGGGCAGTTGTCATCATGACACACAAAACTGCTGGAAAAAATTTTGGTCGTCAATTTGCTGGGTAAATAGAAGAGAAGGAGAGGCAGCCACGGTTCAATTTGCTGCCCCTCTCAAAGTGCTGCCTGGGTCCAATGGACCCACTGGGACCGATGGTAGGGCCAGCCCTGCCCATGACTCAGAATCCAGAAACGTCAGTGCAGCACTGGATGAAAGATGCAAGGGTCTGTCAGGAGTCCAGAAACTCATTGACCTTTTACACACACACATACTAATTACAAGCAAAAAGATCACAGGGGAGGATGGTTACCTTTAAAACCATTCAAACCCCTTTGTGTCAACTTGTGTGCATGTTAGAAGGCCAAAATCACCAGGGTATGTAAACTTTTGATCAGGGTAATTTGGGTAGTTTCTGTTGTCATTATGATTTAAAAAGAGTAAACACAGTTGATTGATAATAAATGGCTTCAGCCAAACACTAACCATGAGTGAAAGAAATTTTTTTTGCTATCATTCATACGGCTAAAATAACCTCATTTGTTATCATACATATTCTCTGAAAAATGGCCAAGAAACCATAAATTCTGCCAGGGTATGTAAACTTATGATTACAAACAACTGTAGGTATAAGCATAATAAAGGGTTATTCAATCTTATCAACCAAGACTGAAGATTGCCAATGAAGAGCTGTTCGATCTAGTCTAGTGTAAAATGATGAAAACTGTGTGAAATTTGGTTAAAGCTAATACAAGTGTTCTATAATACCAATACATTTTTGCCAGAATTTGAGGTTTTAGAATTTCACCTTGTATTGGTAGAGACAAAACAACTGATCATTTACATATTTAGTATTCATCATTGCAGACTTATTAGACTACTCTATAGCAGCCTTTTAAAACCAGGGTGTCATCGGTCATATCAGGAAAATCAGACCTCATTATTGAATCTTTAAGTGATCTTTTAAGGTTAGTGAAGGTCAAAGTGTTACCCAGTGAAAACACTCTAATCCAAAATATTTTTACTTTTGGACATGTCTACAGATATGCATCATTGTCCCTTCCTCTGAACATTGCCTAAAGCACTTAGAAGAAGCTAATGGAGTGAATTTTGCAATCCTAGTAGCGACTTGGACTCTTTATAGCACATTATAATTTGCTTCTACCAAGGATGTGTTTATAGAGGTTTTGTTATCATCTGCTTATTATAGGCTTACCTATAGCTACAAAGAATACAGGAAGGTTTACTACTACTACTACTTTGTAGTCCTCCCAAGATTCTGGGTGTTAATAATGTTTTAATAGTTTGATATCTTTTCTGCCCCCAGACAAAGCAAACTAAAATATTCTGAAACTTTTCAATGCCATTTTTATGAAAGTGATTGTAAAGGAACTTTTTTTTTTTTTTTAAATTAAAATAGCAAACATGTCATACTTACCTACTTACCTGCTCTGTGCAATGGTTTTGCACAGAGCAGTGTCAATCCTCCTGTTTTCGGCACTCCTGCCCTCCTCCTCTCCTACAGCACTCTGCCACCTCAATGCCCCATAGGACACACAGAGCGTCGCTTGGCCTTGCCCCCTCCTCACTGGCTGTGATTGACAGCAGCATTAGCCACAGCTGCATGTGTAATAGGAGAGATGCAGTATTTGAAATAAGAAGAGCGCTGGTATGTACTACTCAATTAAATGGGTTGCATTCTGCGAGTAGTACTGCCCCCTGAACTTAAAGCGGAGGTCCGAGGGCTTAAAAAAAAAAGAAAAGTCAGCAGCTACACATACAGTAGCTGCTGACTTTTAATATTAGGACACTTACCTGTCCTGGAGTCCAGCGATGTCGGCACCCGCCGCCGATCTTCGGATCGGGGGACGGGTGCAGCCGCCTCCATCACGGGTAAGGGAACCCGGACGTGTAAGCAGTACAGCTTCACGCCGGGCACCTTACTGCGCATGCGCGAGCTCTGCCGCGCTCTGCTACTGGCCAGGCGCCCAGAAGCAGAGCGAGCAGGGAGGAGGGAGCCGGGCTGCTGACGTCAGCGGCCGCGTCCGCCGGCCCGAGCTCCCCCCCCTCCCCCTTCTCCTGTGGACAGAAATCTGTCCACAGGAAAAGGTGTGAAGGCCCTCGAGCCCGGCCGCCTGCGCCGGCGACTGCAGTCGTCGGGCCGAGGGAGGAGGGACGAGCGAGACGA
>BLSH010472475.1:2945065-2960291 GCA_018402905.1 Glandirana rugosa
AAAATAAAAATGTGTTGAAACAGGTAAATATACTATAAAGGTTGTGTATCGTACATGTATCGTTTTTACTGTGGGTTTTCCACCAGACACCCGTCACCTATCAGTGACCACCGCCAGACACCCGTCACCTATCAGTGACCACCGCCAGACACCCGTCACCCATCAGTGACCACCGCCAGACACCCGTCACCCATCAGTGACCATCGCCAGACACCCGCCGCCCATCAGTGACCACCGCCAGACACCCGTCACCCATCAGTGGCCACCACCAGACACCCGCCATCCATCAGTGACCACCGCCAATCACCCATCAGTGACCATCGCCAATCACCTGTCAGTGACTGTCACACCCATGAGTAAGCATCACCTGTAAAAGTCTCACACATTTGGCATTGCCATACTCAGGAGGAGTAGTAGAATGTATTTTTGGGTGTCATTTTTGCTATGTACATGCTATGTGTTGGAAATATCATATAAATGGACAAAGTTGTGTAAAAATAAAAGCGATTTCATTTTTTTACTACAGTTTCCAAAAACCACTGGAAAAAAATGACATGTTCAAAAGACTCATTATGCCCCATAGATTATACGTTGGGGTGTTTGCTTTCCAAAATGGGGTCATTTTGTGGGCAATTCCATTGTCCTGGTGCTCCAGGACCTTCAAAAGTGTAATAGGGTGTTGAGAAATGAGATGTGTAATTTGTGCTTGTAGAACGCCTGAAGGTGCTAGTTCAATGTTGGGCCTCTGTATGTGGCCAGACTGTGTAAAAATCTTACACATGTGGTATCGCCATACTCGGGGGGGAGTAGTAGAATCTATTTTGGGGTGTCATTTTTGCTATGTACATGCTATGTGTTGGAAATATCATATAAATCGACAACTTTGTGTAAAAAAAATGCATTTTCATTTTTTTCCCACATTTTCCAAAAACCACTGGAAAAAAATTACATGTTCAAAAGACTCATTATGCCTCATAGATTATTTGTTGGGGTGTTTTCTTTCCAGAATGAGGTCATTTTGTGGGCAATTCCATTGTCCTGGTGCTCCAGGGCCTTCAAAATGTGATAGGTCTCCATGACATTAGATGTGTAATTTATGTCCCTAGAATACCTGATGGCGCTTCCTGCATGTTGAGCCTCTGTATGTGGCCAGACTGTGAAAAAGTCTCAGACATGTGGTATCGCCATACTCAGGAGGAGAAGTAGAATGTGTTTTGGGGTGTAATTTGTGGTATACATATGCTGTGTGTGAGAAATAACCTGTTACAATGACCATTTTGTGAAAAAAAAAAAAAAAAAAATCTTCATTTTGCAAAGAATTGTGGGAAAAAATTACAACTTCAAAAAATTCACCATGCCTCTTAATAAATACCTTGGAATGTCTACTTTCCAAAAAGGGGTCATTTGGGGGGTATTTGTACTTTCCTGGCTTGTTAGAGTCTCAAGAAATGAGATAGGCCGTCAGTATATCAGGTGTGATCAATGTTCAATGACTCTATAACTTTCACAAGGAACAAATAATATACACTGATTTGGGTTATTTTTAGCAAAGATATGTAGTAGTAAAAATTTTGGCCAAAATTTATGAAGAAAAATCACTAATTTGCTAAATTTTTGGACAGAAACAAAGAAAAAAGCATTTTTTCACAAAATTTTAAGTCATTTTTTATTTATAGCACAAAAAATAAAAAACCCACTAGTGATTAAATACCACCAAAAGAAAGCTCTATTTGTGTGAAAAAAGGACGCAAATTTCATATGGGTACAGTGTTGCATGACTAAGTAATTGTCATTCAAAGTGTGATAGCGCTGAAAGCTGAAAAATGGCCTGGACAGGAATGGGGTTTTCGTGCCCAGTGTTGATGTGGTTAATTATGTGAGGATTGGCTGCGCAGTTTTCTCTTGTATCTCTTATCTGTATTTAGGTGGTACCCTAACTACTGCAACAACCAGTCCTTTTCACACTTCTAAAATTTCTTTATTCAGAAGTAGTCACTAGCGCGGTCATTTTTATATAATTGAATGGATGCCATTCACAAAAATGATTGCTTATAACAGTGATCAGATAATCGCTGTAATCAGCAATCATAGTGAAGTAAAAAATCCTGATCACCTCCCCTGATCACTATAATTACACTCTACTGCTCTGATCACAGTATGTAAAAAAATAGAAAAAAAAAAAAAATGAAAACAAAAGTACAAAGAAAAAAATATTTATTTATTTTTTCTCTTTTACATACAGTCATCAG
Source organism: Glandirana rugosa (assembly GCA_018402905.1). Classification (NCBI taxonomy): domain Eukaryota; kingdom Metazoa; phylum Chordata; class Amphibia; order Anura; family Ranidae; genus Glandirana; species Glandirana rugosa. The sequence goes on from BLSH010472475.1 coordinate 2,947,315, forward strand.
TCAGTGTCCCTGATCATATGATGAAGTTGTACTGCTCTGGTGACAGTATATAAGAAAAGCATTGTGGAAAACAAATTTTATTTAAAGCATTTGTTACCCTAAAACAAAAAAAAAAAAGATCCTGTCCCTTTAAAGCGTGAATAACAGCTCAGTGCTTGTGCTGTGTAATTTGGCCCCCTGTATCACCTGAAATACCTGACTGATCCTGCCTGGTTCTGCCCTCCCCCCTGTAAACTGACCATGGTTTATCATGGCTGCTGAGCCCTGACACTATGGTCAGTTTACTTGCCTCCATCATCCGCAGCTCTCCTCTGTCCTCTCTCCCTCCCCCTCCCCCCTGCCTGTCAGCCTATGTCCCAAGGCCAGAAAAATTGGAAATAAATGACTGAAATACTTTTCTCCCCTTAACCTGCACTGTTCCCATGATGAATGCCAGTCTGATGAGCTGGGGAAAAGTCTTAGGGACAGAAACAGTCCAAAGGTCATTGTTTTTGAAGGAATTCAAACTTCCCATCAATATTCTCAATTCAAGGGACACCCAGCTATCCTTGCTGCAGTAGACTGGCCAGTTTTTGCCAAGGTTGGAGGACCCCAGTTTAGATTTTTTTGGGCATTATGCTTCAACCACAGGGTGGCCAGGATTAAGGATTCAAAGGCCTATGGGCTGGAAACACTGGTGGCCCCCTAGGATCAGTTCCAGCTGATATATGCTTTCCCTCTGTTATGAATCCTTCTTCAGATGTTTTGCAAGATCCAGATGAAGGGAGTTCCGAAGATCTCAGTGGTACCAAATTGGCACAGAAGAATTCAGACACAAACATTCTCTGACTCATGGGAGTCAAACCTACTGCTGTAGGGGCCAATCCACCATCTTGCTTCACTGCTAATGGCTTTAATGGCTTGTTGTTAAAACCCAAGTCCTAAAAGATCAGGTCTCTCTGATTCCATTATTGCTATGCTGCTTAAAGCTAAGAAATCGACCTGTCGGAAGGATTATCATTGCACTTAGAAGGGTTACATAGCATGGTGCAAGGCTTGTAACTGTCTCCTGAGCAGTGGTGGCTGGTGAAGTTTTAGGATGGGGGGGCGTCAGGCCCCGCCCTTCCTTTTTGATCCCTCCTACTTCTAATAAGCCCCACCCCTTATCAAATCCACCCACTCCATCCCCTGTATTCCACATATTGCATAAGGAGTACACAGCTCAGCATCACAGGGCACAGTATACAGCTCAGCATCACAGGACACAGTATAGAGCTCAGCATCACAGGACAAAGTATACAGCTCAGCATCATAGGACACAGTATACAGCTTAGCATCACAGGACACAGTATACAGCTCAGCATCACAGGACACAGTATACAGCTCAGTATCACAGATGGGGTAAATTGCAGCCAATATCACAGGTGGGGGTAAATTGCAGCCAGTATCACAGGTGGGGGCACTTATGCAGCCAATAACACAGGTGGGGGCAGTTATGCAGCCAGTGACACAGGTGGGGGCAGTTATGCAGCCAGTATCACAGGTGGGGGCAGTTATGCAGCCAGTATCACAGGTGGGGGTAGTTATGCAGCCAGTGACACAGGTGGGGTCAGTTATGCAGCCAGTATCACAGGTGGGGGGCAGGTATGCAGCCAGTGACACTGGTGGGGGCAGTTATGCAGCCAGTGACACAGGTTGGGGCCGTTATGCAGCCAGTATCACAGGTGGGGGCAGTAATGCAGCCATTGACACAGGTGGGGGCAGTTATGCAGCCAGTATCACAGGTGGGGGAAGTTATGCGGCCAATAACACAGGTGGGGCACTTATGCAGCCAGTGACACAGGTGGGGGCAGTTATGCAGCCAGTGACACAGGTGGGGGCAGTTATGCAGCCAGTGACACAGGTGGGGGCAGTTGTGCAGCCAGTGACCCAGGTGGGGGCAATTATGCAGCCAGTGACACAGGTGGGGGCACTTATGCAGCCAGTGACACAGGTGGGGGCACTTATGCAGCCAGTGACACAGGTGGGGTACATTGCAGTGATACCCCCCTCGAGGTCGGGACAAGTCCTGCACTTACCCCATCCAATAGGCAGGCAGCAGGCAGGATTGTTGCAGAGTTTGGCATGCGGAAAGCGGTTGTCCCTCATGGTCGGGGCGGTCAAGGGTATCTGTGGAGCGGAAGTCACGTCCGCTGCCACAGTGACCCGCCCTCCAATCACACTGAGCCGGAGGCTCAGGGCAGCCAATCAAGCTATGCGTGTGCGGCTGTTCAGCGCACCCCCATAGCTTTTAATGGCTGACCAATAGGCTCACTACTTGGTTGCCAGTGACAGCCAAGGAGCCGGAAAAAAAAAGTCAATGTACTGGCGCCACCTGCAGGGCGGCAGGGCTGACTTTTTTTTTTAGCCAGCTGGGAGGCGGCGCCCAAGCGCCCCTCATACACCAGCCGCCACTGCTCCTGAGGCAATAATCTGTGAGACATATCCTGCACTTTCTCCAGTCTTCCAGTCTAGGCTGTAGTAGTTTTTTGCCTTAAGTACCCTGGAGGGTCAAGTTTCACAATTTTCTTTCAGAGACCTCGGGCCACTTATTTGCTGGTAAAGGCATTTGTTCAGGGGGTGGCTCACATCACTCCCCCCATTCGTGTATCACGGTCCTCCATCCATGATGGTATGTCTGCTTTAGTTGGCTTTGAGTGATTTCTGACTGATGTTGTGGGTGGTTACAAATCATGGATTGTATGTATGGTGTCTAGCGCCATACGCAGGCTAAGATTTGGTTTGTAGGCTATTGTAGTTGTATATTCCCCTCTGCCATCTACTGGTAATTAACTCCCTGTAATTGTAAGTGCAGGTTTTAGGCAGTTTCATTCTGTTGCTTTACCCCAAGTAAGGTGTAGGAAGCTATTTCTTGCTCAATGCTGTCTACATTTGGCATTTTGCCTCAATGTCTGTAAATTCTGCTCTACTGGGACTTCTGTCATTTCTTAGCATTTTCCTCAGTGGTGCACACCGTGGTTAGATGACCTTTCAGGCTGCAAACAAAGGAGTTGAAATATTATTTATTATTTCACACATAGCAATTAGACTGAAAATTGTGTGTTATCCTGAGGGGGGATCTTCCTGGATTCTGCTCACTGCTTCTTTTAGGAAATTGTGGGTGCAATGAGAAAGATTCAGCATGTAGAGTTGTGTTATACTCTGTTATAATGACAGAATGTTATCAAGAAACGTTTTCCATTACATTTAAAGGTATATAAAAAAACAAAAAAAAAAACATATATACTGTATTTTTGTGTGTACAGTGTGTCTATATATATTATATATATATAATGAGGCCTCATTTACACTGCTGATGGTAAACTGATTTTCAGAGGCATTTGGGCGTTGTACCCAAACAAAATTTGCGTCCTTTTTCCCCACAAATAGAGCTTTCTTTTGGCTGTATTTGATCACCTCTGCGTCATTTCTAATCGCCACTATAAACAGCAACAATTTTGCAAAAAAAAAAAATAAAATTCTTACTTTTTGCTAAAACCCCAAAAAAATATAAAAAAAAATTTTTTTTCATCGGTTTTGCCCAATTTATTTTCTTCCCCATATTTTTGGTAAAAAAAAAAAATCACAATTGGCGTTTATTGATTGGTTTGTGCAAAAGTCGCCGCGTTTATGAATGATGAGAATTCATTTCTGGGGTTTTTATTTATGTTTTATTTTTTACTAGTAATGGCAGCGATCTGCGATTTTTAGCATTACTGCGATATTGCAGCAGACATGTCGGACCACTTTGAGACTTTTTTGGGACTACTGGAATTTATACAGCGATCAGTGCTATAAAAAATGCACTGATTACTGTGTAAATGCCATTGGCGTTGAAAGGGTTAACCTGGAGGGGGCGCTCTAAGGGTTAACTGTGTTCCCTCAGTGTGTTCTAACTGTATGGGGGCTGGGCTGGCAGGGAGAGGGGAGTGATCACGGCTACCATATACTGGAAGCCTGTGATCACAGCCCTTCCCTCTGTCGGAATGGAGATCCGTGTTTACATACATGGTTCTCCATTCTCTCACTGCGGGGGAGCCATCGCGGGTAGCCGGCGGAGATCGAGTCCTCCCTACCCGCTCCCTGGCCCCCTCGAAGCACAGTGAGCATGCCTCCGGCGGCACACGCTCACAATACTAGTTATCGCGGCCGCCGGCGGTTCGCAACAACGAGCCACTTTGCCACCGTCATGCTGCGGCGGGCGGTGGGCAAGTGGTTAAATTAATAAGAATTTATTGCTGGCCATTATTGGCACCTTTAGTGCAAGAAAAATGCAGCCTGCAGTCTCTAACCATCTCTTGTATCATGTCTGCAATCTCTTACTTAAACTTAAACACATTGCTAATAGTATTAGCAAAATTTCCATAGGATGCACCTCTAGCAGACATGATACCGGAGATGGTCAGAGGCTGCAGACATAGTACAGGAGATGGTAATAGACTGCAGACATGACACAAGAGATCAGTGCAGCCTCATCAGTGCCCATCAAATGCAGCCTCACCAGTGCCCACCAGATGCAGCCTACCAGTGCCCATGAGATGCAGCCTACCCGTGCCCTTGAGCTGCAGCCTACTAATGCCCATGAGATGCAGCCTCCGCAGTGCATATGTGATGCAGCCTACCAGTGCGCATGAGATGCAACCTACCAGTGCCCATGAGATGCACCCTACCAGTGCCCATGAGATGCAGCCTACCAGTGCCCATGAGTTGCAGCCTTCCAGTGCCCATGAGATGCAACCTCACCAGTGCCTGGTAGTGAGATCTCACAGAGCTGGATTTCAATCACTGTAAGAATGTCCCGCCTTCTAGACCTACTCCTATGACACACGACACACTGATTCAAACCGGTCTAGGAGGTGGGACATTGTTACAGCAGCTGCCCGGCGGTTCAAATCCGGCTCCATGATACAGCGGGAGCTTGCACTATCAGGCACTGGCGAAGCTGCATCTGATGACACTCACAAGGAGAGGAGAAGGGAGGGGAGGACTCTGTCAGGGGTGCGCCAGGAGGCTCCAGGGGTGGACCACCCCCTTTTCGTTTCCATTATCAGCCCTTTTTTCTTTCGGCCACCTGCCGAAAACACAATTTTGGTGCACCCATATACAGTATCTCACAAAAGTGAGTATGCCCCTCACATTTTTGTAAATATTTTATTATATCTTTTCATGTGACAACACTGAAGAAATGACACTGCTACAATGTAAAGTAGTGAGTGTACAGCTTGTATAACAGTGTAAATTTGCTGTCCCCTCAAAATAACTTGACACACAGCCATTAAATCGGAGGTCCGCCGCTGCCCCTTTAAAAATTAAAAGTCAGCAGCTACACATACAGTAGCTGCTGACTTTTAACATTAGGACACTTACCTGTCCTGGAGTGCAGCGATGTCGGGAACCGCCGCCGATCTTTGGATTGGCTGGTTGAGTGCTGCCGCCGCCATTGAGGGTATGGGAAACCTGGAAGTGTAGTCTTTCAGCTTCACGCCGGGTCCCTACTGCACATGCACGAGCCGCCGCTGTGCATTCACCCTGGCCCGGCGGCAGAGGGGAGGAGGAGGGAGTGTCCGCGGCCCGGGCTCACGGATGTGGGGAAAATGACACCTGTCAAAGTTATCCCCCCCCCAAAAGGTGTAGAATGTGACACCTGAGGGGGGGAGGAATCTGATAAGAGGAAGTTCCACTTTTGGGTGGAGCTCCGCTTTAATGTCTAAACCGCTGGCAACAAAAGTGAGTACACCCCTAATTTATACTGTCCAAATTGGGCCCAAAGTGTCAATATTTTGTGTGGCCACCATTATTTTCCAGCACTGCCTTAACCCTCTTGGGTATGGAGTTCACCAGAGCTTCACACTTTGCCACTGGAGTCCTCCTCCACTCCTCCATCATGACATCACGGAGCTGGTGGATGTTAGAGACCTTGCGCTCATCCACCTTCAGTTTGAGGATGCCCCACAGATGCTCAATAGGGTTTAGGTCTGGAGACATGCTTGACCAGTCCATCACCTTTACCCTCAGCTTCTTTAGCAAGGCAGTGGTCATCTTGGAGGTGTGTTTGGGGTCGTTATCATGTTGGAATACTGGCCTGCAGCCCAGTCTCTGAAGGGAGGCGATCATGCTCTGCTTCATTATGTCACAGTACATGTTGGAATTCTTGGTTCCCGTAATGAACTGTAGCTCCCCAGTGCCGGCATCACTCAGGCAGCCCCAGATCATGATACTCCCACCACCATGCTTGACTGTAGGCAAGACACACTTGTCTTTGTACTCCTCACCTGGTTGTTGCTACACTCGCTTGACACCATCTGAACCAAATAAGTTTATCTTGGTCTCATCAGACCACAGGACATGGTTCCAGCAATCCATTTCCTTGGTCTGCTTGTCTTCAGCAAACTGTTTGAGGGCTTTCTTATGCATCATCTTTAGAAGAGGCTTCCTTCTGGGACGACAGCCATGCAGACTAATTTAATGCAGTGTGCGGCCTATAGTCTGAGCACTGACAGGCTGACCCCCCAGCCCTTCAATCTCTGCAGCAATGCTGGCAGCTCTCTTGTCTATTTCCCAAATACAACCTCTGGATATGACGCTGGGCACGTGCACTCAACTTCTTTGGTCGACCACGGCGAGGCCTGTTCTGAGTGGAACCTGTCCTGTTAAACTGCTGTATGGTCTTGGCCACTGTGCTGGAGCTCAGTTTCAGGTCATCTTTATGTAGCGCAACAATTCTTTTTTTCAGATCCTCAGAGAGTTCTTTTCCATGAAGTGCAATGTTGAACTTCCAGTGACCAGTATGAGAGAGTGAGAGCGATAACACGAAATTTAGCACACGTGCTCCCCATTCACACCTAGGACCTTGTAACACTAGAGTCACATGACACCGGGCAGGGAAAATGGCTAATTGTGCCTAATTTGGAGATTTTCACTTAGCAGTGTACTTACTGTTGTTGCCAGCGGTTTAGACATTAATGGCTGTGTGTTGAGTTATTTTGAGGGGACTGAAATTTTACACTGTTATACAAGCTGTACACTCCCTACTTTACATTGTAGCAACATGTCATTTCTTCAGTGTTGTCACATGAAAAGATATAATATATTTACAGAAATGTGAGGGGTGTACTCACTTTTGTGGGATAATATATATATATATATATATATATATATATACTGTATATATTGTGACATGGGGAATGTTCGGCTCAATGGTAGATACAATGTCAAGTTCACGTCAGTCAGGAACTATTTTAAGAGTTTGGTAACCCACTTTAATTTAAAAAAAAAAAAACAAAAGTCCACAAACAAATGACCACACACAGGTGATATTCTTCAGCTTCAGCAGAATACAAGCACTGGAAAATGCTGAGCCACCTGGCTCATAAGCTCACCCATCTTTGGCCTATGGATTGGGGCTCTCTCAACACCCCGATAGGAGCCAACCTAACTCCTGGAACTGAGACCCTCTGTCTCTTGGCTTCTGGCCAGACCCTCTGACCCCTTTATGGAACCTCTGGCTCCCTCACAGAGAGTGGTCTCCAAACTGGGAGCCCTGAGCCATCCTCAGACCTGAGTATATAAGGACACTGCACACCTGTGTACTCCGCCAGGTTTCAGGTGTTTAGAAAAACCTTGACACAGGATTGACTGTTCCGATCCAGAGCTGCAGAATCTAGAGAAAGCCAAATCCACAGCTTTCTCTGCCCAGGAACTCTAGTCTGGAATATCTCATTAACCCTAAATGTGAATCCTGTGTTACCTTTTCCTATCTTCTCACAATGACAGTCTCATGGTTTGGCAACTCAGCATTCTCCCTGGGTCTTAACCCCCATACATTCGCCTGGTGGACTAATAAGGGTTTCCTACGCATTGCAGACTTATGCGACCACAGGTATATACTGTCCAAACAATTTCTTAAGGAACAGCATCAGCTTCCAGGATCGGAAGTGTTTAGATACTCTCAAGTGGCACATTATTTGGCTGCTTTAAATCGATTTGGTGACCTGACCACTTCCACCTCAATGGAGTATGTATGCAGGACTTATGATAAGCATACTGGGCACAAATCTAAACTATATATTATATTGCATTCAGGTTCTTCCAAATTGCCATACATGGAGAGATGGGAACAGGACCTGGGAGAGACAATGGCAGTGGAGGATTGGGACAAATTGGCTCAGTACTGTTCCAGATCATACATAAATACTTCATTGATTGAGGCGAAGCACAGTGATACCTCAGTTCACAAACTTAATTTGTGAACTGACTCTGGTTGCGAACTGGATTGGTCACGAACCGAGTTAAATGTAAATCCGGTTAATCCGTTCTGACCTTTTTGTTTTGTTTTTGAACCACAAAGCTATGAAAAAAAGTACAGTACAGTATGAAGAGAGAGAACACTAACCTTGCACATTCTTGTCCCCTGCATTTGCGCTTTGCACATTCTTGTTACCTGCATTACTGCTCTGCACTTTCTTCTTGCCACCATGCTTGCTCTGCATTTTCTTTGGAGCCATACTGGATGTACAGTACAGTAGGTATGTGCTAAAAAGCACACCAAAAAGCTTCTCAATACTGTACGGTACACTTTCAGTGTCTCTCTGTGACCCACAATTTCACCAGAGCTGGGAAAAGCAGGGAAAATGGCTACAAATTGTGTTTGTGAACCGAAGCGGAGTTCATGAATCAAAGCAAATTTTTGTGAACTCTTTTGTTCGTGAACTGAGTTGTTCGTGAACAGAAACTTGTGAAGGGAGGTGCCATTGTATAAGGTTTTCCTAAGGTGTATATGTTGTTGTGTGTCCCAGGAGCTTCCTCATTGTGCTTCAGAGGCTGTGGTCAGGAGGGAACGATATTACATACATGGTGGACTTGTCTGAAAGTCAAGCGGTTCTGGATCTGCACGTACAATTGAATTCCCTTACCCAGGTGAACCTAATTTAAGCTCCACAACAGGCCCTACTGGGAAGACCAGTGGAGGGGAAACCAGGACATGTGAGACAGTTAATTTCTTTTATTTTCACAGCAGCCAGAATCTCATTTGCGAGATCGTGGAAATCTCCCACAATCCAGTTTGATCTTTTGAAGACTAAGTTGACATGGATCATGATAAATGAACGTTTATCTGTGATTCTACATGACAGATTGGCTTTCTTCCAAAAAAATCGGGGATCCCTGGATAAAATATCTTTCGGACTCCTCTTGAGAGAGGCCGAAACCTATGTTCTGACAGTAGAGGGTGCACTTCTTCTCTTCTTTACCTTGATTTTCCACTTATTTTTTCCTTTCTCTTTATCTCTGTATGCTTTTCTTATGTTGATGCTTTCCATTGAATGCACTACCGTGTACATAAGCTGACAAGTGTAGCATAGTGTGTCGTAGGAGAAAATAGGTTCTGTGAAGCTGGTGTGACGCACACTAAAAGCATCTCCCCCGGCAGGGGAGGTGGATCTGCGCCTCCTTTCTCCTGGATGAGGGAGGTCAGGTACACGCCATGGTTAATATGTATTGATGTTGCCATATACTTCTCCATTGTCAAACTTCTAATGGAGAGGCTGCTTAAAGGGTTTCTCTTTGGTTATACAGTTATTCCTTGAAGCTAAACTTATTGCACTACGGATGACCTTAGGATTTTTGGATACTATCTTGACTTTGATTACTGTACTATTGTAAGTATGAATGTATCTGGACACTGTTATCCGACCATTTCAGCCACATGTTTTCTAGTTGGCTTTTGTACTTCTTTAAAATATTTCATATAAAGTAATGGTAACGAAAAATCGGTGACATCATCTTGTTACATTTCACTGTCCCTGGGTTCAAGAAGGAGGGATCTCTGAAGTAGTAACATCACTTCCTGTTAGTGTTCATCACCACATACTAAAACTACTAATCCCATCATGCCCTGGGATTTAGAGTCTGAATGGGTGGCGGTGTTGGGGCATTGTGAGCATGTATAGCATGAATCAGACTCCTGGCTTGTCCATTTAACTATGCTGTACAGTTGGTGGACCCGAGAGTCTTCGACTCCCATTTTGATCTGCGCATTGCTCACAGTCCTGTCCATAGTCCCGTTCAGACTGTAGTTCTCAGTAAAGCAAGGTCTTGATGCAGTGGGTGGACCAGATAGTCTCAGACTCCCGGTCAGGTCCACCCACAGTCTGAATAGGCTGCAATGTGGGCAGGACATGTTTGGGATGAATATGTGTATAAGATAAATCCGTCTCCTGACCTTTACTGTACAGTATAGTGGGAGAATCAGACCAAGAGTTTGAAACCATTGTGTCCACCCTGTAGCCTGCAGTGATTTAAGCACCTTACCACTGTACTTAGGACTACAAGAGGAATGTAGAATACTGGTTCCCAGGGGGATCGAGGGCATAGAGGCCACTGGTCTCTGAACAGGATATGAGGAGAACAGAGGGCTCCTCACAAGATAAAGGATTTCAGCTTTAAGCTTTCCCTGGGACACAGTGCTTGAGGGTTTTGGGCTCTGTTGAACACTAAATTTAGGCATCTGTTCCAATAAATCTGTGATTGTGTGTCACTGAAATACCGATTTAATTGTCTTTTTTTCAGATCTCTATTAGGTAATTTCTGCAGTAAAATGCCTTGGCAATTCTGCAGCTTTAATAATTTTGTTCTTCTGAATCCGAACATTGGCATTAGAGTATTATGAATGTGTGGATTCTTATGTACATACAGAGCATCTCCATGGCAACCCTTCTCATTGCCGGCCTTTCGAAAAAAAGACAACTTTTTTTTTATTTTTCATTATATTTTTCCTTATCTATCTTTAAATAATACGAAGAAAAAGTTCCCAAGAATGTTCCTGCTTTCTCATTAATTCATTTGAGCCTCAAGAAAAACAAAGAGGTGTTTCATTAAAATGTATATTATTTAACCCCGTCTATCCTGAGAAAATAGTTTGTCTCAAAAAAAATGCTGCTCTAAAATGATTTCTTTTTTGTGGACTTTAATGAAATGAAGATGCGGTGAGTCTCTTCACCTTCGCAGAAGATATTTGACATTTCTATATTTTTGCTTTACTGTAGATCAGCCTTTCTCAACCTTTTCAACACCGATGAACTCTTGAAATAATTCTGCGGTCTCGGAGAACCCCTGCTAAAAATTGAAAATCTACAACTCATGATACATTAGTGTGATGCTCCTTACACTTGTGGTCATTGGGAAGCATTACCCCCTTACAGATAGCTAAAAAAAAACAATTATGTCAGTGGGACTTTGTTAGCTGCCTAAAAGTATACCTGCGAGTGGGGCTGGCCCAAGACATTGTGCTGCCTGGGTCCAAGAAGGAAATGCTGCCCCCCCTCCTAAAAAAAAATCACGCCCACCAAAAGGCCCCCACATCCATTATTTTATATCATGATAATTAAAACTAAAATGACATTTATCAGGAAGTCAGATTTACATGCAACAGCACCTTGTCTATATGCAAAATGATGTCATACCATTATGTTCAATTCCAAGGGGCTGGCTAGGGTAGTATAGGGGCAGGCTAGGTTAGTATATAGACAGACTAGGGTAGAATAGGGGCAGGCTAGGGTTGTATATAAACAGGCTAGGGTAGTATATGGACAGGCTAGGGTAGTATAGGGGCAGGCTAGGGCAGTATAGGGGTAGGCTGGGGTAGAATAGGGGCAGGCTAGGGTAGTATATAAGCAGGCTAGGGCAGTATAGGGGCAGGCTAGGGTAGTATAGGGGCAGGCTAGGGCAGTATAGGGGTGGGCTAGGGTAGTATAGGGGAAGGCACGCGGCCCAGGGGGCAGTTGTCATCATGACACACAAAACTGGCAGAAAGAAAATCTTGGTGGTCAATTTGCTAGGTAAATTGATGAGAAGGAGAGGCGACCCTAGTTCAATTTGCTGCCCCTCTCAAAGTGCTGCCTGGGTCCAATGGACCCATGTTAGCGCCAGCCCTGCCTGTGAGACAGCTGTATTACAGGACAGAACGTGGGCTATGTGTAGGAAAATATCTTCCTCATACTAGACAGACTGCGCTAGAGATCGCTCTCTCATAACATTACATATCTATCCCTAAATGCTATGAAATCGAAACAGTATATATAACATATAAAGCCATTTATAAAGTACTTGCCTGCCACCTCTTATTTTCTGGTCTTGGGTTCACAGAACGTAAATGGGTAAAGCAGAGATGAGAATTAGTAGGTGTCAGAGTGGAGTCACTGACAGTCCGACAACTTGGAGATAAACATCTGCTTCCTATTCACAGCCAATAATACTTTCTGATTCTAAATAGGCACTAATGGTTTCCATCGCAATACTGACAAATGTAATAGCTTAGTCTAAAACTTTCATTTTGCATCAATATTTTTATAAAATCTATCATATGTGAGAAAAAAAAGGGAAAATTGACTTTGAGTATATATTAGACAGAAACAATACAACAATCACCTTTCATTTTTACAGCCAAGTAATCCACAGTAGAACATTAATTACATATAGCACTTGTTTTTTTTCAAGATGGAAGGGTTAAATAAGGCGGTGAGACATCAGGACATTGCAGCTAGTTCCCACATCCAAGAATGTGGTGCTGGAGAGCAGAAGCCCTGCGAAGATTCAACTGTGGGGAGGACATCGCTGGACTCTATGGGCTGGGAAGTCTTGGTTTCTTAAAGAGGAACTGCAGTTTGCTCACATCTCGCATAATTTGTAATAAAAACATCTTTGCCATTCTAAAGCTTCCCTCCAACGACTTTGCATATTATTTTATATATACTGTGATTCTGTACTTGCCAAATATGCTGCAGAAATCTCCCTCCACTAAGTCTGGCTGCATCCATTTTAACTGTGGGCAGCTGAAGCTGCTGCCTGTTCACTTCCTGGATTTGCACAGACACACAGAGGCACACCTCCAGTCCTGCAGCTTTCATTGGCCCTCTTATGACTCATCCCCCCTCTTTTCCTGGCAGAGAGCTGTGCATGATGTC
>BLSH010472475.1:2960301-2978835 GCA_018402905.1 Glandirana rugosa
CAACCTCCCTTCCAAGTCTTACCGTTTCTACAAAAATAGTGTTTAATACACTCGTCTGACGTTAAGGAGAAATTAACATTTTTGACCTACTGGATAGAACTTTGTACGAAATACATAAAGGAACACTGTATTTTCACGTGCTAGACTCGGTTCCTTACAGAGTGAACGTCAAAAGACACTTAATATACTAAATTCTCCACTACAGTGGTACTCTCCGGAAAGGGATAGGTCATCCAGTTTTTACAATTAAAGAGGAATTGCAGTCTGCTCACATAATTTGTGATAAAAACATCTTTGCCATTCTGAACCTTCCCTCCAACCACTTTGCATATTATTTTATATATAATGTGATTCTGTACTTGCCAAATATGCTGCAGAAATCTCCCTCCACTAAGTCTGGCTGCATCCATTTTAACTGTGGGCAGCTGAAGCTGCTGCCTGTTCACTTCCTGGATTTGCACAGACACACAGAGGCACACCTCCAGCCCTGCAGCTTTCATTGGCCCTCTTATGACTCATCCCCCCTCTTTTCCTGGCAGAGAGCTGTGCATGATGTCAAACACCAAGGAATTTTACCAGACAATAAAGAGGAAGTGGGCTGTATGAGGTATTTACTGGCAGAAAAAAAATATTTTACTATCCAAAGTTAAAACAACAAGGGCAGAGGATTTAATAGATGGAAAGATGAAACAATTACTGAAGTTCCGCTTTAAGTTAGCGGCTACATTTTTAGTAGATTTTGACTTTTTTTTTTTTTAAACAGGAATGAGGTTTCTTTATTTTGAAGTTTTTTTCTTTAAAGTGTTATCAAACCCTCCTTGAAAAAATAAATGAATAAATGTATCTGCATACCTTATGTCATCATTGCTTACTGTCCCCAGTTTTGTGCAGTCTTTACAGCATTATTAGCTTATGAAAGCTTCCTCTGTTGCGTTTGTACCTTTAGGGTGTCATCTTTGTCTCCAGTGTCATCGGGTGCCAACCCAGATGTGCGCTCCCTCCACCTGGTGCCTTGCTCATGGGATGCATGCACAGTAGAGGCTGCTGGCTCTGTGCTTGTCCAGCACATGCGCAGTACAACTGCCAGTGCTGTGTTCAACCTGTGTATGAACATTAAGGGCTGCTAGCTTTCTGTACTCTGGCACTGTGCCCAGACAGCACATGCACCATACAGTGCCAGCGGCTCCTACTAATGTGCGCAGGACGCAATGCCAAGTAAAAAAGTAAGGATTGGATGGACAAATAAAAACCTTATTTAAATGTTTTTTTCTGCAGAGCTTAATGTAAAGGGCAGTTTTACTTTTAGGTCTATTTACATTTGCGCTAAAATAGAGAAGTTGAAGAGTGATTTAAAGCCATACATTCTATCATCCACTGCCTCACCTGTCACATGGTGGCCTGAGAGCCCTGTACACGCAGGGACAGTTGTGCCACTTTTTGGTATGCCATGGAAAAAGTTATACCCTCTGTCACATTTGGAGGGCAGTAGCACTGGCAAACATGACCCATTCAAGTAAATGGGGCAGCAGGATAACCACAAGCCTATCCTAGGTTGCAGTGCAGTATTCCTGCAGGAAAAACACATTCAGTTGTCAAAAAAAAAAACAGGCATTGAGCAAACACCTCCTGAATGCCTGTTAGCAGCTTCTATACAGGTCACTGAAGAGCAAACCACCACAGATCAGTTTTTCAGAAACTGCAGCAAGTGTAAACAAGGCCTTAGGGTTTTATACTAGTTTAAATACTGCTTTTGGCCAGACTAATGCTCATTGAGTACCTGAAGGACCGTGGCACCATCAGGGTTGTTGAATATGAACTATCCAAAGAGAGTTCAGTTAGGTTAGTAATAGGTACCCACAGATTTCTCAGATTTGAGCTTATCTAAAGGTTTGGTGCTCTTCAGGTGGAAGCATTGCCCCCAGCATACTGCTCCAGCTACTGCAGAGCAGTGTGTGTGTGGCTGGCTAGTCATAATATGGTAGTGGAGGAGTACAGGCATAGTCCATCATCACATATTTATTGTTTTGCATTAAGCCAATTACATGCAAGAAATTGAGATTTCTACCTCAAGAGGGTTTCCAGGAAAAGTGGAACATTTTTGGACATGTTTTCCAATCCTGTGATTGTCCTTGTAAATCAGATATAGACTGTTGCTGTGCCATCAGCTACTTGGTGACAGAAGTATTTTTATGCCTGTAGTGGACTGATGCTGATCACAAACTTGGACTCTTCATGGTTAGCCCCAGTTCCACCATGAGCGGGAGGGCACTGTGGGTCTAAACCCAGCATATTCTAGGCTGCTTTTGAGCCCTGCAGTAGGTAGGATTCCCTTTTCACTGTGCTATATAAAACATTTTGTTACATTGTACAGCTCATATGTTTGGCAGACCCCAAAAGACCCAAAATCCAGCATTCGACTTATAAAACCAAAACATGCACCAGAATTTCACAGCAAGTTATTGTTGTTGAAGTTTCAGAACATATTGCATATATTTTGTGACTCTGGCTGATGCTGAAAGCAGCAAAAATGATGTTTTAGATAGTGAGAAATGAATTTTAAGCTGGGTTATAGGATAATGTATACCCGATGGAAAGCTGCGTGTTGCAACAAGCTGGAAGTAGCTCTGTGCTGGAACATCAGGTTACTTCATAGAAGTCTGATCAGTCAGTTTTTCCATTATTTGTATATATTTGTGTCACTTGTATGAAGGGCTTTAAAAAAAAAAGGCTGCAGTACCAATTATAGCCATTGGTAGGAAACCTAGGCCTTCTACCAACATTTAAGTTTGTAAACTGTGTTGGGGCAGTATTCAAATTTACACTACTAAGATTCAAAGAGCAGTGACGATGAGCAAAGGGCAGCAATCTCCTGCAACCAAATTGGCTACAGCAAACATATGTTTGGTATCTGTATTCTCTCCTTGCTTTGTGTTTGTGTGAAAGAACAATCTCACTGATTTCTAACATCCAGTCAGCCTTCTCATTATGACATATTGGACAGATCAAAAGAACAATCTGTGACCAACCTTACGTTTTTAAGACCCTTTGGGAATCCTTTTGCCATGAAGGGGTATACTTTGTCAGCAACAATGTTTAGGTAGGTGGTACGTGTCAAGTAATAGCCACAGGAATGGCAGGTCCTTAGGTTTCGCAGTAGAACATTGCCCAAAGCATCACAATGCCTCTGCCAGCTTGCCTACTTCCCATAGTGCATCCTGGTGTAATTTCTTCCCTAGGTAAGTGACAAACGCACCCAGATATCCACATCATTTAAAGGAAAACTTGATTCATCAGACCAGGACACCTTCTTCTATGGTTCCGTCGTGCAGTTCAGATGTTCACGTGGCCATTGTAGGTGGTTATGGCTGTGGACAGGGGTTAGCATGGGCACCCTGACCTTTCTTTGTAGCCCCATACACAACAAACTGCAATTGCCATGTTCTTTTTCGTTCATTGACGGACGCAGCAGCTCTTCATGACATATGGGGTTATCCACCTTATCACTAAGAGAGGACTAGGCGGAACACAGTTCAGCTAAAAGCAGACACAGCCCCTCCCAGGGGGCGGTCCTCACTTGGTATAACCCCTCCACCCTGCTAAGCACACTCAGTTTTTTCTGCCTAGTACAAGGAGTAGGACCTGGCTCCCTGCTGGGACCTGTGTTCCCTGTTTTTTTTTCTTTTTTAAGAATTTTTGCTTCCGATGAAGACCTCAATCAAGTATCTAGCTGGGTGACAGGCTGGATATCCTAGATCCAGATAGTCTCCCCAGCACAGCCAACGGATGTGAGCCTACTTTAGCTACGCGCGGAGTCGACTGCGTCGGGCCCTGTTCCGTGCCGGGCGGCCTGTGGGTGAAACGTCCCGCCGGCGCACTTAGGACCGAGTGTCGGGCCCGGGTCACGGGTGTCGCCTTGGCCGGCAGCTCCCCCCAGAGTAGCGGGTGTGGCAGGTTTGTCTCGGGTGGGATACCCACTACGCCCGTCAGGATGGGTAAGTACGCATCCGGGTCCGGTTGGGGTGCGGGGGGCAGGCGGGTTCCCCCCCTGGGGTGTTAGGCTGGCAGGCTGATTGCCCCCTCCCCCCACCCCCCGGTGCTGCACTACCGCTGTCCTTCTCCCCCCCCACCCCCTCCAGGGGTTCCCTGGGATGTGGGGGCCCTTAGTGGCACCCCTTACCTTTGGCTGTGCCAGCCATGTTACCAGGGTGGGTTACAATGGCAGCCGATGCAGGTGCCTCCCCACTTGACCTCTCCGTGGCGCTTAGGGACTGCGAGTCGGTCCTGGGGTCCTGGGTTTCCCGGGCGGGGACGCGGGCATATGGCGGGCCGTACCCCCCTCCTGCCTCTGGGAAGAGTCAGACCCTGAAGGGGGCCCCCCTTGAGATATCGGTTGGTGTGCCCCCGGTTTCCCCGAATAGTATGGAGGAGTATGCGGCGGTTACTGCGGCGCAGGGGAAGGCACCAGTTAGCGCCCTGATCACAGCGGTTAACCCGTGGGTTAAAGGGTAGCAACTCGGTCTGCCATCGCAGATGTCCTGTGTTCTCAGACATGTTACTTCATGTAGCGGGAAGCCCTGTAGCCCGGCCCGCTTCGCAGGTGGGCCGGCACTGATCCGCCCTGCAGCGGTCCCCTTCTCCCACTGTCGAGGGCCATGAGTTCCCTGTTTGGGGGATACGGCTGGACCCTTGAAGGGAGGGGCCGTCCCTGCTGGGTCGCATAGCCCGGCCCTTTTAGCTGTGGGTCCCCCAGGTGTCTTACCTGGAGTGGAGCTGCGGGGACTGAGAGCGGTCTCAGTCCCCTTTTTCTGTACGTGGCGGCCCGTGGTTGAATCTACTATGTCCCGCCTGATCGTGGCGACCACGATCTTGGGGGGCGACACGCCGTCCTTAGGCCCGGCTGACAGGAGCGCCGAGTCTGCCACCAGATCTGGGTTCTTCTGGCAGGGTCAGCTATTCACCCTGTATTGGCTTCCACTCGGGTGTTGTAAACGCCCTCTGAACTGGCTGAGCTTTTGCACCACAAAGCTACTAATGCGGGGTTCCTCCTGCATGTGTGGGGTGCGCTGACCGCCTCCTTCAACTCCTTCAATGCTTAGATATCTGTGCACTGGACGCGGCCCCTCTGGTACCTTGTTGACTAGGTCTTGGGTAGGGTCCTGTTGTTTAGGAAGGCCCTGGCGGTCTTGCCTTTTCAGGTATGCGGCTCTTGGAGCCACTTTGGATGGTGTGGATCCTACAGTGGGGAAGAGCTTTTGTCTTCCGCTAGGAGGTCGGGAGCCCCGTTGCACGGGCCACTCCTTTGCGGCCCAGGAGGGGCCTTTTTTCCTTTGTTCCTCCCGCCCATCGAGCTAGGTCTCCCAGCCCGTCAAGGATCTCGCAGGTGGGCGGAAGCGTACTTGGAAGCATATGTGCGACAAGCCAGGAGACAAGTCCTTCTCAGCGTGAAGGGTTGCCCCCACCCATGTTTGGGTGAGGGGATGCCTGCGGTCGATGACTTTTCTAAATTTCGGACCGCTAGGTGCTCAGGGTGATTTTGTCTGGGTACAAAATGGGATTTCGTTCCCGCCCTCCGGGCAGGTTCTTTGCCCCATGTATGCGGCTCCTCCCGGACGAAGGTGCGAGATGGCGTCTGGCCACCATGATGGTGACGATGGTTCACCAGGGAGTTCTTCCTGGCTTATCTTGACATGGCGGAAGCGCACCTGCATATCGCCGTATGTGCCCTGCACCTGCACTTTGGCGGTCAGGGAGCATCACTACCAGGTCCTGGCTCTTCCGTTTACCTGGCTTCTGCGCCTCGGGTCTTCGCCAGCTTGATGGCCCCGGTTCTGGCCCTATTGAGGCGATTGGAGTCGGCTCCAGCCCTGAGGGGTAAGGTGACAATCACCAGGTGCACACTGTGGGAGTCTGGCTGGGTACTTCTCCTACACTCGGTGTTGGCTTCGTCACGCCGTTTGGAGGTTCTGGGTCTGATCCTAGATACAGTCCAGACGAAGGTTTCTTCTTCCTCCGACCGAGCACAGACGCTTCAGTTGGCGCGTCGGTCCCCACTGTCCCAGAAGTGGCCCCCCCTGCGAATGCATGTGAGTTCTGGGGCTCTTGGTGTCCTCCTTTGCGGCGGTCCTGTATGCTCAGTGTCGCATTCATGCTCTGTGGCGAAAATGTTCTCTGCAGTGGGACAAGTCCCCCTCATCCCTGGTTCAGTTGATCAGGTTGGACCGCCAGACCAGATCTTCACTGCTCTGGTGGTCACGGGCCCCAGCCCTGCATTTGGGGAAGTCATTTTCTTCCCTGTTTTGGACGGTGGTCGCTACGGATGCCAGTCTGGCTGACTGTGGGGGAGCCCCGGGGGTGTTGGCGACCTAGGGTCGCCATTCGCCGGAGGAGGCTCGTGTCCAGATACACATTCCTGATCTTCGGGCCATCAGGCATTGCCTTTTCCGCTGGTCGGATAATGCCAAGGCCGTGGCATATGTGGATCATCAGGGCGGGACAAGCCGATTGGCTGCTGCTTTGACGGTGGCTCATGTTCTGCGGTGGGCAGAACTTCACGTGCTGGTGATCTCCACCGTTTACATTCCAGGGGTTGAGAATTGGCTAGCGGACTGCCTTAGTCGTCAGAGGTTGGACCAGGGGAATGATCCCTGCATCCGGATGTGTTCCGGCAGATCTGTCTGCTGTAGGGTGCGCCAGACGTGGTCCGGCTGGCGTCCGGGCAGGCTCGGAAGGTACCGACCTTCGTGAACAGAGCAAGGGACCCTTTGGCTGATGTGGCGGGTGCCCTCGTTGCTCCATGGACCCAGTATTGGCTAGTCTATGCCTTTTCCCTTCTCAAGCTGCTCCCGTGCCTATTGTGCAGGATAGAAGCAGAGGAAATACCGATCATTCTCGTAGCAGCAGATTGGCCTCGGCGTCCCTGATACGCTGACATGGTTGGATGGCCCTGGCGACTCCTGCTTTGCGAGGACCTGTTGTTCCAGGGCCGCATCTTGCATCCTGCTTTACCCTCTCTGGCTTTAATGGCCTGGCTATTGATTCCCAGGTATTGGGAGATCGGGGGATCTCCGAATCGGTGTTTCCCACCGTGCTTTAGGCACGCAGGTCCACTTCACGTGTGATATACCACCGCACCTGGAAGACTTACATCACCTGGTGCGAAGCAGGGGGGTGGAACCCCCGTCCCTTTTCGGTGTGGGGTTCTGGCCTTCCTTCAACAAGGCCTCGACCAAAAACTTGCGTTGAACACTATCTAGGGGCAGGTTTCTGCCCTGGCGATCTTTTTTCAGTGTCCTTTGGTGACGCATTCAGTGCTCTGTACTTTTATGTGGGGGGTTCAACATGTCGCACCCCAGGTGTGGTCGCCTTTGGCTCCATGGGACCTCAGTTTGTTCCTCTCGGTGCTTCTGAAGCCACCTTTGGAGAACATCAGGGAAATCTCCCTGCAATGGCTTTTGCGGAAGGTTGCCTTCCTGGTGGCGATCACACCCGCTCGGCGGGTGTCTGAGTTGGCGGCTCTGTCTTGTAGGTCCCTTTATCTTGTCCTACGAGGATAAGGCGGTCTTGCACCCATCGCCTTCTTTTTTGACGAAGGTGGTATCATTTTTCCGTGTCAATGAGGGCATTGTCCTTCCTTTGCTGTGCCTGCGCCCGTCTCACCCTTAGCAGGTTGCTTTGCACTCCCTGGGTGTGGTTAGGGCCTTGTGGGTATACCTGGCACCCACGGCCTCCTTTCGGGGGTCGGACGTGCCCCTTGTCGTGGTGGATGGTCCACGAAGGGATTTTGCGGCCTCGTTGCCCACTTGTTGTTGTCGGATTCGACAGGAGGTGAACCGTACTTTTACTATTAGAAGTCTGGAGCCCCCTTTTTCAGTCACGGTTCACTCTACCAGGGCGTTTAGTGCTTCCTGGGACGTCCGACATCAGGCGTCAGTCTCTCGAGTGTGCAAGGCGGCTATTTGGTCCTCTGTGCACTCCCTTTCAAAGTTTTACAACATTGATGTTTTAGCATCCTCGAATGCTGATTTTGGCTGCAAGGTTTTGCAGGCGACTGTGTGAGGCACGTTTAGTCTCTCACAAGAGTGCTCTTCTGTTGGGTGAAAGTTTGGTGTTGCATTGCCCACCCCTCGATTTGACACTGCTTTGGGACGTCTCCATATGTCATGAATAGCTGCTGCGTCCGTCAATGAACGAAAGAGAAAACTGGATTTTTTGACTTACCGTAAAATCCATTTCTCTGAGTTCATTGACGGACACAGCACCCGCCCCTCTATTCTTGAGTTTGTACTGCTTGTTACGAACTGCGTGTGCTTAGCAGGGTGGAGGGGTTATACCAAGTGAGGACAGCCCCCTGGGAGGGGCTGTGTCTGCTTTTAGCTGAACTGTGTTCTGCCTTGTGCACTCCTAGTGGTAAGGTGGATAACCCCACATGTCATGAAGAGCTGCTGCGTCCGTCAATGAACTCAGAGAAATGGATTTTATGGTAAGTCAAAAAATCCATTTTTTTCTGCTTTCAACACATCAGCTTCATGGACAACATGTTTTCTTGCTGCCTAATATATACCACGACTTTCAGATGCCATTGTAATGAGATAATCAATGTTATATACTTACCCTGTCAGTGGTCATAAAGTTATGGCTGATCGATGTATGTTTTATTTATGTCTGTCTTTGTATGGTTAGTATGTAAATATGTATGTAGATGAGCTGCAATAGGATTTGTAGCAATCGAATATGCCTCATACATCTCCTCCCCAATTGTATTTAAGTTCATAAGCTCCTTTTATTGATCATTAGTTGTTAGAATATCCAAAATCTTCTGCACACTGTGATCCATGTACAGTAAATATACCTAAATGTTTCATACACTGTTGTGAAGGAAAAATGAATTGGCAAGAGTTTTTGTAATGTGTGTTACATCTATGTTGATATACATCAGGTGTTCTAATAAGTAGTCTTCTATTATTACGTCCCCAACTAATTATCACTCAGAAAGTGCTGAGCTCATCCAGCGGTGCTGATATTGCAGAACAGTGACTGCACTTGCTGGCTGCACCTCATCCCCCAGGCACCCCCCCTTTTACACTGTCTGCTCCAGAGCCCTATAAATTCTCCTCCCGAATGGCTGGTAAAATTGCTGTCATCATTCGGCAGGAGGTCGTGCAAAATTTACAGTGGTCACTGAGAGGCTAAGTCATTATTGTGCTGAAGAAAAATCTAAAGTGTCATATTTATAGGAGTTGGAATAATTTCCATCCATCCGGGGATTATCCCTTTTAATCTAGAAAGTCGTCTCTCTCTATGTGGCTACGCTTTAAACAAATCATGACCAAAAGCGGAATGGATGACTCTCTGTAGGCCTATAAAGAGCGGGCAGTGCGCAGGACACTTGGCAGTTCTGAAATTGATAGCCAGTTCAATTGATCGCCATGTTTTCCTCCTCTTATGCTAAAAGTTATGACCATCACCTGCTGTTCCTGTGTAAACAGAATTGTGGTCTACAGAATGCACTTTTTCCCAGTGCTTTGGAATCTCCAAGATGAATTTACCATCCAAGCAATTGAGGTGGTTGTAGAGGGCACTAGTGCTGAAGGGGTTGCACAGAAAAAAAGCCATGGGTTTCCTCCAACAGCCAACCATATAAACAAGACTTCCAGCCTCACTGTATAACTTGGCTTCTGGATACATTGGGCATTTTTTTCCATTTTAGATAAAGTTCGGAATGGTTAAAAACTGAATTTTTTTTGCTATATTGCCCTGTTTGAAAGATTTTCCTTCACTTTCTTCTATTTGGAAGATGTTCACTCCTGGTTTAGAGATTCACCATTTTGGAATTTCCCCCACTTTTAGGCTGGGTTCACACTACCGTATGGATCGACTCACAGCAGGGGTCCAGTGTGTCCCTGTTCACCGTTTCAGGTCCAAATTCAGTCCGAATTTTTGGCTGAATTCGAACCTGAAACGGACCAGAGGATGCACAGGACTCCTGTGCAATGCGCACCGGAGCCGCTTCGGAGATGTGTGAACCAGATGCATAGAGAGCCAATCACAATCTCCTGACATGTGAATTGGATGTGGGGAAACCCACATCCAATTTGCAATAGTGGTGTGAACCCAGCCTTAGTTATGATGACCGTTCTGAAGGCAAAGGGAATTCAAATATTGATTTGATTTGGATTTCAATTCTGTTCATTAACTTTCCATTTTGCTAATTGATAAAAATAAACACTTCTAGTCCTGAAAGAATTCTTAATTTACAGCATTTTTTTTAAACCTGCCGACAACTTTTGTATAGTACCGTATGTAATAAATATATATAACTGATTAATTACGAAATTAGGTCTTATTTCTCCCCCACTGTTTTATCCATTGTGCGATGTATTGGAGATTTGATAAAATCTGAGTCCTCTTCCTCTTGGGCGGCAGAAATTGGCGCCTTCGCAGTATGTTTCCTGGCACATGGTGAAAGGTTAATTGGTATATAGTTCCCGGATCTTCACCCAAATGTTATTGTTTCTCCCTATCTGATTTCTCTGCGTTTCAGGAAATGATTGTAGCGGTGGATATAACTGGAATTTACTCAGAAGGCAAGTTAGGTGTCTACTTAATAGCGAACCCCATTTACAGAGCACCACCAGTGTAATAAACTTCAACATAATGAATTCTGTGTAATGTATGTAAAAAACGACATATTGTGAGGGTTTTTATTATACAACTAAGTATAATGCATTGCAATGGGAAAGCACCTTTATAATCTACTTGCTCATCCTCTACACTCCATTATGCACATCTCATGCAGGGACAGAAAAGGAAAAAATGCCCATTGCTTCCTCAGGTTTTTGTTCACCATTCCTGAAATAACAAGGACATGTTTAGTTAATGCATCTTGCATACCTAAACCCTTTCTGTGCAGATTAGACATTAATCTGCACCTTCTCTGAAGATTTGGTCGGAGATCTGTGACTACACTGTGACCAATATCTCCCACATCCCCATTTGTGTCAATCTGCATGTGAGGTCCTGCACACCCCTTTCTGTGTCACCACGGATCCCCTTTGCTTCTCTGCACCTCCTTTTGTATCTGTCTTCAGTCCAGATTTCCTTCCCTTCTCCACACCCCCTTTTTTTGTCAGTTTTCAGCTCAAATCTCCTTTCCTCTCTTACATCAGTTTCTGTTTCATTCTATACCCTTATCTCTTCTACTTAACATTTTATGTCAGTCTTCACCTTGGATTCTCTTCTCCATATTACCCTTCTGTGGCATTCTTCAGCTGAGATCTGCTACCCTACTCCACATCCACTTGTGTGTCAGTCTTCACACTAGATTCCGTCTGTCCAAACATCCCACTCGTCGGTATTCAGACCAAATCCCCTTCTCTCCATATCCTTTTTTGTATCAGTCTTCAGCCAGATCTACTTCCCTACTGCACATTCCCTTCCCTTCAGCTGAGATTGGTTATCACCCCAACCCAACCACAACCACCCCGCTCATTGTGTATCAATGTTCATAATTTCCTCTTTTCTATCCCCTTTTTGTCAGTCTGTATTCCAAACCCCCTTTTCTTCTCCATAATTCCTCCTGTGTCAGGCTTGCCTATATCCACTTTTCTCCTCCACTTCCCATTTTGTGTCAGTCTTCAACCCAGATCCCCTTCCTTCATCCTCCTCATCCCCTTTCTTCATACTTCTTATCCCCTTCCTTCATCCTCATCCCCTTCCTTCATCCTCCTCATCCCCTTCTTTGTCACTCTTCAGCATAGATCCCCTTCTCTCCTCCACATCCCCATCTATGTAAGTTTTCAGCCCTTATTACCTTCCCTATGCCACATCTCCAATCTCTAAGTAGATTATAATTATGGATAATTGCTCTCTGTATTTGGTCGTGCTGTTTTACAGTCCGGAAACAAATCCAGCAGCAGATCTCAGCCTTGGCAGTTGGCAATATTCCAGATTCTTAGCAGCTACCTGTAGATGTCTAAGAGTCCCCAAGACTTCGCTGGGCTGAATATTGCTTTATTGCTTGGTGGAGCGTAAATAATCCTTCTGAACTCAGGGGATATTTAACCCAGTGAGGACTAAGTTGTATCCTTCCACCAGCTGTTTCTTCCCTTCCAAGTAAATAATAATCATTAATTATAACCCACATGTCCCATGTTGTGTTTGCTGTGTCTGGCTGCTGCAAATATTTCTATAATATCCACCTACTTTTCCCCAGCTTGGAGTGTGACAATTTTTTCATGTGCTGATTTTCATTTTAATTTTGCTTATTCATGGAACTGGCCTGACTTCTCTTTGCCCCTTAGAGCCTACAGCCTAGCAGAAAAAATCTCTCCAGGGTGTTAGGGTGTTCTGGGCAAGCCCCAGCTGAATATTTCTGGTGCAACGGGTTGGGGAGGGCCCCTGCTGAGTGACCTCATAGGAATTTGCCAGTTTTCAGGCATCAGGAACCCCTGATGACATCACTTTTATAATAAATAATGCGCATTTAAATATGATATTACGATATGGGGATCTTTTTTATGCTTTGTATCTTTACAAATAATAATGGACCATTCAGGCTGTGTTTGGAGTGAGTAGTATCTAGCTATATTCTATCTAATCTGGAAAGATCCAAGTGAAGGAAATATTGAGCTGATCCTTAATTCCTAATGGAGATACAACAATCGTGTTTTGACCTATAGTTTTTAAATGGTCATGTTTCTCTGGTAAGCGTTTGTTCCCACTGCATGTAGGTGGAAGTATTCACAAATGGTTGCTGTGGAACACCAAGTAGATTAAAGAAGTACATACTAGACTGGGTCATGTGGATATTTGGTCATGTGGACATTTATTACTCTTGCTTTGCTTTGCATGGACTTTTTATGCATAGTCTTGAATTTTTATGTTTATAAACACATTTAATGTATACACATACAGGTCACATGGATATTTGGTCATATAGATACAGTATCTCACAAAAGTGAGTACATCCCTCACATTTTTGTAAATATTTTATTATATTTTTTCATGTGAAAACACTGAAGAATTTACACTTTGCTACAATGTAAAGTAGTGAGTGTACAGCTTGTATAACAGTGTAAATTAACTGTCCCCTCAAAATAACTCAACACACAGCCATTAATGTCTAAACCGCCGGCAACAAAAGTGAGTGCACCCCTAAGTGAAAATGTCCAAATTGGGCCCAATTAGCCATTTTCCCTCTTCGGTGTCATGTGACTCATTAGTGTTACAAGGTCTCAGGTGTGAATGGGGAGCAAGTGTGTTAAATTTGGTGTTATCGCTCTCACTGTATCATACTGGTCAGTGGAAGTTTAACATGGCACCCCATTGCAAAGAACACTCTGAGGATCTGAAAAAACAAATTGTTGCTCTACATAAAGATGGCCTAGGCTATAAGAATATTGCCAAGACCCTGAAATTGAGCTGCAGCACGGTGGCCAAGACCATACAGCAGTTTAACAGGACAGGTTCCACTCAGAACAGGCCTCGCCATGGTCAACCAAAGAAGTTGCGTGCACATGCTCAGCGTCATATCTAGAGATTATCTTTGGGAAATAGACGTGTGAGTGCTGCCAGCATTGCTGCAGAGGTTGAAGGGGTGGGGGGTCAGCCTGTCAGTGCTCAAATCATACGCCGCACACTGCATCAAATTGGTCTGCATGGCTGTCGTCCCAGAAGGAAGCCTCTTCTAAAGATGATGCACAAGAAAGCCCGCAAACAGTTTGCTGAAGACAAGCAGACTAAGGGCATGGATTACTGGAACCATGTCCTGTGGTCTGATGAGACCAAGGTAAACTTAATTGGTTCAGATGGTGTCAAGCGTATGTGACAGCAACGAGGTAAGGAGTACAAAGACAAGTGTGTCTTGCCTACAGTCAAGCATGGTGGTGGGAGTGTCATGGTCTGGGACTGCATGAGCGCTGCCAGCACTGGAGAACTACAGTTCATTGAAGGAACCATGAATGCCAATATGTACTGTGACATACTGAAGCAGAGAATGATCCCCTCCCTTCGGAGACTGGGCAACAGGGCAGTATTCCAACATGATAACGACCCCAAACACACCTCCAGGACGACCACTGGCTTGCTAAAGAAGCTGAGGGTAAAGGTGATGGACTGGCCAAGCATGTCTCCAGACCTAAACCCTATTGAGCAACTGTGAGGCATCCGCAAACGGAAGGTGGAGGAGTGCAAGGTCCCTAACATCCACCAGCTCTGTGATGCTATCATGGAGGAGTGGAAGAGAAATCCAGTGACAACCTGTGAAGCTCTGGTGAACTCCATGCCCAAGAGGTTTAAGGCAGTGCAGGAAAATAATGGTGGCCACACAAAACATTGACACCTTAAAGCCCAATTTGGACATTTTCACTGAGGGGTGTACTCACTTTTGTTGCCAGCGGTTTAGACATTAATGGCTGTGTGTTGAGTTATTTTGAGGGGACAGCAAATTTACACTGCAAGCTGTACGCTCATTTCTTTACATTGTAGCAAAGTGTCATTTCTTCAGTGTTGTCTCATGGAAAGATAAAATATTTACAAAAATGTGAGGGGCGTACTCACTTTTGTGAGATACTGTATGTATGATTTTTGTTTTGCTTTGCATGGACTTTGTATGCACAGTTTTAGTTCTTTATGTTTATAAGTTTATTTAGTGCATATACATACAGAAAAATGTGCTAGATTTGTTTTGATTTGTTTGTATATACAGTGGGTACGGAAAGTATTCAGACCCCCTTACATTTTTCACTCTTTGTTATATTGCAGCCATTTGCTAAAATCATTTAAGTTCATTTTTTTCCCTCATTAATGTACACACAGCACCCCATATTGACAGAAAAACACAGAATTTTTGACATTTTTGCAGATTTATTAAAAAAGAAAAACTGAAATATCACATGGTCCTAAGTATTCAGACCCTTTGCTCAGTATTTAATAGAAGCCCCCTTTTGGTCTAATACAGCCATGAGTCTTTTTGGGAAAGATGCAACAAGTTTTTCAAACCTGGATTTGGGGATCCTCTGCCATTCCTCCTTGCAGATCCACTCCAGTCCTGTCAGGTTGGCTGGTGAACGTTGGTGGACAGCCATTTTTAGGTCTCTCCAGAGATGCTCAATTGGGTTTAAGTCAGGGCTCTTGTAAACCTCTTGTAAACCTTCGGCCCAGTCTGAGGTCCTGAGCACTCTGGAGCACTCTGGAGAAGGTTTTCATCCAGTATATCCCTGTACTTGGCTGCATTCATCTTTCCCTCGATTGCAACCAGTCGTCCTGTCCCTGCTGCTTTATCACATTTTGATATTTCAACCCATGCAACTACTTTCTTGAAACCATTGTGAGTGTGGGAGGATGATTGCCTGTTTCTTTTTCAGGTGGACCTGATCGGACCCTCTACAGTATTCTCCTCAATGGGCAGTTGGATGTAAACAGACTTGTGTCCATTTACACGTCAGATTTTTTTGTTCTACCTCAGATCCGATCCAGCAAAAACAAATGGAAGGGGTCCTGTAACCCTCCGCCTGGCTGGAATACATTGGAGGGCAGTCGGTATATTTACATCCCATAGAGCAGAGTGGGCTGTGTCCGTGTCTGTTCTGCACAAGCAGAGCGGACACAGACCTGTCATCCGACTGCTCCTCTCAACTCAGCTCTGCTCAGCAGGGGATCAGCGGATGGATCCGGCCCAGGTGAAAGGGGCCTTATGCCTAGTACACGCTACTAGTTTTTTTTTCATTCAACACAGCAGGACTGAATGAAAAAAAAACTGATCGCTCAGGAGGAGCTGCTGTACTAACCATGCAGTGTTAGTACAGCGATCTCCCCCGCTGTTCTATTGTGTTCTGGCAGTGGGAAGCTCCCCTGCCCTGCCAGAACATGTCACTGGCTAAGTTCACTGATCTGGAACTTTTTCGGTCATGCCCCCTCAACATGTCAGCTGGTTTCTATTGAACCATCCGATTCTGCCTGACGTTCGGCCCATGTGTACTGGGCTTGACTGTCAAGAGTGAGCAGAGCTTTCAAATTGCTTCTGGTTGGGACAAGATAATCTTCTGCAGTGTATTTTGAAGATCGCTAGTGAGTAATTTCTTGTTTTCTGGGGTACCATTTTAGATGCCCTAAGACCCCTTTCACACTGAAGCGCCGGTAAAACAGCGATAAAGAACTGGTCTTTTGTGCGGTGCTTTAGCAGCACTTTAGCCCCGGTAAAAAAAACCCAAAAAAGACCTGTTTTGCGGCGCTTCCAAAGTGCTTTTCAGGCGATTTGGAAATGCTTCCCATTCATTGCAATGCCAGGGGCATTTTGGGAGCGCTTTTTACAGAGCTCCCAACCCGCCCCAAAGATGCGGCTTGCAGGAGTTTTCATAGCGTCCCACAAGCACACCACCCGGGTGTGAAAAGACCCATTGCAATGAATGGGAGGCGGTTTTCAGGAGCTTTACAGAGGCTATTTCTATCGCTAAAACGCCTGAAAACTGCCTCAGTGTGAAAGAGGTCTTAGAAAAACTGTTGTATCAGGGCCATCCATGGTGTACAATTCCATACCTGACCCTAATCAGATCTCTCCAAAAGTGGGAGGAAGTCCAGAATTTGGTTTCTCTGCAAATATAAAAAAGCTTTTTAGTCCCCAACACAGGAGTGTTAAGAATTACGATGCAGCAAAACTGTTAATTGCTCAATTGGAAGCAGAAAACCATATTGCAATTAAGCCAAATGGAGTAGAAGAGGAAAGATTGCACAGAAGGAGATAAAAATCTGCTTATCGAATGATAAATATTTATGCATCTGGCAGATTTTAGGCGTTTGTCTAATAGAGGTATGGAGATAATTACTTGCTGCTGCAGAGGTTCTGAACCCTTTTATGACAGCACCCCAAATGTCAGTGGGCTGCTTCCAGGCCCAGCTGTCAGTTTACAGAGATAAGTATTGCAATAGAATCCTAATAGGTATTTTTTGCAGCCAGTATGGGAACCCTGAAAATGTATTACAGGACCCCTTATGGGTTTCCTATAGGATTCTCTAGAGTTTTAGGTGGGAAAGTTCATTGTGACATCATTGCAGATATAATAAGATTACATTTTTTTGCTGCTAATGAGGGTTTTGGGCCTCATTCACTCTGGGCTTTTTTTTTAACTGCTCCTAGGGGGCGTCTGACATTCCTGTCTCTAAACGCCCCTGCATGTAGGCCTATGTGTCCATCCACACTTGGAGTTTAGAGGCAGAAAAAAACAACCATTGCCAGTGCGTCCAGGAGCAGTGGCGCGTTGGCAGAAAAGACACTTGATGCATGTAAACGCTGTAGCACTTGAGCATTAATTATTTAAATAATAAATATATTATATAACAAAATAAATTATTTTAGCCAATGAAATTAACGTCCAAACGCTTGACACGGCTAAATGTCCCTAAACGCATTAAACACATTTACAGGCATCAAGCATTTTTTTCTGCCAAAATGCCCCTGCTAGGAGGAAAGGTCTCGTGTGCTTGAGGCCGTATGGCCCGTACACACGATCCGAAAATCGGGCGAAAAATACCACTTTTGAAGTCATCGTATGATAATCGGATCGTTAGTACAGAGCCTTCGAGAGCCGATCACGACAGTTCATCCGATTTAATACGATCGGACAAATACGAAAATATTTCTCACACAATAACAGATCATACGATTTTCATTTTAATCAGTACAGTTGTCGTCCGAAAATACAATACAAATACACTACAACACATTACATCACTTACGATTATTTTATTCTGTCATACGAGAATTTTCGTAACTTTAGTAACCTCTCCATTTTCGATATGCAACTAGCGTGCAAAAGAAAAACGGACGATCAGTCGTCCAATTTTCGGATCGTGTCTACGGGCCATAACTGAGTGTCTTCCCAATATAATGTGTGTGGTAGAAACGAGAAACTGCATAAATATGAAATCTGCAGCTTTGCAACCATTATGGAGTTCAGAAATGTAGTCAGAATTGGACACTGTGTAGATGTTTGCTGGCCCCAGATGGGAAATTTTTGGATTCATTATTTCTTACACCATCTTCTCTCTATGGTGGGGTTGTTTTTCCATTGCTTTTGGTGCAGTTCACATTGTGTAATGCTAAAGCCTCGTACACACGGGACGACGATCGTGTTCAACACGTCGTACTCACGACCGTTGCATGCAGAATCGATCGTCTGTGGCGGCGCTTTCAACAGTTGAACGTACGACGGTCGTTCGTGGGAGTTGTATGTGCAGACTAGAAAACTTGGTCGTGTCAACAAGCTCGCATACGACCGTTGAGTCGTGTGTAGAGCAGCTGTGTTCAACAAAGTTGTATTGTGCTAAACACGCATGCGCCAAGTCCACTTTCAACTAACATGAAATTAGAAAGGAGCCCAAAAGGTGACGCTACTTAAGACGTACGTTGCCAGCACTCATGCTGCACAACTTGTGCTAGCAGCAGGGCACACATGCTCCGAAATCGTAATGTGTTACACTTGACGTGGTTTTCGTTACCTTTTTGTTGGGGTGGTATCTCTCTTCTACCACATTCTTTAT
>BLSH010472475.1:2991753-3008947 GCA_018402905.1 Glandirana rugosa
TTTGTGTGACTGTTGGGGGGGTTACGTGGACAGTGGGATTGTCAGTGGTGTATACGGGGGTATTTCCCATGGACAGTAGTATTTCACGTGGACAGGAGTCTGACAGTAGTATTTCTCGTGGACAGTGGGTAGTGGGCAGTCACTGGCACCGTACAGTGGGCAGTGACTGGTGGCGGTCAGTGGGCAGTGGGTAGTGACTGGTGGCGGTCAGTGGGTAGTGGGTAGTGACTGGTGGTGGGAAGTGGGTAGTCACTAGTGGCGGTCAGTGGGTAGTGGTTAGTCACTAGTGGCGGTCAGTAGGTAGTCACTGACAGGTGCTCTTTATGATGACAGTCTGAGGACAGGTGCACTTTATGATGACAGGTACCCTTTATGGGGGCATATGTGGTGACTGTTAGGGTGACAGGTGCATTGGGGGGGTTGTCAGTGTGTTTTTACTTTGCAGATCAGTAACTCACTGATCCCAGCTCTTCTCTCCTCACACTGGACTCTGTGTGAGGAGAGAAGAGCTGGTAACAGTGAGTTACCGCTCTGTTTACACTGTATGTGATCGGCTGTGAAGTAGATCACAGCCGATCACAAGGTATCAGCCGCCGGCCGGCAGCTGATACCTGTGTCGGTGACAGGCAGTGCTCCCCAGGAACACGCCGCCACCGACACGCACGCGCGGCGCGCTCCCGATCGCGCGCACGCGCCGTGCGAACGGCGGGCGTGCCG
The DNA here is from genome assembly GCA_018402905.1 of Glandirana rugosa. Taxonomy (NCBI): domain Eukaryota; kingdom Metazoa; phylum Chordata; class Amphibia; order Anura; family Ranidae; genus Glandirana; species Glandirana rugosa. The sequence goes on from BLSH010472475.1 coordinate 2,992,471, forward strand.
TTTGTGATCAGCTGTGACTTCGTCACAGCCGATCACGTGGTGAACAGCCATAACCAATGGCTGTTCACCCCTGTCGGTGTAGCGGCGTGTCCTGGGGACACGCCGACACCGACAGAGCCGGGATGCGCGCGCCCGATCGCGCGCAATCCCGGCTTAAAGGGAGGACGTCATATGACGTCCACCCGCTGGAAGAGCAGGACCGCTCCGCCGTCATTTGACGGTGGGCGGTCCTGAGGTGGTTAATAAGTGTGATTTCTTACCTTATAGGCCCCTTTCACACACACGGACCGTTTGTCCGTTTTTCATCCATCCGTTGATGGATGAAAAAACGGACATCAATGCATCTCTATGGAAAAACTGATGACAACTGATGATCATTCATTTGCATCAGTTTTCATCCGCTTCCGTCAGCATCCGTTTTTTTGAACGGATGAAAGTCCTATTTTTCATCCGTCAAAAGAACGGATCGGACGAAAAATGGATGTAAACTGAGGAACGGTCAGTTTTTCATCCGTTTTTGCATTGGTAGTGGATGTAAAAAAAAACTGATGAAAAACTGATGACCACAGATGAAAAAACGGATGAAAAAAAAACGGATGAAAAAAAAACGGATGAAAAAACGGATGAAAAAAAACGGATGAAAAACTGATAAACTGATGAACGGTCCGTGTGTGTGAAAGGACCCTAAATGTTGGGGATTTGTTCAAAATTGAAGGCATACTGAACCAGCATGGCTACCACAGCATCTTGCAGCGGCATGCTATTCCATCCGGTTTGCTTTTAGTTGGACCATCATTTATTTTTCAACAGGACAATGACCCCAAACACACCTCCAGGCTGTGTAAGGGCTATTTGACCAAGAAGGAGAGTGATGGGGTGCTGCGCCAGATGACCTGGCCTCCACAGTCACCGGACCTGAACCCAATCGAGATGGTTTGGGGTGATCTGGACCGCAGAGTGAAGGCAAAAGGGCCAACAAGTGCTAAGCATCTCTGGGAACTCCTTCAAGACTGTCGGAAGACCATTTCAGGTGACGACCTCTTGAAGCTCATCAAGAGAATGCCAAGAGTGTGCAAAGCAGTAATCAAAGCAAAAGGTGGCTACTTTGAAGAACCTAGAATATGACATACAGTATTTTCAGTTGTTTCACACTTTTTTGTTATGTAGATAATTCCACATGTGTTAATTCATAGTTTTGTTGCCTTCAGTGTGAATCTACAATTTTCATAGTCATGAAAATAAAGAAAACTCTTTGAATGAGAAGGCGTGTCCAAACTTTGGTCTGTACTGTACATACTAAGACCAATTAATCTATCAGCATGTCTTTGGAGTGTGGTAGGAAACCAGAGTACCCCGAAAAAACCCACAAAAGCACAGGTAGAACTTTCAAACTCCATGCAGATTACGTCCTAAATGGAAATTGGAATCGAGGACCCCAGTGCTGCACGCAGAAGTGCTAACCACTACATTTTTCTGTTGCCATCTCAAATGTAGTTGTAATGAGCACATTACTTTACAGATCAGGATTACAAGGTTGGCGATTCACTCCCTCCTGTCTGCAGAGAATTGTACAATACAATGACTGCTGTCTGTATTCCTATGATCAGCAGAAAAATCAAGTAATTAATTTAGACAGCAAAAGCCACATAGAATGTGCCTGCAGTCCAGGGCCGCTGGCCAGTCATAGCTGGATTTATTCCAGGGGGATTGGATATGTATGTGCATGTCATTATGGCGCTGTGTTGTTGCTCGGCGTGAGTGAATGCCAAGCTCTTTATATGGGAGGGATTATTAGCATTACTCCTCACTGGGAAATGTATGCCCTTCACTTGTTCCCCTTCTGTATCTCCTGGTGGGACATATTCAAAACAGTTTCTGTAAGAGGCAATAAATATACCACTGTTTTATCTTTCTGGGACTTGTGACCCAAACTAATACTGTGACCACACACCAAGGTGACCCATCGTGACATGCAACCTTGGTGTGCGGTCAAAGTATTTGATCAAATCCGGACACATTGCTGCTGAGCATGCCCCTCTCTGTATTATGGTCCTGTAATCCATAATTATAACTTGTTTAAAAATTTGAATTCTAAATATTTTTAATGAGCCTTTTCCCCTTTCGCAAGGGGCAGATCTGCTCAGCGGACTCCGCCAGCTTGACGGGAGATCACGCAGTTGATCTCCACTGAGCTGGCGGATGACAGGTCTGTCTCTGCTCACTGTGTAGGGACGGACCTGTCAGAGCCCCGCTGTTTTCTATGAGCGGATCGGATGAAAACGGACTGCATGCCCATTTTCATCCGATACGTTCGCCTTCTGTCCAGCGGATCGTCCATACGTCAATTTTGAGCAGATGTTGTCAGATCAGATGGCAGACGGGTGTCAGCAGACACATCTCTGCTGACTTCCATCTGCCCATAGAAGTGAATGGGTGGCCCACTCGGATCTGCCTGAAAAACGGGCGGATTGTTCATTTTTCATATGTTTTTGTTCATTCAACAAGCAGGTTTAACAAAAAAAGCTTGAAGATCCCCACATCAACACAAGTGATGTTGATGCGGGGATCCTCCCCCAGCAAGACCATTGAACAGGCAGCGGTACATATATATACCAACATTTGCCCGGTTCCTGCAGCAAATCCATATGGGTGATATAAATTAAATCATATGCATGATAAGCAGTTCTTTGATGTAGCTGCAACATTTTTGGGGCAAGATGTCTGAACACAGGACTCTATTGAATAGAAATGTATTCAGTATGAAACAAACTACAGAGACCATAATTTCCAGTGTAAATGTTAATCCACTGGTTTTAGCCATAGTTGTGTCACTGCCTTTATTTATTATAGGTATTTATATAAGTCTGACCATTTAAGCAGCGCATTACATATACATTGTACATTCACATCAGTCCCTGCTCTCAAGGAGCTTCCAATCAAAGGTCTCTAAGGGCACTTTCACACTGGGGGCGGTGGGGCATTAGTGGTAAAATCCCCTCTAGTTTCAGCGGGGATTTACCGCTGTTAAAGCGGCGCTACGGTGGCAGGAGCGGTGCACTTTTAACACCCCACAAGGGGTTAAAAGTGCTGGCACATTGTTTTCAATGGGCAGGGGCAGTGGAGGAGTGGTATATCACCGCTCACCACACCGCCCCAAAGATGCTGCTTGCAGGACTTTTTGTAACGTCCTTCAAGTGCACCGCCCCAGTGTGAAAGCACTTCGGCTTTCACATTGGAGTGGATGGGGAGGGATTTTTGAGTCGCTTTACAGGCGCTATTTTTAACTAAATAGCGCCTGTAAAGCGCCTCAGTGTGAAAGGGGTCTAACTCAGTCATAGATATGGGCACAGGGAGAACATGCAAACTCCAGGCAGGTAGTGATGTGTTTGGGATTCAAACTGACAACCCTAATGCTGCCAGATTCTCACCATTTAGACTCTATGCCTTTATTTTAGGGAACCCCCCCCCCCCAAACAGGGTGTAAGAATATAAAAAAAAGTTCCTTAATATTTTCTGTGTAGATCTTGACACCTTGTCCTAATCAGCAATCAGCCAATGCTCAGCATCACTGGTTCCTGTTCAGATATTCTTGCTGCCGATAAATTTATTGTCAGATGTTTAATATTCTCCAAAGACTGGTATACTCTGCGGGAAGAAGTGGAAAAATAGGGATTTAACACGTCTGTTTCCGGGAGCATCAGGATTCATGTGTGATTTGCTGGTGCTAAAACGTTTTGTCATATTTACCTCTACAATTCTCAGCTCCCTGCTGGAGATCTCTGTATAGACATCACGTAGCAGCTGCGCTGCAGTAAATGACATTACCCAGAATCCTTTTCCCTGTCTTTAGTGGCTTATTTACATATTTGCTTTACTAAGCCCTGCTTGATGATGTGGCCTTATTCACTAAAAGAGTGCAAGGTACAGTAACCCTAGCAACACGATTTCTCCCTATCTCACTAGAATTAGTGATTGGTGGTGTTTCTTACTGCACTCTGCACTTATGAAAATAGAAATATGACAGCTGATATTGTTTTGGGGCTGTGCATCCTGGTCCTTTCTTCAGAGTCACTGAACAAGTATGCAGAATGACACTTCTGACATTTTCAGCCTCCACTGCCTATATGCCCAATACCGGGCAGTGACTTGCTAGGTATTGAAGCCAGGATGGGTATGACAGTCTTGAAAGCTACACCTTTAAGGCAGGGTTTGCTCTGTCACAGTACGTTATTTCATATGTCAACGTGTGCTGAATACTGCCCTTTTATTTTAAAATGGGCTCCCAGTGTGGCCAAAACTGCACCTGACTCTGACCCTGAACTCCCAGTATTGTTGCGACACGCTGCATCAAAAGTGCATTGCCCTGTATGTTGGAGTGTTATTCAAAATTGATGGCATTGCAGCGCAGCAAAGCATGCATACTGCAGTACTGTGAACCCGGCCTGAGACCAAATCAGCAATGGCAGCTCCATATTTCTGTCATATTTTTTCCCCCCTTTACTTCATCAGACATAACAGGGAGTAGAAATGACATCTGTGATTAATACTAAGAATTAGCCGCTCAATGTTATCGATCTTCTATCAACAATCACATTTTGGTTGATTGGAAACTATTGTCTCACATGGAAATTGCAGCAACTGTGTCTTCCTTTGATGTGCAGGTGTTTAGATGAGAATAATGGGCAGCAAGACATCTGTCTGTCTTCAAAACTGTCAGACGTGTGCACCGCGTGCTTGGCAGACACACATGGTGTTCTCCATTCCTCCACCAACTCTATAGAACAGCTCAGAATTAGTGCCCTTAACAGAGATTTTCCAAGGTGATGGTTAATAATGCTTATTGTCCTACCTGACCCATTCACCGTGCCAGGGAGGTAGTCCTGTTCTACATTGTGGTTCAGCAATGAGAGGATTCTCTATCAAGGGGGGATATGAATACTGTTGTGTACCCCCCCCCCCTGTGAAAAGTTAATGGACCCTTTATTGCACACCTGCTGGTGGATTGGGAAGACAAGTCTCAGCAAGTTACAGTGTTGTGCTGTTCTGACGGACATGTGCCCAATGGAATAGAGGGGGCTGGAAATTAAGCATTAGCCCCCATTCAGCCTGAATGTGACTTTGAAATCGTGCTAATTCACTTGAAGTAGCACAGTTTCAAAGCTGCAGGTCAGTGCAATTTCAGGTGCGACTAGTCTGACATCTGTGCGACTTCATGTATAAGGTCTGATGGCTATTGTTAGTGTCTCCCTCCCCTCAAGGCTATTGCTCTGGGACGTCCCAGTAAGTGATGAATATTAGCCTAACTCGTGTGTCCCGTGATGTATGAAAAAGAAAATAGGATTTATTTTCATGATACTTACCTGTAAAATCCTTTTCTTTGAATACATTGTGGGACACATAGGTCCTCCCCTCTTTTTGAGGATTCAGTGTGTTTGCTACAAAACTGAAGTGCTTCCTGTATGGGAGGGGTTGTATAGAGGATCACTTCCTGATATAGACTTTGTCTACCAGTGTCCATTCACCTGATAATGACGTATGAGTATTGAATATTAGCCTAACTCTGTGTCCCTTGATGTATTCAAAAGGATTTTACAGGTAAGTATGACGAAAAAATCCTATTGTTTAGTTAAGAATACATACTTAAAATGATTGTAAAGTCTTGTTTTTTTTTTAACCAGTTCAGCCCCGGAAGGATTTCCCATGTTAGGACCAGAGCATCTTTTTGCAATTCCGCACTGCGTCACTTTAACTGACAATTGCGCTGTCATGCAACATTGTAGCCAAATTCATTTTGCAAAAAAAACAAACAATATTTCTTACATTTTGCTAAAATACATATCCAAAAAAATATATAAAAAAACAAATTTATTCATCGGTTTTGGACGATTTATATTCTTCCTTATATTTTTGGTAAAAAAAATTGCAATCAGCGTTTATTGATTGGTTTTCACAAATGTTGCCACGTTTACAGACCATGAGAATTAATTTCTGGTGTTTTTACAATTTTTTTTTTTACTAGTAAAAACTGAGTTTTTTATTGGGACTTTGATATTGGGGCGGACATGTTTTAGACTTTTTTGGGACCAATGACATTTATACAGCAATCAGAAATTTAAATATCCACTGATTACTGTATAAATGCCATTGGCAGTGAAGGGGTTAACCCGTGAGGGGGGCGATCTAGGGATACCAGAGATCTAACTGATCCCGAGTACAGGGATCAGTAGATCTCTGACATGCTGCCTGACCGAGCCTTTATATCGGTGGTTCCCCGTTTTTCTGCTCTGTCAAGCAATCATAGCTCGCCAGCGGAGGTCAAGTCCGCCCGAGCCGTGGCAACAACTCTGCAGAGTGCGGCGGGCACGAGAGCGCACCGTCGGTGGTGCGCTCCCGCCCGCTACTGCGCACGCGCGAGCCGCCGTTTAACCACTTACCAGCCGGAAGGTTTTCCAGCTTTAGGACCAGAGCACTTTTTGCGATTTGGCACTGCGTCGCTTTAACTGACAATTGCACGGTAGTGCGACATTGCACCCAAACAAAATTTGCGTCCTTTTTTTCCCACAAATAGAGCTTTCTTTTGGTGGTATTTGATCGCCTCTGCATCATTTCTGATCGCCGTTATAAACAAAAGAAGAGCGACCATTTTGCAAAAAAACCCCAAATTTCTTACTTTTTTCTAAAATTCGAATCCAAAAAAAATATATAAAAAAACATTTTTTTTCATCGTTTTTGGCCGATTTATATTCTTCATATTTGTGATAAAAAAAAAATCACAATTGGCCTTTATTGATTGGTTTGCACAAAAGTGGCCGCATTTACGGATGATGAGAATTAATTTCTGGGGTTTTTATTTTTTACTAGTAATGGCGGCGATCTGCGATTTTTAGCGGTACTGCGATATTGCAGCGGACATTTTTAACACTTTTTGGGACCAATGACATTTATTCAGCGATCAGAAATGTAAATGTCCACTGATTACTGTATAAATGTCATTAGCAGTGAAGGGGTTAACCTGGGGGGGAGAGCTAGGGGTTAACTGTGTTCCCTGGGTGTGTTCTTACTGTGGGGGGGGGGGTTGGGCTACCATGGGCATGAGAGATCTAACTGATCCCAGTGACAGGGATCAGTAGATCTCCCATGCCTGCACTAACAGAATGGGGAACCGCTGTGTTTACATCGGCGGTTCCCCGTTCTTTCCCTGTGGCCGCTCATCGCGGCTCGCCGGTGGACATCGGGTGCGCAGCCGCGGGCACACTCCTCAGGAGTGCGGTGGGCGCGCGCCCCCCCTAGCGACTGTTCGCAGATCGCCGTCTTTTTACACCGATTCGCGCTCAGCATCCCGACTGCCGCCATGAAAACACGGCACACGGTCGGGAACTAGTTAAAGACGCTGATTCTAGCTACAGAGCCACACTGCAGCAGTAAATGTATGCAAGCCAGTCAGGAACCGGTTATATAGCAAACATGTTATACTTACCTCCTCTATGCAGTTGGTTTTGCACAGAGCAGCCCGGATCCTCCTCTTCTCGGGTCCCTCTTCGCAGCTCCTGGCCCCTCCTCTTATCGAGTGCTCTCTCAGCCAGCAGCTTGCTACAGGGGGCACCTGAGCCGAGTCAGAGCTCAGTGTGTCCATTCAGACATGGAGCCCTGTCCCAGCCCCACCCCCTCTCTCCCCTGATTGGCTGACTGAATTTGATTGACAGCCACGAGAGTCAATGGCACCTTCTGCTGTGTCTCAGCCAATCAGGAGGAGTGTCCTGGATCGCCAAGGCACTCATGCACATCATTGGAGAGAGAAGGGGCTCAGGTAAGTAATCGGGGGGTGCTAAGGGGGCTGCTACACACTGAACTTTTTTTATCGTAATGCATAGAATGCATTAAGATAAAAAAAAACCTTCTGCCTTTACAACTCCTTTAAAGTGGAACTTTACCCATAAGAACTTGATAAAAAATATGTTCTTTAGCAAGGAACATATATTCCACATTAATTATTATGCTAACAAAAAATTAGTGTGTGCTGTAAATTGCCTCCAGCATTGCTCCTGTTTCTTGCTGGAGGCTGCCATTTTGCTGAAGCCCAGAGCCCCTGAACAGCATTAAATCATAAAGAACTAAAGCCATCAATTTAACGGTTTCAAAAAACAGTTCCATTCCAGGGATGCCAGGATTGCTTACTGTCACATTTTCTTGCGTCCTCAACCAAGCTGTTAAACCATTAAATGGCTGCTGTCATAACTGATACTGATAACTGACATGTGCAGCACTATGGCATTTGCGGATGAAACAGAAGCAGCTTCCTTGGCTGTAAAGGATAGGAGGGTTTAATTGCGCTTTAAGACCCTTTTCACACCGGGGCCGTCTGAGCGTCTGCGGTAAAGCACTGCTAGTTAGTGGCATTTACCGCTGTTATAGCTGCACTTTGGTGCTGCTATTCGGGTGGCAGCGGGGTGCTTTTATCCCCCTAAGAAGCATGCGGCACTTCCGAAGCAGTATTCAGCTTTCACACTGGGGTGGATGGGGGGGGGGGGGGGGAGGTTTCAGGCACTTTACAGGCGCTATTTTTAGTGGTAAAGTGCCCGAAAAACGTTCCAGTGTGAAAGGGGTCTAAGAGTCCGTTCACACTTGTGTGATGTAAAAATTGCACGATTTCCATTGCAACTTTACAGTGCGACTTTGCTGCGACTCTGGCTTTGTCCAATGTGATTATTTTTGCTCTACAAAATCGCACACAAGTTGCATGTTTATCATGCAGGTACGACTTTCATGCGAAAGTCATTCAGGCCAAAGTATTGCACAAACTACTTTAAAGTAGCTACAGCTTTAAGTCACAAAGATACAAACAGTACTCACTGGGAAACATGGGGTGCGACCTGCCATGCAGATTTGGGGTCCAAAGTCGCATGACAAGTCGCACAAGTGTGAATGGGGCCTAAGGCTGTCAGTAGATCAGCCTCTACAAGTTCAGCAGTGCCAAAAAGTGCACTAAAATCAAGTGTAAAATCAAGTCCATCTAACTCTGTTACTGCATCTAACACTACCCTCTTACTAGACTGCTGTCCAAAGGTGTCTCCATTGCTGGAGGCTGGATGTTAAGTAGTGCAGAGAATGGGCTGGATGATAAGCAGTGCAGAGAATGAGAATGGGATAGATGATAAGCAGTGCAGAAAATGAGAATGGGATGGATAATAAGCAGTGTAGAGAATGAGAATGGGCTGGGTATTAAGCAGTGCAGAGAATGAGAATGGGATGGATGATAAGCAGTGTAGAGAATGAGAATGGGATGGATGATAAGCAGTGTAGAGAATGAGAATGGACTGAGTATTAAGCAGTGTAGAGAATGAGAATGTGATGGATGATAAGCAGTGTAGAGAATGAGAATGGGCTGAGTATTAAGCAGCGTAGAGAATGAGAATGGGATGGATGATAAGCAGTGTAGAGAATGAGAATGGGATGGATGATAAGCAGTGTAGAGAATGAGAATGGGATGGATGATAAGCAGTGTAGAGAATGAGAATGGGCTGGATGATAAGCAGTGTAGAGAATGAGAAAGGGATGGATGATAAGCAGTGCAGAGAATGAGAATGGGATGGATGATAAGCAGTGTAGAGAATGAGAATGGGATGGATGATAAGCAGTGCAGAGAATGCTAATGAGCTGGATGATAAGCAGGTTAGAGAATGAGAATGGGATGGATGAAAGGCAGTGTAGAGAATGAGAATGGGCTGAGTGTTAAGCAGTGTAGAGAATGAGAATGGGATGGATGATAAGCAGTGCAGAGAATGAGAATGGGCTGACTATTAAGCAGTGCAGAGAATGAGAATGGGATGTATGATAAGCAGTGTAGAGAATGAGAATGGGATGGATGATAAGCAGTGTAGAGAATGAGAATGGGATGGATGATAAGCAGTTCAGAGAATGAGAATGGGCTGGATGATAAGCAGTGCAGAGAATGAGAATGGGCTGGATGATAAGCAGTGCAGAGAATGAGAATGGGATGGATGATAAGCACTGGAATGAAAAGGAGAGCATTAAAAGCTAAGCACTGGGGTAGAAAAAGTATGTCAATTCTGCCATAATACCGGTATACAGTATAATCTTATATCCCAGTCCATGTTTGCAGATGAGCTCCAAATAGCCCTATTTCACAGACACCTGCAATTTTTTCATAAAATATTTCCTTTTACAAATTTCTATCAGCTGCAGTGATTATTATCAAACTGTAAAGCTCAATGTACAGCGGGTGATGTAAGCACCAACATTTAGAAGCTGATATTATCTACATTAATCCTGGGTTAATTTATGTGGAAGTAGGCATCTGATTGGCCGAATTATTAAATAAGAAAAAGAATACAATTTGGGAAACCGCAGCATGAGCGTACGAAAAGCGTTAAGCTGTAAGTATTGCATTTCAGTGAGACGACTCAAAGCTGGTGTTGCAGGTGGTGTTTTTTGTGCCTAAATAATCTTTAAAATCAGACTTGTGTACGGATGAAGCATCAGATTCTATTTTTTCCTGGAAGAAAGGACTCGTTCTTCCTCCACCACAGATAATTGCGCTGGAGTGAGCAGTTTGTATTAATGACATTGTTAATGAGATATTTGTAAACTACAGCAGCTCTTATTTCAGCCCGGCGTGTGGCTAGGCGTGAGTAATGATGGTCGTCGGTGGTGGTAATAAATTGCGTTGTCGCAGCTCGGCTTGTGTTTTGAAAGTCACCTGCTGATCATTATTGGGCCTCATTGTTTATCTGTTCAGAGTGAATAGGGCCCAGCTACGCTATTGTGGAGCAGAACACTAAGGCACAGAATTGAAGGAAATAAATAACTTTTCTTCGATTTTTATTGTTTGTGTTAATGGCAAACCACAGCGGATTCGTTGGCTTGGGTGCTTTTTTGTATTAGCAATGTTTATGGTGAAGACACATAGCATGTTCCATCTCCTATTTGTTTCGTCTGAAGTGAAAGAATGATAAAAGTGAAAGAAATATTAAATCTGACAACACAAATTGTTTTATAAACGAACATAATGAATCAAGACTAACTCCAGTCTCCCCATTCCCACTTTGGGATCCCCTTGTGTATATTACATTTTTTAATATCTTACACTCAAAGCTGAAGTGTGGTTAACATTTTTTGGCCATTTGCAGGGTAAAATAATGTTTGCACCAATAATGTGTATGCCAACTCTGGCTGCTGCAGCGTTTGTTGTATATGTTACTTTTACTCAGGCAGCAGTGTTGAACATCCAGTGCTGAGACTTGTAGTTAGGGCTGTATTACAGATTTTACAAGGGGTCGCTTGCTCAGCCCCTCGCTGTACATAAAATGCTTTTCATTTATTTCAGTGAATGCAAGGCATTCTGTGATTGGAGGAGGTGCAAATGAACACCACAATCCCCACTCTACTAATCACAGAACACCTTGCAAAGCTTGCAATAATGCAAAGCTTGAATGAATGGAGACAATGCTGAGCGAGTGACCACAGTGATCAGTGTACTGGTGCCAGAACTACAAGTCTCCGTGCAGGAGGCTGCTGCCCGAGTAAGACTCCTTTCACACTGAGGCATTAGAAAAACTGCTCATAAAACATTGGGCGCTTTTGCGGCGTTAGCGGTGTGCTTTTTTTATGGTCACATGACTAAAAAGAACCATTTTTGAAGTGCTTTTTGTGCTCCTTTCAGGCGCTTCCCATTCATTTCAATGGAGAGGGGCGTTTTTGAGGTGCTTTTTTAAGCGCTCCAGACATGCTCCAAAGATGCTACTTGCAGGGCTTTTTTCACCACCTCGCCAGCGCATCGCGCCAGTGTGAAAGCACACCTTTAAATTAATGGGAAGCAGTTTTCAGGAGCTTTAGCGCAAAAGCACCTGAAAAGCGCTTCAGGGTGAAAGAGGTCTAAGGCTACTTTCACACTGAGGCGCTTTACAGGCGTTTTTTAGCTAAAAATAACGCCTGTAAAGCGCCTCAAAAATCCCCCCCAATCCACCCCAATGTGAAAGCCTGAGTGCTTTCACACTGGGGCGGTGCGCTTGCAGGATGTTACAGTCCTGCAAGCAGCATCTTTAGAGCGGTGTGGTGAACGGTCTATCCACTGCTCCTCTACTGCCCCTGCCATTGAAAACAATGGGCAGCGCTTCCGAAGCGGCTGTACACCGCCTCGGAAGCGCAGCGTGCCGGCACTTTTTACCCCTTTTTAACCCCTTGTGGGGGGGTTAAAAGCGCCTCGCTCCCACCTTCATAGCAGCACTGCTATAACCGCAAAAAAGCGCCACTGAAACTTGCAGCGCTTTGCCGCTACTGCCCGCCCCAGTGTGAAAGTAGTCTAAACGTAAGATGTGTAATAATAATGATAACTATATTTCTTTTTACGAACTATGGTACGCATGGATGGAATTTGTAACTTCACCTAAAATGTTGCCCTTTCTTACTGAATTTTACTTCTCTAATTGTTTCCTCCCTGCCGTACACCCTTTTCCTAATATTCATTCTTCTCTGACTCCACCAACTTCTCATTTTCTTTCTCTTTCCTTTTTCCTCCTACTTTGTCTCTCTTTTCAATAATCAAATATAGTTTTTACTTTGTTTGCTTTTTCTGATTATCCATTTGTATTTTTTTTTCTTTTCCATTATATTTTTATATACAGTATATCCAATATATCCCATTTTATTTATTTTCTATTTATTTTTCTCTTAATTTTATTTTGCTTTTGATACACTTTATTTATGCTTTAAACTATAATAATAAATGATTACTAAGATTTTGTATTTGTTATACAATACACGCTTGAGTGCTTTTCTATCATATATATTGATGCCTGTGGCTTCTATTGTCACAGGATACTGTATTAATGTTTATTAATGCTGCCCTTTTGCCTACCTTATTTGACTTTATTAATCTGTATGTTTACAACCTTCATAAAAAGTTTAATTTGAAATCGTATCTTTACTGTGCAAATGGCGAAAAGAAAAAAAAATCAGTTTTGGCCATACTGCAGCTTTAAATTTTCCAGATGTCTTCAGGCTGGTCATGTGATGTGCTGGGTCTTCTTTCTCTTTACATTTTGTCCAAGCTGTGAGTGGTCCTTGATGTAGAAAGTTATGCCAACACAGTGAGTGCAGGCCTCCATATGACACCCTAGTCAGGGTTTGGATCATAATGCCCAACACTAACAGTATGACCTCAGGACATCTTGTGGCAGAAAGCAATTACTGCAAAGAACTACTTTACATTTAAACCTACACAGTGTCTACAAAAAAAGCCTGGAGTTGGGCTGCACCTGTAACCAAGAAGCGATCACTATTATATGGAGTAGTTTGTGCTGTTTTTGTATGTTGTGGTTAGTATTTTGAGTTTTATACGGTGGGGTAGGGGAAGCCAGTGAAGCGATTGGCAGAGCAGGGCAGCAGTCGCGGATCGGTTAGTAAGTCTGGCAGCAGCATTCATGATAGACTAAAGGGGGGATAGCCTCTGTAACGGTAGGCCAGTGAGGAGGGAGTTGCAGTAATCAAGTTGTCTGTGGTGTTGCTAGTCAGGAAGGGGTGAATTCTAGAGATGTTGCAGAGGTTAAGGCGGCAAGATTTAGCCAGTGATTGAATGTGGGGGCTCAAAGAGAGGTTGGAGTCTAGGATTACACCCAGCACCCTGGCATGTGTGAAAGGACCAATGGTTGTGCCGTCGATCTCAAGGGTAAAGTCATGAGGAGGGGACCAGGGAGAAGGAAATATTACAAGCTCAGTTTTAGAAAGATTGAGTTTGAGGAAGTGGCATGACATCCATACCGATATTTTATTCAGTAAGTTTGTGATGTGTGAGGAGATTGAGGTGCAGAGTTGAGGAGTTGAGAGATAGATCTGGGTGTCATCAGCATAGAGGTGGTAATTGAAGCCATGGGAAGTTATCAACTGGCCCAGGGAAGCGGTATAGAGGGAGAATAGGAGGGGCCCAAGGACAGAGCCTTGGGGTACCCCAACAGAAAGAGATAGAGGAGTGGAGGAGATGTTGTTGCATGTGACACTGAAGGTGCGCTGAGATAGGTAGGAGGAGAACCAGGAAAGAGCAGAGTCACGGAGGCCAAGGGAGTGGAGTTTATTGAGGAGGAGTGGGTGGTCAACTGTGTCAAAGGCAGCAGAGAAGTCTAAGAGTATGAGTATGGAGTACTGGCCATTAGTTTTAGCAGTTAGGTCGTTGGTGAGTTTTAGTAGGGCAGTTTCGGTTCAATGTTGTGGGCGAAAGCCGGATTGTAGGGGATCGAGAAGGTTGTTGTCAGTGAGGTAGCAACTCATACGGTTGTGGACAAGGCCTTCAAGAAGCTTGGAGGCAAACGGGAGCAGGGAAATGGGTCTTAACCACTTACCTACCGGGCCACTTTTTTACATTTGGTGGTCACAAGCTAAAAACATTTTTTTTTGCTAGAGAATTACTTAGAACCCCCAAACATTATATATTTTTTTTCAAACACCCTAGAGAATAAAATGGCGATTGTTTCAATACTTTTTGTCACACGGTATTTGCGCAGCGGTCTTTCAAGCGCGATTATAATAAGAAACAAGACAGCAGTAAAGTTCGCCTAATTTTTTTGCACATTGTGAAAGAAGATGTTATGCTGAGTAAATAGATACCATACATGACATGGTTGAAAATTGCGCACACTCCAGTATTTAAAAAGTTCCATAGGCGACGCTTTAAAATTTTTTAACAGTTACCATGTTAGAGTTACAGAGGAGGTCTTTTGCTAGAATTATTGCTCACACTCTGGCGATCGTGGCGATAGCTCACATGTGTGGTTTGAACACCGTTTTCATATGTGGGCGCGACTTACGTATGCGTTTTCTTTGCTGCGCAAGCTCGTGGGGACAGTGGCGATTTAAATCCTTCTTTTTTTTTTTTTTTTTTAATTCTATTTATTTATTTTTAGCACTGTTCCTTTAGCAATAAAAGTGATCAGATTTTTTTTTTTTTTATCACAAGGAATGTAAACATACCTTGTGATAGTAATATATGGTGACAGGTACTCTTTTTGGAGGGCCGGGGGGGGGGGTCTAAAAGACCCCCCATCCCTCCTTTGCACTTCACAGTATTCAGATTGCCAAAAACGGCGATTCTGAATACTGTCACTTTTTTAAAATTGGCGCCGTTAGCCGCCGAGTAAATCGGAAGTGACGTTGCTTCCTGAATTTGGCGAAGAAGACCCGATCGGAGCCGATTACGGCTTCTGTCAGGTCTCCTTCCAGCCGGTGGACGCGCCGGATCATCACTCCGGTCTCCCGGTGGGACGGGAGGCCGGAGAAGATTGGCGGGAGGGGGGTGTCCCCTCCCACCCCCCGAGCCGGATCGGTCGTTACCCCTAGATAACCGACCGCCAGCTCTAAAAAATGATACTGGGATATAGCCTGCAGGTGCAGGTTATGTTCCGGGAGAGCCGCTCAAACCCGACCACCGCCTATTTACGGCGCTGGTCGGGAAGTGGTTAAGTTATTCAAACAGGTGAGGTCCAGTGAGGGTTTTTTTAAGTATCGGGGTAACCAGCACATGTTTGAGTGGAGAGGGAAAGGCGCCGGAAAGAGGGAGAGGTTGAAGATGTGGCTTAGAGAGTTTAGGACAGAGCAGGAGGGTGGTTGTAGAAGTTGCAAGGGGACAGGGTCCAGGGGGCAGGTGGTGGGGTGGGCTGTGGAAAGGAGTTTGTCAGGAGATAAGAGGATTGAAGGAGGAAAGTGTTGAGTGGGGTGTTGGACTTGGTGTGTTGGTTGGTGGAGGAAGCTGGACGCAGGATATCTCGTCACAAATTGACGTTAGTACTTCTACCTTGCAGCACACTCTGAAGACACACTGGTAGCTTAGCAAGTTTCTGTCTGAATTGGCCCTTGTATGTATATGTACTTATCTGAAGTAAAGACCTTGGATTAAAAGCTCCAGGGACTGGTGTGCAGTATGTATAGTGCTGTGTAAATTGTTGA
Organism: Glandirana rugosa; assembly: GCA_018402905.1. Lineage (NCBI taxonomy): Eukaryota > Metazoa > Chordata > Amphibia > Anura > Ranidae > Glandirana > Glandirana rugosa. The sequence continues at coordinate 3,008,422 of BLSH010472475.1, forward strand.
TGCTATTTAACCACTTAAGGACCGGAAGGATTTCCAGCTTTAGGACCGGAGCCTTTTTTGCGATTTGGCGCTGCTTCGCTTTAACTGACAATTGCGCGGTCGTGCGACGTTGTACCCAAACAAAATTTGCGTCCTTTTTTTCCCACAAATAGAGCTTTCTTTTGGTGGTATTTGATCCCCTCTGCGTCATTTCTGATCGCCGCTATAAACAAAAGAAGAGCGACAATTTTGCAAAAAAACCCAAATTTCTTACTTTTTCCTAAAATACAAATCCAAAAAAAAAATATAAAAAAACATTTTTTTTCACCGTTTTTGGGCGATTTATATTCTTCCTCATATTTGCGATAAAAAAATTGCAATCGGCGTTTATTGATTGGTTTGCGCAAAAGTGGCCGCGTTTACGGATGATGAGAATTCATTTTTGGGGTTTTTAATTTTTTTTTATTTTTTACTAAAAATGGCGGCGATCTGCGATTTTTTGCGGTACTGCGATATTTCAGCGGACATGGCGGACCATTTTGACACT
>BLSH010472475.1:3008974-3021322 GCA_018402905.1 Glandirana rugosa
TCGAAGCCGCCGCACCGCTCCCTGCCCCCCCCCCCGAACACAGTGAGCGCGCGCGCTCACAATGGCTCTGTATCGCGCCCGCCGTCGTATGACGGCGATTTGCGTTACAGAGCCATTCTGTCGCCGTCAATTGCGACAAAGCGCGTTAAGTACCTGAAATACATTTGCAGCAAAGGAGCACCAACCCCAGGCAAATTTCCAGTTGCATATTTAAAGGCCAAGTTCACCTTTCCCGGCAGAATTTCACTTTTCATAATAAATAGAAGCCTTTTTTAATATCATATAATTTCTGGTCCAGCCATCCCAATGTTCTTATCTCTCACTTACCTCATCCATAGAAGGTTTGAAATTTTATGTTGTCGGAGTTAATTATATACATTATTTCTGCTTGCATCACTTCCTGTAGGTCATTTCCCATTATTCACTTTGTTGTTGCATCACAGAAAAGGGTGTGATAGGGCGTGTATTACCAGTCTGGACCACACCTCCCTCATTACTATACCACTCACTTTCCTACTTCTTTCTTTAGTGATACTAATAAAAATAGCAAACATGTTATACTTACCTCCTCTGTGCAGTTGGTTTTGCACAGAGCAGCCCAGATCCTCCTCTTCTCGGATCCCTCGCCGGTGCTCCTGGCCCCTCCCTAATGCTGAGTGCCTCCACAACAAGCAGCTTGCTATGGGACACCCGAGCCGTGCCACAGCTCCGTGTGTCCATTCCGACACAGAGTCATGGCCTGGACCTGCCCCTTTCTCCCCTCATTGGCTGACTGACTTTGATTGACAGCAGCGGTAGCCAATGACGCCATGCTGCTGTCTCAGCCAATGAGGAGGGGAGTTACGGGCAGCTGAGACACTGCTGCAACATTGCTGGATCTAGATGGGGCTCAGGTAAGTATTAGAGGGGCTGAGGGGGTCTGCTGCACACAGAAGGCTTTTTATCTTAATGCATAGAATGCATTAAAATAAAAAAAAAATCTGCCTTTACAGCCACTTTAAGTTGACCCATATGCATTACAATCTGATTGTACAAGCTCCTTCAGATCTCCCATCAGCACCTGATTTGATACAAATTAAATGGATTGTTTAGGTGGGTTATCTTATTCCATAGTTCTGGTAAATCTAAAGGAAATTATACAGAGATTGTACAATCAGATTGCATAGTGTATGGCCATCTTTATAGAAGTACATAGGAGGGAGTGGATGGAGACAATCAGATGTCAGGCCCTGTTCAGATCTTCACATAGGGGGAACTCACGTTCCCACACACCTGTTTTTTTTTTTTTTCATTTGAATGGGCTGCCTTACATGCAACAATCCTCCCAAAGAAGCTCCAGAACTTTTTTTTAGAGTGGGGGCGTGGTGCGTTTTTACCGTGCTTTTTTCGCTTTCAGTCCCATTCACACCTAGCGTAGTTGGAGTGTACAATTTTGGTTCATTTTTCCTGTGACATGCATAGGGCAGCCCATTGATTTAAGTGGGCTGCCCTACACATGGCAAAGTAGCTCATGGGACATTTTGGTGTGTTGCAGGTTGCACGTTTTTTACAGTACATTTTGTTGCATTTGTTGCTCATTTTTTCACGTTGCAAAATGTGTGTTTAGTGTGTCGTTAACAATTAATGGCACTGAAAGTGCGACTAGTTAATTTTAGTTGTATAAAGGTGGCCATACACTATACAATCTGATTGTACAATTTCTGTACGATCTCCTTTAGTTTTACCAAAACTATATAATAGGAGGAGACACTTTGTATCCAATCAGGCAGGCCCTTGCACTACATAGTTGATGGTAGATCTAAAGGAGATTGTATAATGAGATTGTGTAGTGTATGGTGAGCTTTACAGACTTTCAGGACTTGGTTCTCCTGTTTTCAATACTACAGCTCTACCCACATAGGCTGTTATCTGATTGCTCAGCTCCTGCACACTCTGCCAAATGAATTTAAAGTGTTACTAAACCCAGCACCCTGCATTCACTATATTTGGTCTCCCACAGGACACAGAACATGGAAATCCAATCATTTTAGTAAATCTAAACCGCAAACACATTTTCTCATCAAAAGACTTGTCAGTGTCTGGTTTAAGCTTGTAAGAGGAGTTTTCATTCTCCTATGACTGTCCTGTTCGAATGCATGACCCCTGGCCCTCAGTCAGGACAGTGCTGATTGGCCCTGTGCTGATCACATGCACACTCTCTGGAAAAAAATAAACTTTCTAGAAATACACACCAAACTGAGCATGTACAAAGTGCCCTTCAAGGCTCTGTACTATCTGGAGATGGATTGGAGACAGTAAATGAAGGGGAGGATCAGAGAAGCCAAATGCATAGGATTAACCACTTAGGTTCCACAGTGAGTATAACAAGCATGCTTTACTGCATATACAGACTGATTTTACTGTTGTGGGTTTAGTAACACTTTAAGGCCTCAGGCACACTGGATGTTATGAAAAAGCCAGTAGCGTTAGCTCTAAAAAGCTGTAGCTGTAGAATGAGTTTTTCAGTAGCGTTTTCAGTGTTTTTTAGCTGTAGCAATTTTAAACTTTTTTTTAGCAAAACTGTTCTCCCACAAAAGCCTTTGGCTCAAAAATGCTGATAAACACAGAATAGCCATGTTTTCAAGCTTTTTTTTTTAGAGTTAGAGCATTTTTACAGCTGAAACACTCCTCTTAAAACCCACTAGTTCTGCTGTATTTTTCCAGCCAGAAAACGCCCCTGACAAAAACGCTGATGACAGTCTATGTGTGCATGGACACATAGGATAACATGCTGGAGTGTTTACTGGCTGCAGAAAAAAAATGTCTGAAGCCAGAAACAGCAGCTGTAAAAAAAAAGCCAGTGTGCATGAGGCCTTATGAGAATGGTATTCACTGATTGTATTAGGAAAATGTGTACCTGAGGAGGTGGGTGGTAGTAATTTTCTGGAAGGGGGAGGGCAGATGCAAGGTGTGTGCTAATGAGGTCAGCTGGTGAACTCTTCCCTGTGTCACATCCCAGGATGTATAGGAAGTAATGGAGGATTTTTTTTTATGCAGCCATGGAAGCCATACAGCTGGAATTTAGGGGGAAAAAAGGTGAACTTATCCTTTAAATAGGCAAGTGCTCTTCTTTACCGATGACAGCCTGAATGTGAAATGTTAAGGTGATTTCTACATGGATATAGCTCTACAGCACTGATCCTGCTTCCTATGTGTCAGGTTCCATTTACAGGAAAAGTCTTCTTTCCTGATATAGGTGTTGTTGCAAGTCATTGTAGTGAAATTCCCAACTTTGTAAAGGATATGCATTACACAGGCTACCACACAACAATTGTACCAGCTCTTGAAGTATTCCATGTCTTTGTTTAGTGCAATGATGTGTGTCTACAATTCCCGCAGGGATGATTCAGATACTTAGGGGTTGATTTACTAAAGTCAAATAGACTGTGCACTTTACAAAGTGCAGCTGCTCCAGAGCTTAGTAAATTAAGTAAATGTTCCCTTTACAAAGAATACCCAATCACGTGCAAGGAAAAGAAAAAATTAAAAAACATAATTTTTGCTTGCACGTGATTGGATGATGGAAATTAGCAGAGCTTCTGCTTATTTACTAAGCTCTGGAGTGCAGAGTGCAACTGCATTAACCACTTCCACACCGCGCACAGTATATTTACTGTGGCGGTGTGGACGTGTACCGCAAATCGACGTAAATAAACAGCGATATGCGGAGTGGCCACAGAGGAGTGTGCCCGTGGCTCGGGTGGACCCGATGTCCGCCAATGATCCGCGATGAGCTGCCAGAGCTAAAGAATGGGGAACCGCCGATGTAAACACGGCGGTTCCCCATTCTGATAGTGGGAACATAAGAGATCTACTGATCCCTGTCACTGGGATCAGTTAGATCTCTTAGGCCCATAGTAGGCCAGTCCCCTCACAGTTAGAATACGCCTAGGGAACACAGTTGACCCCTAGATCCCCCCCTGCAGATTAAGCCCTTCACTGCCAATGGCATTTATACAGTAATCAGTGCATTTTTATAGCACTGATCGCTGTATAAATGCCAATGGTCCCAAAAAAGTGTTAAAATGGTCCGACATGTCCGCCCCAATATCGCAGTACCGCTAAAAATCGCAGATCGCCGCCATTACTAGTAAAAAAAAAAATTAAATAAAAACCACAGAAATTAATTCTCATTATCCGTAAATGTGGCAACTTTTGCGCAAACCAACCAATAAACGCTGATTGCGATTTTTTTTTTTTTACCAAAAATATGAGGAAGAATATAAATCGGCTAAAACTGATGAAAAAAAATGTTTTTTTTTACAATTTTTTTTTTGGATTTGTATTTTAGCAAAAAGTAAGAAATATTGTTTTTTTTTTTTCCAAAATTGTCGGTCTTTTTTTGTTTATAGCGGTGATCAGAAATGATGCAGAGGCGATCAAATACCACCAAAAGAGAGCTCTATTTGTGGGGAAAAAAGGACGCAAATTTTGTTGTGCTCTGGTCCAAACATGGGAAATCCTTCCGGGGCTGAAGTGGTTAAGGGAACAGGATCCTTTTTTTTTTTTTTTTTTTTGGGTTACAATCCCTTTTAAGGCTCGGTTCACGCAACTTGGGATCCAACTTGTGGGGACCCCAAGTTGCGTGATGTGTAAAATTCTATATTAGTCAATGAGAACTGTCTTAATTAGCACTACTGTAGTCGCTCTGACTTCAGAAAAGGTTCCTAAACTACTTCAAGGCGACTTCTATCTAACTTGTGCTCATAGACTTTAAATGAAGTCGCCTCCAAGTCGGAATCTCATCTTAATTGATGTGATTTGGATCCAACATTACAGAAAGATTGCCGGAACCCACCAACCCCCTATTACGGAGGGTCAGTGATCGCTTTACACGGGTAGCCCCGCTGTAGGAACACTGTAGGAACCCCCCACGCAGCTTCTCTCCCACTGGGTCAGTCGCATACACCGCTCCCGGCGTGAGATGACAGTCCCACTTCGTTTAAAAGTATCGCTCGTTGGTCATGAAAAATATGAAGATCCAATAGAGGGTCGGTGGGTTCCAATAAGAGGCTTGACTTATTGGTGTCTCTGGTGACGGGTCTTTCGGTGGACGTTCGGTGGCAGCATCATTAACATAGGACTCACCTTTAACATACTCTATGGACATTTTTGTTATATGTATATATGTGCGCTGCAGTATAAACCTTACATTGTATTTTTTTGGTCTTGCCTGGACCATTCTGCTGGGTGCACGATTTTATATGTTTATATATTTTTATATTTGACAGTGTGAGACAAGTGCAATATTTTCTCTAGCGCAGGATTGGGTAAAAAATATTACAGAAAGATTACCCAGTCATTCCCTGAAGTTGCTTTAATGTTGCTTCAAAGACGCACTGAAGTTGCCTGGCAAAGTTGCATGACTTTCAGTTTGCAGCAGCGTGAACCGAGCCTTAGAGTCTGTTTAGGCTATTCATCTGATATAAGTTTTCTGAATGGGATTGTCCTGTATTCAGCTAAACATCTCTTTGTTCCCCCTAGTCTGTGTGCTCTCCTGGTAAACTGCTACAAGAACTCAGCCCCTCCTTTATATTATAGTCAGTTTCCTCCCACTTTCCATTATAAGGGCGTATCTGGCTTAGTGAAGTTTTGGCTTGTTTGTTATGCATATGGAGACTGCAGAGATGGGAGCACTGGACATAAAGCACTGGTGGGGGGTTTAGCCTACCAGTTTCCTTCTGTAGCTGAAATGTTACTTCGGGTTAGACTGACCAGTTCTTAAAAAGGATATCGGGGAACTGGAGAAAGTGCAAAGAAGCTCAACCAAACTAATAAGAGGCATGGAGGAGCTCAGCTATAAGGAAAGATTAGAGGATCTGAATTTATTCTCTCTTGAGAAGAGGAGATTAAGGGGGGATATGATCAACATTTACAAATATATAAGTGGTCCATATAGTGAACTAGGTGTTGAGTTATTATGTCACAAAGGACAAAAGTGCACTCTTTACGTCTAGAGGAAAAGAGATTTCATCTCCAAATACGGAAAGGTTTCTTCACAGTTAGAGCTGTGAAAATGTTGAATAGACTCTCTCCAGTGGTGGTTCTGTCCAGCTCAGTAGATTGCTTTAAAAAAAGGCCTGGATTCTTTCCTAAATGTACAAAATATAACTGGATACTAATATGAATAGGTAAAGTTGATCCAGGGAATATCCGATTGCCTCTCGGGGTATCAGGAAGGATTTTTGCCCCCCGCTATAGCAAATTGAATGATGCTTTGCTGGGGGTTTTTTTTTGCCTTCCTCTTGATCAACTGTGGGTGAAGGATATTGTGTGTGTGTGTGTGTGTGTATGTATATATATATATATATATATATATAATTTTATTTATTTATTTTGATTGAATGAACTAGATGGACTTGTGTCTTTTTTCAACCTGGCTAACTATGTAACTATGTCCCTTTTCCTAAGCCATATTCAAAGCTTTCAGGAAATATTTGTGTTGCCTGTAGCAGCCAGCCAAATCATTGCCATAGTTGTTTTCAGTGTACTGAATTCTGAATTGACGACAGCTGGAATTCAGTTGCTATGGGCGACACCATTTCTGGTGTTGCTTTAACACTGAGCCCCCCAGGATTTGCATAGTAAAATGAGTGCAAAGCACAGCAATGTTGTTACCCCTCACAACCGGTCATTTTCCAGCCAACGCATTCTAGTGGTGGTCAGAGACTAGCAGGATATGTCTGCGTGTTTTAGGCTCCTCGTTTTGTCCATATCCTGAGTACATGTGATTTGGGAAGATGGCGGAAGAACCGCATCCGCCATTTTTCCCCTGGTTTACTGAGAGGGCTGATTGAGCTGTTGATCTGTGAACGAGCCGTGCAGTATGCCAGCCTGGCTTGTCTGACAGCATTTCAGAGTGAGCGGATGGTTGCCATGGTAACAGAGGCTCAGGGAGGTCTCGTGGTGACGTTGCCGGCCCTTCGCAGACTCTGGGAGCAGCAGATGTGAGATGGATGCTTGTGTGCTACCCTGACAACATACAGCATCCCTTCCCCTGGCTTGGAGTTCACAGTACGCAGCCCTATCTAATAGAAATGACAACTGGGAAGGGAAGGTGACTTTGTTGTGTCTAATGTGCCACCCTTTTTCATCCCCCAGGGCTTTCTCAGCCGTCGCCTTAAAGGCTCCATCAAACGGACAAAGAGCCAGCCGAAGCTCGACAGAAACAGCAGCTTCCGCCACATCATCCCAGGCTTCCGAAGCATCGACAATGATCGGTAAGGTGATGGATTCTTCCTTGTGTGAATGAATACTATGTAACTGCGTAGGGAGACCTATTTCCTCCAGTAGCTTGTCACATTGTATCAGTTCCTGTCACCTGCTGCCTGGATCCATGGCTGGAGTGCCAATATATGTGACTGAGGTCCACACTGATCCTTTTCTCTGAGCATCCCATTACCCCTTCACTATTACCTGTAGAAGCCGACAGTCTATTTAACTGTCCCCCCATAGAATAACTGTAAATGTCATCTGTGTGACGACAACTTTTCAGGGGTGGGAGGGGTGACAGATTGGCGATGTACAGGAATGGCAAACCTAAATGCATTCAGCGCCATAAGACCGGTATCTTGGTTGCTGCCCTAAGCATGGTCAGGGGGTGACCCAAAACTTCTGGAGAAGAATTCCCATCAGATTTCCAGGGAAATTACCCTGGGAGTTATTACTCCTTATAGTGAACATTGATTTTTAGTGTGGGAAAATCTGATTTTAACCTTCGGTAGAAAAGACTCCAAAGTGAATTCTGTGTGCTGAAATGTTATTGTGTCTTATTGCAGCAGCAGGAGGCCAATATTTGCTTCTCTGCATTGTTGAGATTTAATGGAAACAATCTAAACATTGTTTTTTACTGTAGAGTCTGTCCATCCTTGGTATATCTTTCTGTTGGTCCATTGACAAGATTTTATTGCTCTAAAATGTAAAACTTTAATCTCAGTGTTGGGTTTCCTCTGGCTCTAATTCTCTGTGTTTGTCCCTTGTTACGTTAGTGTCATGATTTGGTGTGGATTGTCAGCTCTGTGGACAAGCGGAGAATTGCATCGAAGAGCCAGATTGAAGCCTAGTGGGCTCATTTAGTAGAGCGGTGCTGATTGCAGCATCCCATAGCAACTAGTAATATATTGGTATACTATAATCAGGTCGATGAAAACATTATTTCGGATTGGTTACTCTGGGTTGCCACACTTTGTGCTGCTTTATTGAGTATGATGGTGACATATGCCATTGTGCATTTCATGGGACAGTCATTATTAAAGTAATTAACCATTCACTTCTGACTTAGATCTCCCCTCTATCATATGTGGTCACTTCATGCTACAGTTTTTCTCTGTTCAGAGTAACAGACTGGCTTTCAATGTTGCTGTTTATTTAATAGTATAGGCAGTGTGTTGTAAATCATAGTGACTGTCTGTTATGTTTTATGACATTGGTAAGGTAAATTCTGGTTGCTATGAGTTACCACATATTGCAGTCATTGCTGTTCTTATCAAATTACAGATTCTGTGTGACCCAGTGTTGTAGCTCTGGAGCCAGAATCTTGGAAATGTAAAATCCCCCTCTCCCCCACCAGCTCTAATTAATGTCTTTACGATTACGTTTCTGTCACCTGCGCATTTCTAATCAGAGGTCCGGTCAGCTGCCAGGTAATTGGCTGTGGTGTATCGAAGCAGCTCTGTGTTGCTGGTGTACATGTTGAATATTCATATAAACAAGAGGACAGGGTGATGCTGGCACTAATAGCTGCTCCTGCTAACCACAGACAGCTCTACAACGGCTGCACATGGTCCAGGAGCCAGCCTACTGCTGCTGACTAATACAAAGGGTTAAATCCTCCAGAAATTACCAGGTCTCCTTGGTGTACAGTAACCAACTGCAACTAGCCCAGTGTCTGCTGTTATTAGCCCTGTTACAGCCACTATAGCTTCACTTTAAATTTATAGTTTTAATGAGATGTGGTATGCGGGCTGAAAGCTGAAATGGGTCTTATAGGGGGAGTGACTGCTATATAATGTTGATGGGCTGAAAGAGAAGACAGAGAGAGGGTAGGTGTCCACGGTGTCATTGCAGCAATGTAATGAATGTTTTGTATAGGAGGCAAGCAGTACATCTAATCTGCATAATCGCAGACTGTTAGAAGAGTTGTCACTCATTGTGTCATGTAGCCATACAGCAAAGTGTGCGGGGATCACAGGAAGATGAACATAAATTTATAAGTCTTTTGGCAGGCAACAAAAAAACTGTACCTATTTGTGTTTTATCTGTGGATTTACCTAGCTGCCATGGGAGATATACAGAGGCTGCCATTACCAACCTCCTTCTGAAAATGTTAGTTCCCTGTGGGTCATACTGATCTTTGAGAATCTTTGACGCATGCATGAACTACAGAACTGGAAATGCACACATTAGTTCTGCATCACCAACTCAGAGTAGAGCTGCACCAAATGGACATTTTGGTGCCAAAATCAAAAATGCAGGATGCACTTGGATGAAACCCGGAACAGAAAATGATCTGTTTTTAAAATATACATATCATTTTATATAGAATTGTATTATTATATTCGACTTTTTAATTAATATATTGAATTTAAACTAATATGAATTTATTGTTGGCCATTATTGGCACCTTTAGCGCAAGAAAAGTTTAAAAAAATTATTAAATTCTATGTATGTCTTTACACTGGTCCGTGCACTTCCGTTTTGGTGCTGAAAATCCTGCTTGCTGCATTCTTGGTCAGTTAAAAAACCAAAATGCACCTCCCTGTTGAAATGCATTAAAATGCAACAAGAACGCATCAATAATGCACCCATGTTATGCTTTTGATGTGTTTTTGAGTCGCATGACCTATGAAAACCACACCATAGGCATAGTAAAACCGTGGCAAAATCATGGTAAAGTCATGGCAAAATGTCAATAACACCATTTTCGGCCAATATGTTTCAGCTGTCAAATTTTGGTGCATTTCTAACTCAGAGGCTATAGGAAAGCCAGAGGATTAGCGTGACTGCACAGCTTTGTTGGTTACCTTTTCCTTGGTACCTGAGCTGTTTTCAATGCATGGGCCCTTCCCCAGCATTATGGAATTCTGCTTCATTGTGAGAGTACATTGTTATCTGTGTTTGTTTCTGACCTGTACAGTATGTGAAGTATTTCTGTAGGGTTTGGCCCATCATGTTTGAACTTTGAATTAGTATGGGAATGATGCATCCAAGTACCAGAAATGTGTATTGAATGTGATTATTCTTTTACCTTAACCACGTGGGTACTAGTCTGTATGTACCCCTTCAATACCGGGACATTTTTCAGTTTTCCTGCAAATTTTGCAGCACGGTACCCAAATGAATTTTATATCATTTCTTGAGACAGAAAGATATTTGGTGGCATTTAATAACACATTAAAAATGTGTTTATTAAGGAAAAAAATGTTGAAAAATTATTTTAATTCAAAAATGCCCCAAATTATCCCTTTTTGGGAAGATGATCTTCTATTTGCCACAACTTTTTGGAAGTAAAGAAACATGCTGGTATTGAGGTGGGTAAAGGATAAATTCACCTCTCAAACATGTATGTTACACCTGTATTTAGGGTGTAACCTGTAAAAGTTTCAACATCTCCACTTGTGATAGCAACATCCCCCCCCCCTTGTGACAGCAAGCGAATGACTGAATGAACTACAAGTCCAGTCTTCCACCGCAGTGGACAGCTTGTAGTTCTCAATGGACTATAAGTGTGCTAATGAGTCCATTTGCTCTTCCTCTAGCTTTCAGCCTGAAAGCCCATAAAGAGATATGGCCAGAAAACTGGAGGGAAAGTATGCAGATGTCTGACATCAAATCAGCAATCCACTGATCACAGGTGCAATGCTTTGCAGGCTCCTGCGTAAAAAATAAATTAATAAAACTTTTTTTACATGTAAAAATATGTGCATTTATTATTTTGTAATTAAAGATGAACTTAGCCTTTAAAACACGCAGCTTGGTAGTAGTGCACTAGATTCATCTCCATCATGAACGTACAGATCAAACACAGAGGGCAAAGAGGAACGGATTCATTTACAGGTCGCATACAGTGGGAGGATAAATGAGGGGCTGGAGGGCTAGGGACAAGGGATGTGTATACAGGCACTACAGAGACCGGATGGGGATGAGATGTACAGGAGAGGGTGAAAGGGGAAAAAAAACAATCATACAATAGAATGTATTAAATGCCCCACTATGTATCTGCTGCTTCATACCCCCCCCCCCCCCCAGGATCCCTTTCTTCAATAAAGCCTCCTCTTTCCCCTTCTCTATTGTGAGAGGAAGGGGGGAGCCCCCAAATGTAAACAGTAATAGCGTGTACATTTGTAATGGATGTGATTGGCTTTGTACATTTTTCCTGTGATCTATGCAGTTTAATGACAGCGTGATCAGAGATATTGTATGAGCGATGGCTGCACACACAAGTACAGTGGAACCTTGGTTCACGAGTAACGTGGTTAACTAGCAGTTTTTAAAAAAAAATAATTCTGACTCAGTTTGGGAGCGCTGTCTACGAGCAGAATTAAGCTTCTGAGCATGCAATATTGCATGGTGCCAGAGGTGCAGGGGCGCTGGTAACTCGGAGACCCTTGGAAGCATTTGGAAATACCGAAAGTGTAAACAGTTCCCGAGCATTTCCGAATGTTTCTGGCCGTTTCCGAGCCTCACCAGCGCCACCACACCTCTGGCCACATACAGTATTGCATGCCCCTGGACCTCTGGCCACATACAGTACTGAATTGACAAGCAGTGCTGTGGAGCAAATTATCTGAGTTTCCATTGTTTTCTGGGGAAACATGCTTTGATATATGAGTGATTTGGATTACAAGCATTCTCCTGGAACAGATTATGCTTGTAATCCAAGGTTCCACTGTAGTACAGAGTGCTATTTTAAAATAGCACCCCAGAATGCCACGTCCTCTTTACCACTATTTTAAAATGATATGGTGGTATGCAAAGTGTTAAAGGAAACCTTGACCCCCCCCCCCCCCAATTCACACATTCAAGTGTTTTCAGGTGATTTTGAAGCATTCTTTTTTATGGATTTGTACATGTTGTTTTTGCGCATTTTCAGGCATGAATTTATTGTTATAGCAATTTGAAAGCTTGTTAGGAGGAGGAGAGGCAAGAAATTGCACAAAAAAGTGTTTTTTTCCATGATTTAAGTACGGACTTTTACGCGTTTTTGTTGTACATGTTTAGGTATTTTTTCTTACGAAGTTTTAGTGGACTTTTGTGAACTTACACACTTAACCCCCCCCCCCCCCAGTTCCAAAGGAAATTGTGAAACGT